>CM041295.1:103882710-104327710 GCA_023052935.1 Piezodorus guildinii
TTCTGAATTTTTCAGAAATTCTGGATACACAATAAGTGTTTCAATTGTTCTCCGCGTTCTAAAAAAATATGACGAAAAGAAAAACATGGTAGAAGAAGTACGGAAAACGTCTTTTAGTAGGCAAGACAATAAGAGAATAGGCTGAATGTTAGTAACATTTTTTTAAGAGAAGGTTGATGAATTAAAATGTTTACAGATGACTCCCATACTAAAATACATGGTTCTTATGAAAAAATTATGGTTTGAAGGAAACCAAATGAAGAATTTAATATGCCATAGTAAAAGACCTTGAGCGGTCAGTAATAACTAGGTCTGTTTTTCTATGAAAAAGTTTGATAACATTGGATTCATGGACAGAATTATTGATAGGTTTGGGTATTTTATAAGTATGAAAAGCCAGAATTAAAATTAGAAGAAAAATTAGGAATAAATCAAATTATTAAAATGCGCGTGACCATTACTCTGGACATATATACGTTATTTATTCATATTTAGCTGCTGCAAAATTTTCACAAAATTCTCGAAATCCCTCTTCCATTATTTATTTCAAATTTAATTAACTATTTTTGGGTCTTACAAGATAGAAAAATCAGGAAATACTATATTCAAAATGAAAATGGACTCAAGATACAACAAGTGTTGGAGTGGGGTAATATTTCACACTAAACAATTAAATAATTAGTAAGATCAATTCCTAGTTGGCTAAAATCTATAATAATACAAAGGTTTTTACCAACAGGATGTTTATTTATGATCACTGCACCAATATAACTAGTAAACCACGAAATTCCGAATACTTTTGACACCATTGACATAAACTTTTTTTTAATATTTTCGTAAATGAACGTTCAAAACGTTAAAAATAAAATGCTTTTTGTCGTATTTTTGGTTTGGGCTATTGCGTACCTTCCTTATAACATTATAAAGTGGATAAGAACTTTTTAAAAAGGTATAAAATATGTTTAAAGCAAGCAAATTAAGTAGTGGTAGTGAATTCCGAATACTTTTGACTCTCACTGTACTTTAGAGGAAGAAAATTTAAAATATCGGCATTTATGCCCTGTCAGATTAATTCAATCAGAATGAAACCTTCATCATATTGAAGCCCATCAAATTTTACATCGATATATAGTTTAATCAAAATCGTTTTTGAGTAAATCGTAAAAAAGTGAAAAATGCATGTCATAAAGTAGATCTTTTGGTTAGCTGATTTTAATCTGTAACATCTCGGGCGTATAGTTGTCTTAAATATGAAATTTCAGTTTCATAGGACTTTTCGTTTTCTCCCGGGAGCTACCACACACACAGACCTTTTTTCGGGACTTGGTTATTTGGACTCAGGGGACCCTAAAACGTGTATTTCCGTTGAAAACTGGAATTCGAAAATTTTCACGATCACAATACTTTCCCTTACTATATATTTCATATATAAGTAAGTGAAAGTAAAACAATCGTATTTAACGTAACCACGTAACTTTTTGTGGGTCTTGGATATTTGCTCTTAAGAGACCTTCAACATTTGAGACGTTGATTTCCAAAAGGTACTAAAGGACATTTTTTACAAAATTGATTTTTTTACATATTTTTATTCTCATAATTTAGTTTTATCAAAATCCTCTATTTGATTTTATTTAATGTGCACCTAAGTCCTTTATAAACGCAATTTAGAAATATAATTATTTTCTTAAGGAACTAATTACACATTTAATTTCATTCTAAATTATACCAAAACATCTCATTTCATAACTTTAATATGATGTTATTAATATACTAAAAAAAAAAATTCTGGATTTTTATGCGAAAAAAAATCAAATTAGGTAATTTAATAATATAATAATTAGTGATTTTCGCGTCTCCTGTAAATTTTCCTAGAATGGATATAGTACATTTTGGAAATCAACGTCTCATTTGTTACCGTTGAAAACTGGAATTCGAAATCGCTATATTTTTTCTTACTATATATTTCGTATGTAGGTAATTACTTGGTAAAAAAAATGAGTATATATTTAGCTTGGCTTACTTACAATAAGTCTCTCCCTTAGAGATATTAATTTGTAGTTTTTAACTTATTAAGCCCTTGGGGTGAGGGTGAAGGGCTCAGAGCAAGAACGGGAATATAATTTCTTGTCAGGAAAGGAAAAATTGCAATAAAAGTTAGTCCGTTAAACTTTAAGTGGGATCTGACAAATTTTATAATTGCTAAAAGGGTTTAATTTTTTTTTTCTTTTTCCTTTTTTTTTTTTTTTTTTTTTTTTTTTTCCTAGCCGAGTGTCGCGGAGAACGGGGCCTTTGTTCACAATTAATTCTGATAATTGCCCGGATCGCAGCCTGCCTTATCTCAATCTCCCGGCTTTATTAACCCTGATAGATACCAGTTGGCAGTTTTGTAATTTATTTTCTGTTAGCGACTAATGATCATTTCAATTTCTCCTCCAGCGCTGGAGTTTTCGCCGAGTATCGACTATACGTCTTTGTCATGTTGCTTACTTTTCGACAGCTAGAACTGATATTTCCCGGTGTAGTTGGATATTAATGAAATAAAACCAGTCTTTCATAAAGCTCTGTATTTGGATCGTTTCGAATGATTTTGTTGCTTTCATTTACAATAATTGAGGCGTTGATTTCTAAAACGTACAAAAAGGATTTTTATTTTTTACGAAAGCGATATTTCAACATAATTATATTCTAAAAGATTAGTTTTGTCGAAATAAGTCATCCGATTTCATTAAAAACACAAAACACGGGGATCCTTTAAATAGCAAATTCCAGAAGAAACCAAACCCTTGTTTAATTTTACTTCAAAGTGTACTTAAAATTTTTTCTTCCAAAATCTACTGTATCCTTTGTAAAAAGATAAACTTTTCTCTCAATTATTTTTTCCAAAAAGAACTTTTTTACTTTTTAGTGAAGTGAGAATGGATGACTCTGTGTAAATGTGGGAGAAGTTAGTTCAGGGTGCAGTCAAAAGAACACACATCTAAGTATAAACTTAATTAACTGGTGCCGATGTTCTTTACCTTTTATTCAATTCCTCTTGTCCCCTATAGTTTCTAATTATTTTTATATTTGTCATTTGTCATAACTATCATTTTACTGTGTTTTTAATTATCATTATATTTCTTTTCTTATCATCTTTATATTGTATTATACATTTGGTTGTTATCTTTTGTTTTTATAGCCCTGAAGAAGGCCTATAATTTAGGCCGAAACGTCGGCACCAGTTAATTAATTTTATGCTTAGTTGCGTGTTCTTTTGACTGCATCCTAAATTAAATTTTCTCATATATTACCTATAGTTCTGACGCTGGTTAGAGTCTCCTATAATGCGTGGTGTCTTAGTGACTATGGCGCCCTCACTCAGCTTCGGCTGATTCTTTCCAGTGACGCGGCTGAGAGGCGCTGGGATCTATCGGATTGTGCTTGCCCTGCCCAGGGTCCCCTATGATAATGCGTTCATGTTTGTAAGATATGTATTTGGCCGTTTTACAAAAGAAGTTTATTGATATATCTTTTTATTTACTTTTACACCTTACAACGGTTCAGCCTCTGGGGCCATTTTCAAGCATTATGTATATTTTATATTCTTACACCGCTTCATCAGCAGTGTCGTCCTAATTAGCTTGCTGTGCCAAATCAACATTTCATCGGCCGCCCTGTAGGTGTCCCATGCACGACTGTAGAAAGAATTTAAAAAAAAAGTTTAGTCCGCCGTACGCCGCCCGCGGCATTTTTCCGAGACTACTGGACCATTTATTTTTAAATTCTTCACAAAAATACTCCTAGACGTTTATAACTGCTAGTAATTTTTAAAATGGTGATCGAGAGTTATTTAATTCAATAACTCAGTTATATTTGAAGAGAGAGGGAAACATTTAATAGTGCTTTTTAACTAAACAACCGCTAATAATAATAAAAAAGAGAAGAAAAAAGTGAAATTTTACCCATAAATACGCCCATAACTCTGTTATTTTTGATGATAGAGAAGAATATGTATAGAGTTTTGTAATCAGTAAAGTGCGATAAAGAAAAACTAAAACTATTAAAACTAAATGAGATTCCTATGAAAACTAAATTAAACCTTTTAAATGTTTTTTAAATAGTTTATGTGAAATATTAAATAATTATAAGCCTATTTTTTTAGGAACTTGTGTTATTTCTATAGTTTTGTATAAGTAGATAGCAATCAAGTTTTCCTAATATGAGAAAATTAATTTTCCGTTGCCAATGCTTTACTTTAAAATAACAAACAAATAAATTAACCAATTTTAATTAAGGTTTTTTTTTTTATTTCTGTTAATTAAATATAATAATGTGTAGATGCTTACCACCTCAGTGACTGTCGAATATAATATTTTATATTACAAAATGATGTTTGTTTGAAAGCAAATCGTATTATTATTTTTTTTTTTTTTTATTGAGATATATTACAATTTGTTACAAAATGAACAATAATAATATTGATATGAGACCACATTCATAGTATATATACAGAAAATGATAATAATAGTCAAATTACATAAAATAAAAAATAAATAAATTCATATATATATTCATATATATATATATATATATATATATATATATATATATATATATATATATATATATTATATATATATATATAATAAAATAATAATAAATAAAAAAACAAAACAACAACCTATAATTGAGATAAATAAAAAGTTGGCAAATAAATAAACATCATACAAACAATCATAACTATATACAATATATAAAACTGCTAAAGGGACCCAGCACGCGCTTTTTCCTCCACTTGTGGAAAAATCCAAGAGATCCCAGCGCCTCTAATTCAGCCGCGTCACTTGTCTGAGCCAGTGGAGGCTGAGTTAGGGCGCTGTAGCCACAAACATACCGTACATGAGTGGAGGATCTGACCAGTGTCAAAACTCCAATTTAAATGTTTACAATACGTCTCGCGGCAACTGCCGTTTCAATCTTCGAGGAAGATTGTACGGATGGGTGGTGCCGGATAGGATTGTGCTAGAGGGTTAGGATGGTGAGTAAGGTTCTGATGAAATTTGGAGAATTTGGATGGTACCAGGTCTAAAACAAATGGAATATTAAGGTGGAGGGTACAGTTTGTAACGTAATAAGGAGCATTAACTAGTGTTCGGAGGACTTTGGATTGGAAGGATTGGATGCGTTTGAGGTTAGAAGGTTTAGTTGCCCCCACAGTTCAAGTCCGTAGGTCCATATAGGTTTCAGTACAGTCTTGTAAATTTTTTTTTTTTTTTTTTTTTCAACAACAATTTTTATTGAGAAAATTTTACAATCTGTCCCAATTTGGACATTAATAGTAGTGCTGAATTATATCATACATACTACATTCATACAATATTTACACAACATAAAATTACAATAAAATATATACACAATAATGAATCAATACAAAAGTCAATAATTCACTTATACCTATATACACATACACACACTCATACATACATCACATTGAGTGGAGAATCTAGCCAGTGCTAGAACTCCAATATATTTACAAAAGGTCGCGGGGCCACTGCCGTTTCAACCTTCTAGGTGGGTTGTATGGACGAGTGGAGCTGGATAGGGATTGAGCTAAAGGATTAGGATGATGAATAAGGTTCTGGAGGAATTTGGAAAATTTGGATGGAATTAGGTCTGAAATAAATGGAACATTAAGGTCGTGGTGCAAGGTATAATTGGAGACATAATAAGGAGCATTTACTATTGTACGGAGGACTTTGGATTGAAAGGATTGGATGCGTTTGATGTTAGAACGTTTAGCTGTCCCCCACAGTTCAAGTCCGTAGGTCCAGATGGGCTTCAGTATTGTCTTGTAGATTAATAATTTGTTGTCAACTGTAAGTTCAGATTTTCTGTTGAGTAGTCGGTATAACTGTCCGAATCGTCGGTTGAGTTCTTGTCTTTTAAGTCTTGTATGTGGGTTCCAAGTCAATCTTTTGTCTAACAGTAAGCCAAGATACCGGACTGTATCTGAGAGAGGAATCGGTAATGAGTTGAAATAAACTGGCGGACAGGATTTTCGTCTAAGAGTAAAGGTTATGTGTATACATTTGGCTTCGTTCACCTTTACACGCCAGTTATTACACCAGTGTTCGATAAGGAAAAGGTGTCTCTGAAGGTTTAAGGATGCTGTTTCAGGATTAGAACTGGATGATAGGATGGCGGTGTCGTCTGCAAAAGTTGCCAGAAAGGTATCAGGATGTGTAGGAATATCAGCAGTGTAAAGGATGTAGAGGATGGGTCCCAAGACGCTGCCTTGAGGAACACCGGCCTCAACGGGATAAAGGTTAGAAAATCTTCACCACAGCGAACTCGGAAGGAACGGTTCGAGAGATATGATCGGAGAATGAGGTATAGGGACTGGGGTAAATAGGTTTTCAGCTTGAAGAGTAATCCAGTGTGCCATACCCGGTCAAAAGCTTGCGCAATGTCCAGAAACGCACCAGAACAATACTCTTTGCATTCAAGAGCTGAGGAAATATGGTCTACAACTCGGAGCCCCTGTTGAACTGTGGAATGCTGAGGACGGAATCCAAACTGATGGGAAGGAAGATTTTGAGATTCTAATATGGGTAGGATACGTTTAAGAAGAAGCCTTTCGAAGATTTTTGAGAGGATGGGGAGTAGACTAATAGGCCTGTAGGATGAAGTGTTGTTGGAAGGTTTACCTGGTTTTAAAAAAAGGATGATGGTGGAATGTTTCCATAACAGAGGAAAATAGGTGGTGCGGAGGATGCAGTTGTAAATATAAGTAAGGAATATAATAGCTTTCTGCGGAAGTTGTCGGAGGATCTGGGGAGTAAGGAGATCGTGTCCAGGAGATTTACGGAGAGTCAGTTTTTGGAGAAGATATTTGACCTCAGAGGGATTAATAGCTTTAGGAGGTAGGGAAAGTGGAATCGGTGACATAAGAAAGTCTTGCACTTTTGCGGTGTGATTGATGTGGGATTCCGGGTGAGGAGTGAATACTTTGGAGAGGTGTGTGGCGAATTCCTCGGCTTTATCTTCATCAGACGCAGCCCAGGAGTCATCACCACGTCGGAGAGGATGGGAAAATGATGGTATTTTAGGATCTTTTTCGTGACATTCCACAGGGAATTATCACGAGCTGATAGAGAGGAGAGGTAGGAATTAAAGGACTGGGAACGGAAGTTCGCCAACTCTCTCTTCAATTGTCTACAATAGAAGTTATAGGAGCGGCGATCTGTTGGGTGTCGGGTGCGCTGCCATAATGATCTTGCTCGGCGTTTGGTGTGGATAAGGTCTATAATAGGTTGTGGAAAATGATTTTGGTCTGGATTTATATTGGAGTGTTTAGGAGAGGAAGCAGTCCAGACAGCTTGTTGGATGGCGGTGGTAAAGGAATAGACGGAATTATCCAGGTCATCTTGGGTTTTGAGGGTTACTCTGAGGTCAATATTATCGGTCAGGATTTGGCGGAAAAGGTTCCAGTTGACAGGGCCTCGGATGAATGATGGTGGAATGGGTTTTGGAATTGGAGTGAGAGATACTTTTAGGATCAGTGGACTATGGTCTGAGGATAGTTCATCAAGGCGAGTTAAAGACAAGTTGAGAGAGCCTAATCCGCTGTGGATAAAGAAGTCGAGGATGTCAGGATTGCGGTTAGGATCGGTTGGCCAGTAGGTAGGGGAGTCAGGAGGCAGGATATTAAAATTTCGGGAGTTGAGTGCAGACAGCAAATTTCGTCCCCGAGAATTCGTGGTTCTGGAACCCCACTGCTGATGCTTGGCGTTTAAGTCTGCACCCAGAATGAAACGATTTCCTAAGGAATTCAGGAAGGATACAAATTCAGAATTGGAAATGGAATGTTTAGGAGGGCAATATGCAGATGTGAGGGTTACCGGAAAGGAAAAAGTCTTGATTACTATGGCTGTGGCTTGTAGGAAATCATAGGTGGGAAGTGGGAGTAAATGATGAGAGAGGGATTGGTGGACAATGATAGCAGAACCGGCATGGGCTTTACCGTCTGGGTGGTCAGTACGGTATGTCATGTATTGCGGTATTTTGAAGTACTGTTTAGTCGTTAGTCTTGTTTCAGTTATAAGTGCAACATCGATTGTTTTGTCTTGCAACAACGCTGTCAGTTCGTCAGTATGATTTCTAACACCATTCGCATTCCAAAGGAGAATGGATAAGGAGTTAGGTGAAGTCATTTAAGGATTTTTCAAGGCAGGGATTAGATTCGATACTAGATTTGTAAGGAGTGATATAAGCGGCATAACAAGAGATTTGATTTCGGAGATGAACGATGTCATTAGACTGGTAAGATCTGTGACGTTTGATGGTGGAGGGATATGAGAAATTTGATGTTGAGGAGTTTTTTGAAGATTAGGTAAACTTTGAGAGATAGATTCTTGTACAATAGATTGAGAATGTTGAGGAAAATGTTGTTCCGGCAGTGCCTCGACTTCATGATTCTGGTTACCACCTCCAAGCAAGTGGGCAAATGACACGTTAGAATTTACAAGTTTAGATGGTTCTCTTCTGCTTCTGGTTGGTACAGCTGTTTCATTCGGATCCTGAGGTTTTTGGTATCTGGTTCTGAGTTTCTTGTAGATTTCACATCCCTTGTAGTTAGCCGGTGGTCCTTGAGGCACAGAGCACATACAGCGGGTGTTGATCTTGATCTTGTACATTCTTCTGTTTTATGCTGTTCACCGCATTTCACACAGCGTGGTATGTGATGGCAATAACTTTT
This sequence comes from Piezodorus guildinii, assembly GCA_023052935.1. Classification (NCBI taxonomy): domain Eukaryota; kingdom Metazoa; phylum Arthropoda; class Insecta; order Hemiptera; family Pentatomidae; genus Piezodorus; species Piezodorus guildinii. The sequence continues at coordinate 103,891,448 of CM041295.1, forward strand.
GGTATGACCATATGCCTGACAGTTATGGCACTGGACTATTTCTTTCTTTGTGTAAGGTTTTTCAACTTTTACACGGGTATAGTACAGTCTACTGAGGTCATAGATTTTTTCGACTCCTGCTGATGGTTCCAAGTCCACGAAGAATAGAGGCAGTGGACTTTTATCTTTTAGAACGTTGGTGACTTGCCTCACTTGGAATCCTAATTCTGTCAGTTCTTCTTTGATTGCTTCAACGGGTGTTGAGGAATGTAGGTTTCTGATTACGACCCTTAATGCTCTCTCTTGGCGCAGCTGATAAGTATGAAAGTCAGCTTTGGTCTCAGTCAGATATTTTACAATCTTTCTGTAGGTTTCAGCAGTAGTCGGAGATATTTTAGTATCATTGGTTCTACTTATACAATAATAACTATTAGGATCTGTTACTTTGTTTAAATGCGCACACATCAGTTTAAAATTTTTAATATTTTTAACAAATATTGGTGGAGGTAGTGGTTCTTGGGTATAGGAGAAGATTCCATGGTTTCTTTTTCATTTTGGAGGATCTGAAATGGATTCGGTGTAAAAAACGGAGATTCATCAGTTATACCTTGTGATGATGTGCTGGGCTGTGGTTCAGATCCTAATGAGGTAGCTGACGCGGTTCAGCTGGTGGAATCATTTTTTTATTTTGTTCACGGCGGGGTCTCTGTTTTGTGGGAGACGAGTTCGAACCTGCAGATCTAGATCTTTTACTTGCGGACTTTGAGGACATGACTTGATGAAAATATCTCATTGATTAAGAAAATAATAATAATAATAAATAAATAATGAGATAAGAATTAAAGATAAAAGAAAGATAATTAAAAGAAAAGCAAGCCCGAGCTTGCCGAGCTAGCGGCAATCAGCTGATCAGTGACCCTCCCTTCACCTTTTCGTGATTGTACAAAGTAAATTATAACTTTGCTTACCGAAATTTCTCTAATATTCACTGCCGTAATATTCCTGAGGTCTAGTGATGTTCTCCGCATTGGCCTTGTTAACATTGTAAATTAGTAATTTGTTGTCAACTGTAAGATGAGATTTTCCGTTTAGTAGTCTATATAACTGGCCGAATCTGTTGAGTTTTTTCTTTTAAGTCTTGTATGTGGGTTCCACGTCAGTCTTTTGTCTAGTAAAAAAGCCGAGATACCGGACTGTGTCTGAGGAAGGAAGCGGTAAAGGGGCTAAAGGGACCCCAGCACGCGTTTTTCCCTCCACTTGTGGAGAAAAAAGCGGAATCCAAGAGATCCCAGTGCCTCTAATTCAGCCGCGTCACTTGTCTGAGCCAGTGGAGGCCGAGTTAGGGCGCTGTAGCCACAAAAGTTTTTTTTTTTATTAGTTTTTTTTTATTTATTTTTTATTTTTTTTATGACTTTTAACTATTTAAAATTGCTTTTAACTAGAGGGATATGTGTAAGACTTGTGTTGAGCCCTAGAGTATTTTTCTTAATTTTAAACATATAATATATAGTATTTAATATCCCAATTAATAACGCTGGTCACTCACTGTGGTAACCTTTTCGTTTTCCCTAGCCCTAACAGTGATAGGGTGACGCTGTGTTTAATTCAAAAGCTGACCACAAAAGAAATGGATACGAGCTGAGAATCCTGTGGTCTATGCTCTCATGTATCTTACAAAAGCTTTAATTATTTCAATAATCGCGACGTAATTATTTAACCGCTTCTGGCTCGTGTGTGATGTATTTATGCCGTGGTTGTAGTAACAATTACTTCAACGGGGTTTCCTTTGTGTTCCTTGGGAAAATTAGTTGGATAGCTACCAGCCTGGAAAATTGAAGTTTCGTTTCTCCAGATTACACGCTTTTGATTTAGCAGGAACCGTTATATTTAGCTATTATATTATACGTCATAATGTTAGATTCCAAAAAAAAAAAAAAAAAAAAAAAAAAAAAAAAATATCTGCTAATAGCAATGATTAATTATTTCCATTATAATGATATTATGTTGTAAAAACGTATAGATCCCTTTATAATATTAACTTATATGCAAAGCGATTAATGAAAGAGGTTAAGAAAGCTATCACAGTGAAAAAGGGCCCATCACCACTCCTAACTTCAAAACCCTATAACTCTGCTATGTCAGCCGATTTTATTATTTTTTTTTTTTTATAGAGAACTTAATTTTTTGTTTAGGCGTTTATAAGTTCGTGCGGCAGAAAGATGGATTTTTTTTTATTCGTTATTAGGGTTCTATGTATCTCAAATTTATAGGATGTAAATTTGTTTTTTTCTTTATCTATTTCAAAGGTTTATTATTAAAATTATGAACCGAAAGCGTTAATACTAGAGTTCTTTACTATTTAATTTTAATTATGTTTGAAATAAATTTTTTTTTTAATTCCTGATTCCTAGAAATATTTCATTTTTTTTTTTTTTTTTTTTTTTTGGAGAACTAATTTTTTTGTTTAGGCGTATATAAGTTCGTACGGCGGAATGATGGATTTTTTTTTTTATTCGTTATTAGGTTTCTATGTTTCTCAAATTTCGAGGAAGTGAATTTGTTTTTTTCTTTGTCTATTATAAAGGTTTATTATTAAAAATTATGAACAGGACACTAGAGTTCTTTACTATTTAATTTTCTTTTAATTATGTTTGAAATATTTTTTTTTAATTTCCCGATTCCAGAACATTTTCCATTTTTTCTTTATCTTCATGGGAGGATTCCATCTCTTTGGAGTTCTAGTTTTTTACCCCTACGTTTGTAATGTCAACAGAGCCAGTTAGATTTTTAAAATTATATATTTCAATATCGCGTGAGATATTTTTCCAACACACTCCTAAACCTTATTCTTAAATCTTGTTGAAATTAAGAAAAAAGTGAATCTTAGTATGAGGAAATCAATTTTTGCGATTTTGAACCCATTTTCACGGAATTATATTTTAATATTAGATGAAATTTGCATAGTTGTTCGTTCTTGTTTACTTTAACATAAAGGATCACAAAACAGAAGAAATGATTGCCCTCGTATCGAGTTATTATTAGAGGCATTCTTACTATATAAATACTTTTTTTGCCACTAAATTTGTTAAGATTTATTGTTACTTTTACTTTACAATTGTCAAATTGCTTTTATATATTTTAATTAATAGAAAAATTATATTTACAACAATTACCATAAATATTTTTGTGAGCCGTACATTAATTATATGATTTTTAACTGGATAAACCAGGTGTATGAATATTTCTTTATGAATATTAATAAGAGTGAGTCTACCTAGGGTAGACCCAGCTTCTATAAGATGGGTAAACAAAAACTGGGAAAAAACCATGCGGCTCAGCGTGATCTTGTCCCAATCACCTCTTTGTACGGCGGTCGGCCTAGACACAGTACGAATCCTCTACACTGAACTAACTGGGTTGTAGTGATAACGTTTTTTTTGTTTTTTTTTGTTATTTTTCTATGTGATGTTTTTTATTTTTATTGAAATAGACTGAAGGGGCTTTTAAATTTTCTTTCTCTCAGTACCTTGAATTAAGAAGATTCGAAAAAAAAATCCCTATATCAACTTGGTAGCATTGATAAATGTTTCGGGTTCCCAAAAAGAGAAATTCACGTTGACCGCACTGCCACCTAGCGGCTTGTTAAATTAACCAGAGCGCCCCTAGTGGCCAAAGGAAGAAACAGAAGTTGCAGGTCCTGGCTGGTTGTGCCAGACAGTAGCCCTAGTTTTTTGTTCTCAAGTTCTGGTCCTTTCTAACATGGAGTAGAATGATTTTAGAAGAACCCCTAGCCAAAGGGGAGGAGTAAAGGAGGAGACAAGAACAGGTTCACCTTCCAGAGCATCTTCACCATCCGATTTCCACCACATGAGTTGTTACACCTCATAATTTGCAATATTACAATTTACTAACCTCTAATTCCATAGAACACCTGGAAATAAAAGTTTTAATTTACCATTTTTTTTTATAATATAATTCATTTTTTCCCCATGCTGTGTTTCTTTTATCTAGATCCAGCCTTCTTTCATTTAGTTCTAATTTTCATACAGTCCACTGCTATACTAAAAGGAGTGATCATCTTAACATTTAGTTGGAGGTGATTACTCGAAACATTAGAAAACGGGTAAATATATCTGTGGTGGTCGTGAATAAGTGGTTAAGTCAAAACCTTTATTTTACAGGTCTAACCGTAATCCAGACATCCTTGACTTCTTCATCCACAGCGGATTAGGCTCCCTGAACTATTCCGTAACTCGCCTTGATGAACTATCCTCTGACCATAGTCCACTGATCCTAAATGTATCCTTAACACCTATTCCTAAACCTGTCCCACCGTCATTCATCAGAGGCCCTATCAACTGGAACCTCTTCCGCGAAATCCTCACCAATGATATTGACCTCAAAGTGACTCTCAAAACCCAAACTGACCTTGACAATGCCGTCTATTCCTTTACAACCTCGATTCAACAAGCCGCCTGGACTGCCTCCTTTCCCAAGCACTCCCAAATAAATCCTTACAAAAACCATTTACCACAACATCTCCTAGACCTAATCCACACTAAACGCCGAGCCAGAGTATTATGGCAACGCACCCGTCACCCATCAGATCGCCACTCCTATAACTTTTATTGTAGACAATTAAAGCGGGAGTTGGCGATCTTCCGTTCCCAATCCTACAATTCCTACCTCTTCTCTCTCTCGACTCGTGACAATTCCTTGTGGAATGTCACGAAGAGAATTCTTAAATGCCCCCTGATATCCCATCCTCTCCGGCGTAGTGATAATTCCTGGGCTGCTTCTGACAAAGATAGGGCCCAGGAATTCGCACTACACCTTTCCAAGGTATTCACTCCTCATTCTGATCTCAATCCAACCCATACCGCAATAGTTGAAGAGTTCCTTACGTAACCGATACCAATTTCCTTACCACCTAAAGCAATCAATCCCACTGAGGTAAAATATCTTCTTAAAAAGCTTCCTCTCCGTAAACCCCCTGGATACGATCTCCTTACTCCTCAAATCCATCAAAAGCCATTTACCTTACTTCCATCTAAAGCCATTACATTCCTTACATATATCTATAACTGTATCCTACGCACTACCTATTTCCCTCTGTTGTGGAAACACTCGACTATCATCCTTTTCCTAAAACCAGGCAAACCCTCCAACTGTACGTCATCCTACAGACCTAATAGCCTTCTTCCGATCCTCTCCAAAATTTTCGAAAAACTCCTATTAAAACGAATCCTAGCCAAATTTCATAATTTTCCTCCACACCAGTTTGGATTCCGTCCTCAACATTCCACGGTTCAGCAAGGACTCCGAGTTGTAGACCACATTTCTCCGCCCTTGAGTGCAAGGAGTATTGTTCGGGTGCCTTTCTGGACATAGCTCAAGCTTTTGACCGGGTATGGCACCCGGGACTGCTCTTTAAGCTCAAAACCCATTTACCTCAATCTTTATACCTAATCCTCCGATCCTATTTATCAAACCGCTCCTTCCGAGTTCGTTGTGGTTCCGAATTTTCCAAACATTATTCTGTTGAGGCCGGTGTTCCTCAAGGCAGCGTCTTAGGACCCATCCTCTATACCGCCGATATCCCTACCGATCCCAAAACCTTTCTGGCAACATTTGCTGATGACACAGCCATTTTATCATCCGATTCCGATCCTGAAGTAGCATCGCTAAATCTCCAAAGGCACCTTTCCCTTGTCGAAGACTGGTGTAAGGCTTGGCGAATTAAGGTGAACGAAAGCAAATGCACACACGTTACTTTCACCCTTCGACGTAAATCCTGTCCAACAGTTAAATTCAATTCCATACCGCTTCCTTCCTCAGACACAGTCCGGTACCTTGGCTTTTTACTAGAAAAAAGACTGACGTGGAACCCACATACAAGACTTAAAAGGATAGAACTCAACCGCAGATTCGGCCGGTTATACAAACTACTGGACAGAAAATCTCATCTTACAGTCGACAACAAATTACTAATATATAAGACTGTACTGAAACCTATATGGGCCTACGGACTTGAACTATGGGGGACAACTAAACATTCTAACATCAAACGTATCCAATCCTTCCAATCCAAAGTCCTTCGAACAATAGTTAATGCTCCTTATTACGTTACCAACTGTACCCTACACCACGACCTTAATATTCCATTTATTTTAGACCTGGTACCATCCAAATTCCATTAGAACCTTCTTCATCACCCTAATCCTCTTGCTCAATCGCTCTCCAGCTCCACCCATCCCTACAATCCTCCTCGAAGATTAAAACGGCAGTGGCCCCGCGACGTTTTGTAAACTTTTATTCTGGAGTTCTAACACTGGTCAGATCCTCCACTCATGTACTGTATGTTTGTGGCTATTCCGCCCTAGCTCGGCCTCCACTGGCTTCACCATGAAGCGCGGGTGAGAGGCGCTGGGATCTCTTGGATTCGGCTTCTCCCCCCACTTGTGGAGGGAGAGCGGAGTCTAGGTCCCTTTAGAGATTTGTATATATTGTATATAGTTAAGTTTGCTTGTATGATTTTTGTGTTGTTTTTTCCCAACTTGTATTTATCTCCATACAGGTTGTTGTTTTGATTTGTTTGTTTTTTTTTTTTGTTATTTTCTTGTATTATTCGAATTTATTTATTTCCGATTTTATGTAATTTGACTTTATTATCATTATTCTGTATATATTGTATGAATGTGTACTACATCTCTATTACTACTGTTCATTATGTAACAAACTGTAATATTTCTCAATAAAAAAAAAATAAAAATTTTTTTTTACAGGTGATCGACTTAAAGTTTACGTAATACCCAAAATAGAGTAATTAACATACAGCTTTCTTTCCACCTGAAATTTCTTCCACCAAGAAATTTCTTTAACCCATTAACACGACTTAGGAGACGGTCTGAGGGAGCGATACTTAGAGTTAACTTATTTTTGATATAACTCGAGTTATCCAATTTTTTACGACCGCCACAGATATAACCTGAACGTATTTGATAACCAACTAAAAGAAAAATGAGCAAACAAATTGTTTGTATGCAAATTTTGAAACATAAAAACTTTAGTATAGACGTATAATATACCGTTCGAAAGTTAAAGATTTTAGGAAAAATATTATCTGATATACATAGTTGTACAAGGTAATAAAAAGTGATAAAAAGGGAATATACCTAAGTAATTGTTGAACGATTTCCATTGTTAATTTATAGAATCTAAAATACATGTTTCCATCTAAACTCAATGCAATATTTTAAAGGTTTTTCATTATATTATATATATATATATATATATATATATATATATATATATATATATATTTTTTTTTTTTTTTTTTTTTTTTTTTTTTGAAGTTCTTCAATGTTTTTAACAACTGAGGTAAATGAAAGACATGTGTTACGTTCACCAGATTTTTTAATATTCATTTCATGTCATATAAAGTGATCAAAACGTTCTCCTCGTTTTCAACATCTATTTCCACGAAGGATCCAATTTCAGGACCCCTAACAATCTACATTAACATTGTTAATGGTCGAGAATTCACGATCGGTTGGTCGCTTACAGGCACCTATCGGATTGAAATGATTCGATAAATGAGGTGAATATCATCTCAAATAATTTATTACTTTGTTCTCCCTTTCTGTATCTGGGATAAATTTGCCCACGGTTGGTAGGCTTCGAATGGATTTTCCCTTCTTTCACGATCTAAATAAATAGTATGTCTAGAACCAATATGGAAATTCAAGGAAGTTATAACTATACGAGATATTCCCCTTAATAAATCATACCTTTATTTAAGATCGCTTATTAAGAAAAATTATGGTAATGGAAAAAAAAAATTAGGAATCAGAATTTTTAATGAAAATGAAAGAGTCTACATATTGCAGTTTAAAAAAAAACAAACATAAATGGCCCAGTGAAAAAAAGTGTTTTTATTTTTTAAGTATTATTGTTTTGGTTTGGGTTTTATTTACTATAAAAAACTGTAAAATAATTATTGATATCTGCTGACCAAATGTAATAGGCCTGTTAGAGGAATTTAATAAATAAATAAATACGGACACCATCCATAATCGCTGTATATACAACCGTATATACTTCAGAATATGACTAGAAATAAATTATCATCCCACCAACGTATTGGTCTATCCCCTGGGGTCGGTAAACATTTAAATAATTCCTTCATAAGAAAACATAACTCAAGCCCATTTTAATTAAGGCGGTGGTAATTACTAATTACTTAATGTGGTCATGATTTCCGCATGAGTGACTCTTAATTTCAACAAGTCTCATGTTTCATAATAAAACATGTATTCCCATTTTAAATATATCTCCATTTAACTAGGGAATTAAGTGACAATGCAGTACAATAGACAAATTAAATAGAGTTGTAACATATTTAATATAGAGTAAATACAATTTCCTTTCATAACATAATTATATTGAAACACATTTGCAAGAGATTACTAGTAAATTTAATTATAAAACTAACTATGTTAAAGTTAATTTTAATTAAAACATTGCCAAGAGCTTTCTATTTAATTATTCATCTGTTTAGAAAAACGGAATTTAAAAAATATTCTTATAAATATATTAAGAACAACTAATTTTGCTTTAAAATGTGAACTAAAAATGACTCTCTGTCTCTCCCCCCCCCCTTCCGACTGATCACATCACATGAAAGTCTATAAAATTGTACACTGATATAGCGAGTTTAATAAAAATCGTTTGAGCCATTTTCGAGGAAATCGTAAAAAAGTGAAAAATGCGCAGTATAAAGCAGCAGAATTTGCTGGAAAAACTGCTGGAGCATCTCTGTTACCTACGCTTTTGAAATATGCAATTTTTAGTTTTATACAAGTTATTGTTTTTAAGCTTGACTTACCACATGAGGTCAAACAGACCTATTTGGGTTACTTCGTCATTTGGAATCAAGGGACCCTAAAACTAGAAATGTGAAACTGCACATCTTTAAGGCGGTGTACCTTTCTATACTCCTTTATGGTGCAGAAAGCTGGGTGATGACTAGCAGACTGGAGAGCAAAGTCATTGCTGCGGAGATGAGATTTCTCCGAAGAATTGCAGGGAGAACAAGACGGGACTGCATCCGCAACGATAGGATCAGAGAGGAGTTAGGAGTTCCCTCAATGAAGGATGTCCTGGAAACTCGGCAGCTTAAGTGGTTTGGACATGTTGCCCGGATGGAGGGACACAGAGATCCATTGAAAACCATGGACTATATTCCCATTGGTAAAAGACCCCGTGGCCGACCAAGAATGTCGTACCTGGAGTACGTAGACCGTTTATGCAAGAAACGAAATAAAAATATTCGCCAAGCCAGAAATCTAGCATACAACAGGAAACATTGGGAATCCTGGCTAAACGCTCCTCTACGCTGAAAGGCTCTACAGGGTGATGCAAAAGAAGAAGAAGAAGGGACCCTAAAACTTATCCGTCCGTTGAAAAACGGAATTCAAAAATCCTCTTGACTGCAATAATTTTCCTTACTATATATTTCATTATATTTAAGTGAAAGTAAAAAAAGAAGATCGATTATTTTTACAGGCTCATTCTAATCTGTAAAAATAATCACATTTAAAAACAAAGCCATCTGACCCCACTTTGAATATCTGAAATAATAAAACCAGACATTTCATACATAACGACCTGATGTTTATATATATATATATATATATATATATATATATATATATATATATGTATTTTATAATATTTTTTTTTTTATTGCTATTATATTATTTTACTTTTCCTCAATGGAGTGACTAGCCCCCGACTAGGAGACCATTACGAAGGCTCTAAGCTATTCCGATCGCTGGTGGTAGGCCGGTGATGAATTGTCTCCAGCTGTTCCAGGCACCCTTGTCACAGAAATATAATGGAGTCATACTCTAACTAAAATTTAATTTATTTTCCATGAGCCTTTAGTGAATTCATTTTAACTTAAATAAGATAAATGGCCGTAGGATCTGAAGGACTTGAGTGTATATATTTTTTAATTATTATAATATTAAATAATCAAGCTCCACATTTTCGGCTACTTCGTCTCTTGAAAAACGTACAAATCTTCAGCACAACTCCCAAGGCTCATTTACATGACTATTATAAGGCAAAGTATTTTTTCCTTCTATTATTACTGTAAGGCACTAAAGACTTTATTTACTTTCATATGTATTGTTCTAAAGGGACTCGTCCCAGAATAAATAAAGAAATTATTATTATTATTTTGCGTAACTATTTTTAGAGACAGGGGGTTATCCGGACGGACTTCCTATCTGAAAGAGTCAATTAACCTACTTCAATCACTAGGTACTATACTTAAAAAAAAAAAAAGGTTATTTATTTATTTTTTTTTTTTTTGAGAATGGTTTTGATAAATTAGACTACAATCATTTATTTACTATATACTTCATATATTGTTAAGTGAAAAAACAAAAATATTATCAAAAATTAATATTAAAAAACTAATCCTTTATAATTACCAATAAACCGAAGACCTTTACCTTTTAAAAATATGCTGCGGAAAAATATCGGAATAATTATATATGTATGTTGGTATTTACCCGACAAGGACATACAGGGATTAGAATTATGCAAATTATTTTAATCACAGATACTATCATGCATTATTACTGATACATCTCATTTCAAATTACATGCAATGGTTGTGTACATTATGTCTCAAATGATTTATTCAATTTATGTAAAATATATTGAGTTGCGCTTTTATTACGAAAAAAAATATTATAAATAGAATAGAAAACAAATTGATTTTTATTCTGGGACTGTGTCCCTTGAGAATAACATATTTGCACAGTTTATAATATACAGTATATCTGGCCAACAGACATAATGAACATAATTAACTAATGTTTACAATTATGGGTGAATATATACTTAAAATATAAAAATAAAATGAATAAAAATAAAAAACAATACTCAGAAAATAGTTGTGTGGACAAAATGAAAAATAAATGAGTTTAAATATATAATAAAAAGAAGAAAAATAAATGTTTACATTGTTTTGTTACTCAGTCTTTTAAGAATAACACGAGCTTTGAAAATATAAATTAACTTAAACTGGACAATAATTAATGGAAAATAAACCAAATAAACATAAATAAAAATAATATACTACAATGATACAAAACGAAGTCTTCTGATCACATAACAGACATAATAATCACAATATAAACGATTTAAAAAGAAAAGAAAAAAAAACTGTAAAAAAAAAAGAAGTCTTCCAGATAAAATAATTATAATTATTGAAAAAATAGATAGATACTTGTAGAAAAAATAAAAAATATTGTATACAATTCTGCTAAAAAATTTTACATTATCAAGCAGCGTCATTTTGGGATGCTAGAAGGTACTGGAATAGAAGGTGTTTAATGTGGAGAGGGATGGAGCATGACGGATGTTTGATAGGAGGGAATTCCAGAGACTAGTAGAACAGGGCAGAAAGGAGCAATCATATTTTTTTGTTCTGTGAGAAGGGATATAAATGTTGGACATACGGGATCTAGTCTTTAGTGGAGGAATTGAGGGTTTGAACTGTTAACAAAGTTGTAGAAAACTATGATGCTTCATTATGTATAGACAAACCTGCTTGTTAAAGCTTTGTTATGGTTATTGTGAGTTAAGAGAATGTTATGGCCTCTAGTGCATACAGTAAACGGAAATATCAGTGTTTATCTTTTTACCTAAATTAACCATTGGAAGAGGTAAAAGCAAAATCTGAGGGATCCCAGCGCCTCCTCCGCCGAGTCACTGGTAAGAGCGAGCAGAAGCTGAGTGAAAGCTTCATAACCACAAACATACTGCACCTGAGAGGAGAATCTGGCCATAGCTATAGTAATCCAGGATAAATATTTTCAAAATGTCTCGGGTTCTTTGCCGTTTGAACCTACCAAAACTAAACAAAATAAATAAGCTTTTATATGAGAAATACAGTTATTATGTATTTCTTATAATGAGGTATAATGTGGTGTCATCATGCTGTACATTCTACCAAGCCGAGTACACTGTCTTACCCCTTTGCACATTTTGTTTCTTCTTCGGTTTTTGTATTTTAAGCATTCCTCAGGTGGACTTAAATGGAAAGAGGCCCCGGAGGAGATTATATTCCAAGTTGATTGATACCTTCCCCTGTCCTGTTTAAGTGAGAGCCATTTATTTTATTCTTGCAACGCTTCAACTGCAAGGTTTTTCCTTCTTTTGACCGGAAGGTTTCCGTTTATCATTCTGACGTGACCAGCTCAACTCCATTGAATATAGAGTATAGTTATATTTTGAATTTATCTTTTAATGCCTACTCTTATTTATACTTTCACTTACCTAATACAAAATATATAATATGTGAAAGTTTGTATATATTTATGAAAATTTTTCACCAGAAATAGACGAGTTGGGTCCCCTAAGTTCAAATAACCAAGTCCCCCAAAAAGGTCTGTATGAGAGCATGTGTGTTAAGTCTAGTTCGAAAACGATAAGTCATACTTACCTCCTTTGATAAAATCAATTTTAGGAATTTTAAAATAGATAAAAATAATTACATTGATTCTCCGTGGAAACAGACTGAATTATGTAACAATAGAAATCATTACTTAAAATAATCATTAAAGTTTATGCTATTTTCTCCACTAATTATTGACTTCCACAACTTTATACATATTTTTTTTTTCCAAAACAATTAGCTTTTTAATGGTTTATTATTAACACATATATGTTATTATTTTTATTTGCGGGAAAATTAAATTTGACCTTAAAATTTTTTTTCTATTATCTATAAGTTCTTGTTTTTTTTTCATATTTACTTATTCATTATGAATACAACATCAAGATGTGGTAAATAATTTCGAGTTAACGAAATTAATGGTTTCTTAAGAGGAAACAATTTTTAAAAATTTGGCAAATAAGCTGTCTCAGATTTTTTCAATGAGAATAAAACCCACATGATCAGATCCTTTTATGTTTTACACTCAGAGAGCAATTTCATTCGAAATGATTTGAGCCATTGTTGAAAAAATAATAAAAAATGGACGGTTTGAAGTGGCTCAGTTTGGCGAAATCGAATAATGTTAATTTATTTTAGTCTTTTAGCTACACTTATCACATTCAAATTCAGTAGTTGTTTTTTTCCCAATAAACAATTTTTATTGAGTCTTATTACAATCTATCCTATTTAGGACATTATAAATTCAAAAGTAGAAGCAGATAGTATTTACTAAACACAAAAATGAAGTTTCTATATAAATATACCGCTTTTTTCTCTCCTTAGGTGTTATGAAATCAAAAATTTAAATGCAAACGAAATGTGTTATAATTTCAGTTCATGAAAACTATTTCCTCTCGATTCAGGGGTTTAAATTTATCATTCTACAATGATTCTGTAAATTACTTTGTATACAATTCTCAATTACTTTAATTTTTTTTTCCGTTTATCATGTATTCATTAATTCCTCTTCATAAATTTATGATACTTCTGCTTTGCGAATCAAAGAGGCTTCTTGGGAGTTAATGTTTTACATTTTCAACTGTAAAGCATTAAAAATGTTATCTAATAAAATTTTATAATGCCTTCGCATTATCTTTATTGTATATTTAAATTATTAGTTTTAATAATTTATTCTTGAAACTAATTTGTTTTGTTTTTTTCAGGTAAGTGAGCTTTCTTTATCTCAAAGGAATTTCGTAAGTAAGAATTAATTACAATATTAAGTAATTATATCGGTCTGTTCATTAGCTTATATTTATTTGGGCACTGAGTAAAATATCAGCTCTAACATTTTTTTAGGTGTTATATTTTTAATTTGTTAATATTTATTTCTTTTTTTATATTGAATTTAAATTAAAGGCAGTAAGTCATGGTAAGAGATTCCTCGTGAATATTTATTGCTACAGTTTTAATGATTTAAACAAAAAATAAAATAAAAATTATTTACCATTTAAAGATTATATCTAGAAAATCATAAAAACTAAAAATATTTAAACAAATGTTTATTGCAATCTCTTTCTCTCTCTCTCTCTCTCTCTCTCTCTCTATATATATATATATATATATATATATATATATATATATATCATCATACACATGTACCAATTGGCCGCACTCTAAAAATATTCTAAACTAGAACTCCAAGTGCCATCTTCTTTTCCTCGGAGAATTATCATGGATTGGAGAGGAAGCAAGGATCGAAACTATTGGGTTAGAGTGGGCTTAAAACAAAAAAAACAACTTTAATTTCTACACTAAATACACACTATATGAATATGTTTAAGTTTTAAAATCTAAACAAACTCCCTTAGATTTGTCAAGGTACGTTATCCTGATTGTTTAAGTAGCATTACAGATATCGATGTAATTTACAAACATGTATTATATTTGTCATTAAAAATGTTTTATGGCCGAGTGTCTTAGTCATGTAATTCATGTAAAACAACGCTAATATTTTATTCCATTACATATTGTGTATTTATTAAAACGAGCACAGATGAAATGTGTAATATGTTTTAATGATGTGGTGCAGTTTGTAAAGTATATAATCACATATTTTTCGAACGATAGGGTTGGCACAAGTAGAAGTAAGAGAAAAAAAAAAATTGTGCCAGCGAGTGCATACATTTTTTAATCGACGAGAGTTATAATTCCGATAAAATAGTTTTGTTAATGAGGTTATTATGGATTATTTCATTTGGGGTATTCGAGTAATATTTCAATGTCCAAATAGGCCTTATTATAGTCATATAAATAATTATTTTTAATTAATAGGAAGCTCAGAGTATTTGTATAATATGGTCATGTTTTTGCTAGAAAGGATACGCTAGAAGGGTCGGGGGTTACTTAGCGAGAACCTGGCGATAACAGTAATACTTATAGGGGATGCTTATAGAGCGTTTTCTAGCTGGTGAGTACTAAGTATGAAATTAATACTACTATACGAATCGGTAATTATTTTGATTTAGTTATTATCTGAAAGAAGCCTTGAATTTCTGTATTATTATTTGATGGACGGATGAAAGTGAATTATTATTTAAAGATGCAGTAAGTACGTTCGAATGTCATAGGTTTTTAAACGAAATGCAAGGTGGTGGGATGTTTTTTTTTAAATCTTCATATATTACTTTTATTTTACATCATCCACCAACAGGCCCAAGGCCCGATTACAAGCGGTAAATTAGACAAAAAAATCACGTTACACTATATTAATTAATATAATAAAAATAATTAAAATTCAAACAAATTGGTAATGTACTACATACCACCTTAATTTATATAATGATACAAAAAAAAAAAAAAATAAATAAAATAAAAAATATATATATATATATATTACGTTAAACAATTAATAATTTTTTTTTTCGGTGGCGCGACAGGCCCTGTAGGCCCTTGGCCGCGTGGTGTAATCTACTAGGAATACACCCGCGTTTCTTGATTAAATGTTTGTAGGTTAGGGTTATCACTCCCTACGCCTATTTTTGTGAGGGGCCACCATTTGGCTAACGGGTCTCACATACCCGGGGGAGAGGTTGTGAGTAAATCCCCATTCAATTTAATGCCGGAAATAGTCCCTCCAGGACTGGGACTCGAACTCACAACCTTTGGCATGGTTGACTAGCGCTCTAGCCCCTCAGGCACTGGCTTCCCATAATAAATATACTCCTATAAAATTAATTATATTAGGAAAAAAATAATAAAAGATAGAAACAATAGGAAAAAATACTGCTTATACATTTCTTTAATTGTCATTTAAGGATCAAGTGTTTGGGATTTAATCATTGGGTTGTGAAGATGTCTTTTGTGATTTATAGTTTTTCGAAGATCATTTTAAAGTGTATCGTAACAAGTTAAATGTATTTGTTTTCAGTTTTTTTGCATCTTTTATTCATACATATTACTATTTGCTTTAAATACATAATAATAATAATTCTAATGATCACATTCTTACAGAATTTACAAAATAAACAATGGTAAAGGCAAATTACATTTTTTAAATTGAAAATAAAATAAAATTATTAGACTTAGCGTAGTAGACTGTAATTGCCAAACTAGAACAGTCCTAAACGTTAGGTTTCTTGAAGAAATAACAATTTTTTGATTGGATCTTGGCAATTCATGTTAAAATGGGTCAATAATTATATTATTGACTTAATAACATGGATACTCTATTATTTAGCCCATGTAAATAGTAATTAATGTATTTGACTTCTTGAATTCATTGATAGTAACGGTGCACGAAAATAAATTAATAATACGAAATTGTTAAGCTAACTTGTAAAAGCGTTTAGTAACTCGACAGATTTACAATAATAAACATCTTATTTTATAAATTCAATGTATGTCTTTTATTTTTGTTTTTAAAAACAGCTATACCGATATTGATTGAAACCATATCGATCTAAAATTACTGTAAACATGCTTTAATATCATGCAGGTTAAACGTTTATTGAAATTGTCAGGACTTAAACGCCCAATCATCGAAATTTCTTCTTCTAAAGAAAGTTTTGTTTTTGTTGTTTCGAAAGAACTAACCAATCATGTCGTTACTATTGATAAGAAAGAGGTCTACATTAAATATGAATAAATTTAAAAATCAATTAAATGAGAAAACTTATCGTATGTAGATGCATTACATATTGTGGAAAAGCTAAATATTGTTGTAGATAATAATTTATATTGTTTTACTATGTAATCTAATACATATTTTCCACCAAAACCCAATTTTATTTTTTAAATTTGAAATTATATAAAGGTCTTAAAATTGGTTATAAAATGGAAAGTAACGCGCACCACATGATTTGAGTGAGAAAACCAATAATAATACCTGAAGGTTCGATACCGATACCACCGAATTCTGCCGACACAGACTCGTGCAATGTTCATCGTTCAAGCCCTAGCCCCCGAGATCAGCCTTAACGCAATCCTCCCATCGACGCATCGGGCTAACTTCGGACGTCTACCAGTCGGATCAGCGAATACCAACTTTCTCGGAATCCGTTCCTCACCGAGCACAACAACTTTACTCGCCCATTTGAGTCTCCGCGATGTTATCAACTCAATCATATTCACAGGATACAAGATCCGCAATTCCGCATTGTGCGACCTGCTAAACTCCCCAGTGGCCTCATCTCTCTTCGGACCAAATATTTTACGCAGTACCTTATTTTCGAAAACCTTAAGCTGTTGTTTATCCTTCAAAGTAAGCGGCCACGTTTCACATCCGTAAAGAACCGTCAGAAGAATAATAGTTTTATGAATTCTAAGCTTTAAGTTTTTAGATGGAAGCCGCGAGCTAAGTAATTTAGAATAATAACACACACTTGTTACCATTGAACCTAAATACTTGAATTTCTCTACGTGTTCAAAAGTATGCCCTGATATATCAATATCACCAAGATCGCCACCGTTTCTGCTACTAATAATTATTTCGTCTTATCGGTATTTAAGCCGAGTCCTATTCCTTTACCGGTTTTTATTAACACACTTGTATTTAGTTGTATGGTTTCCATGTCTTCACCTGGCAGTACCAAATCATCGGCATACCCCAAAACCGGAATATTTGAATTGAAGGGAGAAAACCAATATTTGAATGAATTAATTACCTTCAGTATCAATGTAAGGTTATGATACCCAAATAATTAATTAAATTTGAAGTTTTTATTTTTTTTTCGAAATTTTCAATATGTAGTCGCCAAAGTTATTTTCTCCGTTGCCCCAGGGTTATCTCGTTTATACCATAACCCTGTATATTTATATATATATTCAAGTATATCAGGTTTATTTCCCTGGAATCCATAACTTTCAACTCGGAGGCTACTGGAAACATGAAGCATAAACTTCCTCATTTCTAACTCAAACGCAAGTAATAAAACTCGGAATATACTTGAATTCGTCTTCATAAATAATTGTATACAACATTTAATAGAAACGTGCATCAAAGAGAAAGGTTGTTATTGAAGAAGAAAACAATAAATTATTCTAAAATTATTACAATAAATTCAAAATTAAAATAAAAAAATCCAAATATAGCATTCGTGTTAAAAGCTATAATCGAGAATCTGATTCGAAAAAAAATATAATCTTTTAATCTTTACAAATGGACTTACTAATTACCTGACTCATAGCTTTGTTTAATCTTCTTAAATTTTTACACATAAATTATTGAATAAACCAAATCAATACGTAATCCCCCATACACTTAACATTAATCAAGTATTTATAATATACGTTATTTATGGATCGGATAAATTAAGTGGAAAATAAAACATATGTAATGCTGATTCTTGGAATGTAGTTTCGTAGTGCTGGGTTTGAGCTGAAAAAAAAAATCAATATAAATAAATGGAACACATAAAATAAATTAAACCAAACAAAGTAATATAAGTAATATTTTTATTTTCTGAAGAATTTACAAATGTAAGGATTTATACATGTTGTGGTATTGTACCAAATAAAACTCTGAGACTTATTCCAAATTTTCTTCAAAATTTTCATTCAACTTTTAAGTTTTCACAATCATATTCAATGATAAAGATAATTATTATTACATAATTATGATTATGATAATTATATATTATAATTATATTTTATATTATAATTATATACATAATTATAATTATGATAATTATAATATTACATAATTATGAAACTGTTTTAAGTACTGTACGTAAAGATGAGGCAAGGCCTCGAATCGTAGTAATTAAGACAATATAATTATTTTTATATATTAATAATTTAATAAAGAAAAAGATGAATTTCTACTGATTTAATTGACATATGGTTTTCTAGTTTCTCGGTTTTTTATTATTATTAAATTTTCTACTGTTCACATCAACTCTAATATACAGCTTTCCGTTACCGGTTTATTTTGACCCAAGCAAACTTAATACTATAATTTTATATTTAATATTTACAGATCGTTATTTTATGATTAATTGTACTTCGCCTTTTTATGCTGTTTTTAAACAATAATACATTTCTAAATATTTTGAAAGTGGATAATTGTACTTTATTTGTATTTTTTTTTTTTTTGGAATAATGATGGGAGGATTAATAATAACATTTAAAAAAAAAATAGTTTATAACCATAAAACAACACTATAAGATAGTGGGTTTATAGGTTGCTTAAAGGCTAAAGGGTTGAGATGTTGAGATTATATTTTAAGATACTGTATTATAATTTAGATCGCATAATAGCATGATTCATTCGTAAAGTAGCATGGCATAGATACGATATTTGAACTCTTCTTAGGCCAAAAGCTGAGCAAGGAGGTTTTCCCACGGATATTTCGAGTAGTCTGTACAGAACTTTAGGAGGACTTCCTACCCTAAGGTCACCCTAGGGCTATAATAACAGAATAAATAATTATCCTCAGCTGGGTTTGAACGCGTGGCTTGGATTATATGAAGGAAATTTGGCGATCGTTAATTTTTTTAATTCGTTTTTTACACAGAAATACCCTTGTAAGGGTCCCCCTGAGTCCAAATAACCAAGTCTCCCAAAAAACCTCTCTCTTTGTGTATGTGATGAATATAGTCGAAAAATATAGGTGTAATAAAATTGAAAATTTTTTAAAGGCGTATATGCCTGAGATGTTACTGTAATTTTTTTTTCTCAAAATAGACTGACAAGAAGTGCCACTTTATATTATGAATTTTTACAATTTAATCAAAAATGTTTGAGCCGTATTAGATAAAACACGCTATATCGATTTGAAATTCAATGGGTTTTAATATGATGTAGGTTTTATTCTGAATGAAATAGTCTGACAGGCCATGAATGCCGATATTTAAAATTAATTTCCTCTAAAGTACTTTTTATTTTGTACATTTGATAAAATCAACCATTTCATGCTGTTAGGATTAATAGAAAACGCGTAAATATATAAAATAAAAGAATTTGACATCCTACTAAAGGAGGAAAGGGCCAACACACACACACAGATATATATATATATATAGGCATAGACATATTTATATGTATATTTTATTTATTTATTTTTTGTTTCCGAACATAGGAATAGTATAGTTATATTTAGATGTATAATTTGCCGTTGAAAAACTGCGATTTGAGAAAAAAATGGTATCTTACATACAAAGTGCCATAAAGTAATGGAGAGTGAGAAAAGCAGATGAGACTAAGTGATTTTTGTAGATAATAATTTCTTCGATAATTATCAGGCCGATTTGCAAAAAAGCTTGAAAATGGCCCTAGAGGCTGAAACGTCGCGATACTGGAATAAATAAATTGTTTTAAAAAAATATCCAAGAATTTCTTTTGCAAATCGGCCTGATAATTATCGAACAAATATTAGAACAAAAGAACAATGACGACAATGATGAGAAAAAGATAATAATTTCTATTTTTAGATAATTTAAACTAAAATAAATTTTTTATCGAAATTCAATATAATTCTTAAATCATTTTCAAATCCAAATTGCATTTAAAATACCGCTTATAACCGTCTTATCTTTGATTTCATCTTAATTTAAATACGGTATCGCATTGCAAAGTGGGGGTAAGGCACTGAGGCAGGAAACTGGAAACTCAATAACGTAGAGGTTTATTAACCAAGACATACGTGGAGCGTTAGCCTCATACCTAATTGGCGGAGGTTAACTTAACATCATTACACTTCCACCTATTATTTCCATTTATTAAGCTTATGATGTTTGTAGGGGAGGCATGGTTTGTTAGTTCGGGTACCCACTTTCTACTAAACCTTTGATCTTGGCCGTTTAAGCGACCGTGAGAATTCAATTCCGCAGGACGTGGAATGAAACGAAATTGTTCCTTATTGGAATATGCAATCCCGCTACTGCAATATGCAACCTCTTTTATTTTTTTAAAATGTATTCTTTGAAATTTAAAAGCAAACATATAAAATGATAAAATGGCATTAAACAAACGTGTATAGAACTAGTTTCACATTATTCTAAATCAAATGTTTAGTATTTTCAGATATCAGGGATTGTTAGCAAAGATCGAAGAAGAAGCAATAATTGGAACTAGTGGATTATAATGGGAATGGTTTATTTTTTAGAATGGTAGGAATGGTACCTACCTGTTTTGTTTTGGTACATTGAGGTTATAACGGATGAATTTATTTATGACAAAGGATTTTAGATTGGATGGATTGGATACGATGAGCATTTGAAGGTTTAGTAGAGCCCCATAGCTCTAGTTCGTAGATCGAAATTTTATTCTTGTAGTTAAGTTGAAATTTGTACGTATGTCAAGTGCTGAAGTAGCCGAAAAATGGGAGCTTAATTATTTAATATTATGATCATTAAAAAATGTATTAATTGTATAAATAAATATATAAAAATATATGGATTAGATGGTTTATTGGAGCGCTAAACTAAGATAGGTTCGTCCAAATTGGTCTTATAATAGCCATGTAATGTCATTGGAAGGTTTAAGCATTTGTTTAGCAAGTGTGTGAAACAGCGAGGCATTTTCTTCTCTTTTCAGTCTTTTTTTAGGATTAAGATGTTTGTCGAAATAGATTCCAGATACGAGCGATTTAAAACTTGTAATATAAACAACTTTTCTTCCCCGTTTTCAAATATAAACGGTATATATCTAATAATATGTTTTAATAAATAAAAGGATATCATTATTCATAAAGGAAAACAAAAAAATATGTCCAGCCCTTTAATATTATACACTGTTAATAGTTAATTTTGCAGAATATCTGCTTTTGATTTCTTCTAATCGCATGTTATGAACCTTTTTATGGGAAAAAAAACGTTTAAATAACAAATTTCGTCATCTTCGTTTTATGATCTTGACAAAATTTCAAGTTTAATGTTTTTAATTAAATTTTATTCGAGGATTGATCAATGTATCTTTGTGCTTGGACACTTGACTACCGTTTTATAACGTCGACTTTGAAACAAGCTCTGACGGGCTCATTATTTAGTTTTATCTTTCAGCCGAGTGTTAGCTCTAGACTATGTAGAGCTTCGTAGGGCTTGTGAGGAGTCACTTTACTTATGACTTCCTTGCACGGCCGTTTCCCTAAAAAACAATACGGATCTCCACATCTACTTAACCCAAAACTCTTTATGGGGTCTGTGGTAGAGGTTTTTTTTTTTTTTGTTTTGGAAGCTGGTACATAAAATAAGATTTTTATGTTTTGTTAATGTGATTGGTTATTACAAAAAAAAAAAAAAAAGAAGTATATATATGTATATATTACAAGGAGCGGCGTGGTATAGTGGATAGAGTACTAGTCCACTGTTCCCTGAGTCCTGGGTTCGAACACCGGCTAAGGTAGAATTATTTATTCTGTTATTTCAGCTATGGAGACTCCTTGGGCACACCCAGCCTTTTTTAAGTTAATAGACATAAGTTGTGAGAAAAACCATGCGGTTAAGCGTGATTAAGGCCTAATCTCCTGACACGACTGTCGGCCGTGAAATAGTACGCATCGCTTCATGTACTTAACTCAAAATCCATAATTAATTGTTGGGATTCCGTTTTTTTATTTTGATTTTATATAAAGCATATTTCCAATTTTTGAAAATTAAATAAGTGGTTGGGATTGAAATCGGCGTGAAAGAATAACTATACTTCTATAAAACACGGTTTTTGTTTACTTAACAAAAATTTAACAATTAGTTATTTGTGAATATTGAATAACACTACCTTTCGAGTTACATCTATACCATTTTTAAAATATACAGAGTAGCAGGAAAATTTAATAAAAAAAGGAAACAAAAACGATGGTTAAATATTGGTAATTGAATTTGAGTGATTAGGAATGCTCAACTCATTCCTTGAGCCCCTGGCTTTATTCAACAATGCCATTGGGCGAAAATTGAAATTTTTGGTTAATGAATTCTTATTGAATTTTCCGGCCTAGCTTGGTAATTACGAACTTTTCATGTTTCCTCAGTTAGCGGGTGGGAGCATGGAATGCTGAAGTAGCCCCTCGCGACATCAAAGACCCACTTACCCCTCCCCCTAGACCCCCCCTAAATCCCCCTTTGGCCCCCCCCTAAACCCCTTCTCATTCCTCCTGCATCATAATACCCTCCCTGTCGTTATTATTGTAACAGCAATATCTTCTGTTGTCACTTCGAATCGGCCTGTCCAAGTGTCAATTAAGTTAAGATTTTTTTTTTTTCTATTTCAATTACTCTGAAAATATTAGGTACAAAACGGTTATAATTGAATTAACCAGACAGCTTTTGACACCTTGGATAGTTATTGACACTGTTAAATAAAAATCACCTAATACAAAAAAATATAGTTTTTAATGTCAATGACGCGATGACACAATTAAATACGGGGCGCTGGGATCTCTTGGAATTATGCTTGCTTTTTCCTAGTGTTCCCTAAGCTTCTATGTAAATATAGTATATAGGCAAGTCCATTTATTTTATTTTAATAATGAATATAATATATTTTTTTTTTTATATGAACAGTGAGTAATAGTGATATAGACCACATTCACACAATATGTAAAGAAAATAATGTTAAAGTAAAATTACATAAAATAATAGGCTTTTAATTTTACTTAGAACCTTATTCACGAAAACATTTAGGCGTTACCCATCTTTCAAAGCTATCTATGCATCACTTCTAAATAACAAACAGAACCCATTTTGATTTGTGCTTTCCATTTCTGCTGATAATAAAATATAATGCATAGGCTTTATAAAATAAACTAGTATTCTTGCTAATTGCCCTTTTCTTTAGGATGAACTAAAACTCTCAAAAAGATAAACCCTAAATCGGTCAGACAGAAATTTTATAAACATAAATAACACCTCATTCAAAATCCCCCTTCCCCCCAAAGCAAACACGTTTCAAACCAACCCATACGGCCACTCTTTTAATTTACCTGATTCAAATTTTATTTACCTAGTATTATTTTTATTCTGTCTATTGTACGATATCGCTTAAGTTAAGTAAATATCGACTCAACATAAAAAAAAAAAAAAAAAAAAAATAAATAAAATGTTTTATTGAAAAGATTCAATTTTCAGTGTAAACTAAACTTCCTTTTATAATTAACCTAACTGCATTATTTAAATTATCAACATTGGTTATTTTTTCTCTTACAAAATATAATAAAATACAGAAACTGAATGAAGAACAATAAAATGATAATTCATTCATAAAAATACCAATTTACAACTTACAAAGATAGTAACAATAATAATAATAAAAAAAAAAAAGAGAAAACCTACAAAAAATATAAAATATACAGAGAAACAAAGGTGATAAAGCTCAAATATTAAATTTTTAAGGGTGCTCAAATTCATATCAAAATCCAGTTGCCTATTAATGATTAATTTGTTCCAAGTCATTGATATTTCATTTAGTGGCGATGCATTAGTTATATTAGTTTTGCGAATTGTGATATAAAAATGATTACTAACCCAATATTGCAATGCCTACCGATTCAATTTAATTTTAAAAGAAAATTATATAGACATTTTAAATCACTTCTTATTCATCTTCCTGGTGGCTCTCAGCGTGGGGACGTCCTCGATCCAAGCACTCCACCTGCCAATGTCCTCAGCAGCTTTTCTCTCTTTTTGCCTATTGGAGCCACATTATCCTTCGCCAGCCTCTTGGTCTTATGCTAGTTGGTTTAGCTTCCAAGTACTTGCGCGGTCTACTATCTTTATCCATTCGGCATACATGTCCGAACCACTTTAACTGTCTCTTCTTTAGAACTTCAGTTAGTGGTTTTACCCCTAGCTCCTCTCTTATTTCATTTCTGATGCGGTAATTATGTTCTTCAATTTTTCGAGAAGCACCCTGCTCCCACATCCGTAAAATAAGGTAGGGAGGTAAATTACATTAAAAATGTGAAGTTTTAATAAGAGTCAATTCTTAAAAGCCTGAAGTATTGGGTTGTGTCACATGAAATGTCCGTTTTCAAGGTAAAGGATTTTTATTAAAAATACGATATGGAAACAAGATAATTTTATTCTAATATTTCCCAACGTGCCACCAACTTTTTTATCCCCGAACTGAAAAACTCTGAGCTTTGAAGTGAAACAAAATCTGAAAACACACTTTTCACTTGATCATCATTTTCAAAATGTTTTCCTTTGACGAAGTTGTCTAAATTCCTGAACAGGTGGTTAACAGGTTCTGTTGGAGACAAGTCGGGAGAATATGGTGGGTGCGGAAAAACTTCGTAGACCAGTTCTTTCAATTTTTGCACGGTACGTTTTGAAACATGGGGTCTTGCTGCCGCTCAGTGAGATCATGAGGTTCCCATGTACCGAGCTTTCTTACTTTAACAGTATACTTTAAATGTCTGGAAACGGTAGATGCACTTGCATTTAGTTGTGCTGAGAGTCCCTTAACTGTTTGGTATAGGTTTCCTTCTACTGTATGTTTGAGGACATCGTTGTCTATTACTATTACTACGGAGGTCTTCCTCGGAGCAAGTTTTCCACGTCGGTATCCACAGCTGAAAACTTAGCAAAACCAACGGCAAATGGTCCGTTCATTAACACTCCCTTCCCCAAACGCCTTGCAAATATTTCTAGCGGCCTCAGCTGCTGAATGGCCGAGTTTAAATTACTCGAAAATCGCATGTTTCCATGTTCATATTTGGAAGTATACTAAAAAGTGGGTAATTGATTGGGAAGCTAATGTTTATAATACAAAGGTAGAGGATTAGTAACTGTTTATATGTAAACATTCGGAAGAAAACAACAGAGACCTGCAAAATCTTTTATGTATTTCAGAAATCTATAAAAAATGGACATTTCATATGAAACAACCCAATATATATTTTGTGAATCACCTGGTACAAGCATACGGGTCTGTAATTGTAATCGCTTGGACTTCCTTTCTTGTGAATTAGGATAATGACATTGTGTTCCCAGTCTTTCGAAATGCTTTTCTCATTATATATTTTCTGAAATAAACCCTGTTGCACTTTAATAATTTAGTAGCCTTCATATTTAATAAGCTCCGGGAAAATACCATCCCTTCCAGCTGATCTTCCTGTCCTGAGCCTAAGACTTCTTCCTCCCATGTGGTGTCGTCAAAGCCTGTGTTTCCTTCTCTTCTACTTTCTGTTCCTTAATTTCCTTTATATTGAGGATCTTTGAACATCTGTGCATCGTGCTCTCTCCATCAGTCCAGAATATGGTTTTTCATAGTCAGAATTTTCCCTGCACTATTTTTTACGTTCCTCATTGGTTTGCAGTTCTTTTTGATGTTTTTGTTGTAGTCATTCTTCAGGCTTTTACCGAATTTTCCCACCTCACACTAGCGTCTAAAACTCTCACTAGCGATATCTGGCTCCTATTTCTTTAGCTAAGTCCATGCCCCTTTTTTACTTTCACTTACCTAATTAATAACGGGTAAATATACATGTTGCATGCTTTTGATAAAGATCTAAAGGACAAAAATAATTTTTTATGGAAGTTTTGTATTTTTGGACACAAGAAAAGTAATATAGATGATAAATATACCGTTAGATAGCTAATAATTTTAGAAAAAATATAATCTTATACACAGAACGGTAAAGGTTAATTTAGAGTGCTGAAAAGCCGATAAAATTAACTGACGGTTTTAGATAAAAATATTATAGATTATTTAATAAAACACATGATTCTATTGAAATTAAATTAATTATTTACAAATTTATCTTTATCTTTCAATGTATTTAAAAATTCTTAAATTGATTTTAATGAGGTAATTGAAAGCCGTGAGTTGTGCGCACCAGATTTTTTAATTTAGCCCGCGCTACACACTGAGAGAAGAGGCAGATAAAAATTCGTGAGAGGGAGGTTTTGTGAGAGTTCACGAAAGTAGCATATTTAATAAAAATAAATTCGGATAATAACCTCAAATAATACTTTTTTTTAACTTCTTATTATATCATTAAATATTACTATTTAATACAAAAAAAAAGACTACATGATAATGTTATATAAAAACCAACAAGTGTACCAAGTTTCATTTTACAAATTAAACATTATTAATAATAAAAGTTTAAAAACAATAAATAATTATGTGAAATGCGGTGATTATTGAATATTTATAGGTTAAAAGTGAAATTTTTACCTACCTGTTCTCTCGCAGTGTAGCGCAGCCTTCAAAAGGGGGCAAGCTTGGAGCACCTAGTTACCAAAAAAATAGGCTAGCGAGAGCTACAATTGAGACGTTGATTTCCGAAAGGTACTAAAGGACATTTTTTACGAAATTAATTTTTTTACATATTTGTATTCTAATCATTTAGTTTTATCTAAATATTCTATTTGATGTTATCTAATGAAATCTCAATTCCTTAAAAAACGCGATTTAGAAATACGGTCATTTTCTTAATGTACTAATTACGCATTTATTTTCGTTCGAAATCATTCTACAAAAATTCATTTTATAACTTTAATATGATGTTATTATTATAGTAAAAAAAAAAAAAAAATCTAAATTTTAATGCAAAAAGACCCAAATTAGCTGATTTAATAATATAGTAATGAGAGATTTCCGTGCTTCCTGTAAAATTTCCTAAAATGGATATAGTACCTTTTGGAAATCAACGTCTCAATTTTTCACTGGGTTTAGACGCTAGTTTTCATATCTCTGTCTCAGTGTACGTATATAGAACATTAAATTATTGTTTTAAGTCTTTATATGGGGTATCCAAGTCTGGAACCGACTCAAAATAAAGAGACTTTAAAAATATCTTAATCAATTCACTTACTTTTATAGAATATGAAGGAAAACTACAATATTGAATTCGAGATCTGATTAAGGAGTTGATATTGGCTCCATAAAGGTTTTACACTATTTAGGTAGTTGAAATGGTTAAAAAAAGATATGTTCCAGAATTTCTTTCTTATAAAATTTCTTTAATTCTAAAGACGATAAATACCTTCATTGTGTGTTTCGGTGAAGAAATTTCTATTCTGGAATATCTTACTCAATCAGTGAAATTCTTGGGGGCCCGGACTTGATAAGCAGTAAGTCACCGGGGTCAAGAAGGGTACTTTCACTTGATAGCCCTTCTTGTAGTAGCTACCTCAACTTAATTAGTCAGGACCAAGCCCATGCAAGCACCCCTCCCGCAACCTTGTATCAACCCATTTGTGCAGGATTAGGCGAAATTACTTCGCTTTAATACACACTGCTTTACTGAAAATTTGCCCATATGTGGCGTGATCTGGATTTTATTTGTATGTATAAGTAAATATTAACTTTTATTATAATATTGAGTAATAAGCAAGAAATAATCTTAAAAATATATGTTCTTTAAATAAATAAATTCTTTATTATCTTTATTACTGATATGTCCCTTTAGAAACAAAATATACAGAATGTGTTTTGGAGTCTTAGAGTAAATTTAATATATATTAACAAGTTAATAATTACTTATATAAAATAGACATATTCAAAATGGGAATAAAACAAAATAACGAGAAAAATAAATAAAAACTTATTTATAATTCTATTGAGCCTAGATATTTTTTTAGTGATTAAATATGTGGGATTTGAAGGTAGAAAGAGAGTTGGAGTGACGGATGGAAGAAGGGATAGAATTCCACAGGATTGAGGATCGAATGAGAAAGGATCTGTCGAAATGTGCAGTTCGGTGGGCCGTACTGTATAAATCCGAAGGCGTGTACAACGTGGAGGATTTGAATTGTAGAAGGTCAAACATGTATGATGGGCGGCGGGATTGGATTACTTGGTAAAGGAATGGCGCAATGAAATAGTTGCGACGATTGGAAGGGTAAAGCCACTTCAACTCGCCATAAAATTGGGACACGGAGGTGTACCTAGGGACCCCAAAGATGAATCGAATGTTCTTTCGGTTAATTATTCAAAAGACTTTGTAAGGAGATAATTTTTATTGTTATGATTCTAATTTTAAAGTGAGATTGTTATTAATAATTTTTAAAATGAACTTAAAAAAATGATTTTTCTTTTAGATAAGATTTGATTGTTTGATTTTTTTATATTAATGAATTTTCTTGAATGTTTTGTAATATTTTTTTTGTCTTTTAGGGTTAAATTAGTGTGTTTCTGTATTTCATTTATAGTTAAGTAGCTCCCTTTTTTACAAATCTGATATCTTGGATTCCACCTTGACAAACATCTAACTTGGAATCTCCATACAAGACTGAAACGACAAGAAACTGCCCGACGTTTTTGACTACTTCAACACTTACTGGACAAACGTTCCAACCTACCACTTAATTACAAAAGACTTATTTATATGACCATCATTAGACCGATATGGACTTACAGAATAGAGCTATGGGGCTCTACTAAACCATCGAATTCTTCTCGTATCCAACGCTCCTTACTTTGTCACGAATAAGCTTCTTTATGGTTGACCTTAATGTTTTATATGTTACTGAATTAGCCCGAACGAGGTATCAATCATTCCATGCAAAACTCCATTTCTACTCTTATCCACTAGTTTCTATCCTATCATCCTCTTCGTTTCCTGATAATCCTCCGATGAAAAGAAGATGGCTCCTAGACCTTCTAGTTTAGAATATTTTTAGAGTGCTGCCAATGGGTTGCGTCTTTACATGTATTTCATGTCAGTTTACTATGGCCATCACATTTACTTGATGTATATAATACAGTTGTAAATATCAATAAATATGTTTATTATTAAGTATATATCTTAATTGTGTGTTATTTGGGATGCACCCTGATCTAACTTCTCCCATATTTTAATATTATTGGTTAGTAAAATTTATTAAACCAACTTTCCATTGCATTTTGTCTGACGAATGTTCGATGTATATTTCTTCCAAAAAGATAACATTTAATCTTAGTTGGTAGTTTACGTGGGTACAAATAATGGTTAATAAGAGACAAAATTTAATTTTTAATTTTTTTATTTAAACTGTAAACTAGTTCATATGTTCACTAGCTATTTATATTATAATAATAATAATTCATTATTTATTCTGGGACAAGTACCTTCAGAATAACTTAACAGGAAATAAAAAGGTGGACTTAAGACTAGAGTCTTAGAGTAAAATGACTGAAAAACAGAAAAGAATCTAAACTAATAACATAAACTAATAAAATAACTTAAAAGCTAAATTGTAATAAAAATGTACAAACCAGAAAAATAAAAGTATGTTAACATGAGAAACAAAAAATTATATAAAAAAAAAATTTAATCAGATAAAAGAAATATATATATATATATATATATATATATATATATATATATATATATATATATATATATATACACATACTTATATACACATATACACACATACGTATACACATACATACACACACACATACACACGTACATATATTGCTTCATATATTGGTCAATAAGGTAAATTTGACTGTTGATCTTGCAAGATAGATAGTGTATATTTTAGTTATTCTATAGATGTTTGTTTGTTTATTCATTTAACTTCACTTTATGCTGTTATGACTAATCGTTAGATGCTACTAGCGGAGTTCTAAATTTCATTTATCCAGGTTTAATTAGAACAGTAAATTTAACGAGTATCATACAACGCATAGGCTCGGGAACATTTTACGTCCCTCCCGTAGGACCGCATAACCGAGGATTTATTACTCTCGTTAAAAGACCTAGAGTTATCTGACAGGTTTGAATCAGCGACCATGGTCATAAAAGACTTTTATATTAGTCACTACACTACAGTCGATCCCTATGTAAATATGTTTAATAACTATTAAAAACGCACAATTTATATAACAAAACACTCAGACGAAGCCTG
This sequence comes from Piezodorus guildinii, assembly GCA_023052935.1. NCBI lineage: Eukaryota > Metazoa > Arthropoda > Insecta > Hemiptera > Pentatomidae > Piezodorus > Piezodorus guildinii. Next base: position 103,922,166 of record CM041295.1, read on the forward strand.
GTTTAGAGGAGGACAGCCTATAAAAGAGTAGAGCGATAGAAAAATCAGAAAATGTACACATTCCCATTCCCTCCAGTTAAAATAACACTAAACAAGGAACTGAGGGAATAAAAATGCAATACGGACTCTTTTATTTCTTTTGTTGCCTTGTTTGTTTCAAATAGGTTTTGGGCCTTGTTTCGGGCAGTTTGCTAAGAGTTTCCTTTATCTGTATTCAAGGGAACGCACATATTCCGAAGGACTTCTATTAAATATGTAGCGTATCCGGGTCGGAGAAAAGTCCCGTATAACATAAACGGAAGATTGTGACTAACAAAAAAGTCAGGCCCTGAATGTAAGGGTTCGTGGGGTATAACCGCAACTTTTTAGTGCTCGTATGGGCTCTGCTGTTTGGCAGCAGCATTTACGAGGTCTACAACCGTTGGCGACTAAGTCCTGGAAATGCCTAACAACTGTAGCTGTAGGAATAAAGTGTGGGTATCATTGGCCAGGTCCTCCTTAGTCCATCACTCTTAGTCTTCAATAAGTTGCACTTGTCAACCAACGAATACTTCTTGTAGTGATTTGGAATCATTTACTGGATCAAGGATAAATAGTTTGAAGCAAAAATCTGGCGGTGGAGTATGATTTTGCCTATACGTCCTTCAGCGTAAAGCTTTATGTCCTTAATAATTAGTAAACTTTTCTTTTTTTTTTATCGGGAGAGAAAATATGAAAATTAATCTATTGAAGGTTTTAACCATTGTCACCATTACATTTTAAAAATAACAACAATATAAGAATAATCATACAAATATAATAAAATTCCTATAACGCTAATTTGTTTCACTCACTTTGCGTGCCTCTTAAGCTGTAATGTACAATCTTTCTTCTTTTTTTTTTTACAATATTAGCGTTTATCGGCAAGTGCCGTCTATTTAAGTAAGACATATTGAAGAACAAAAAACATAATAAGTCGGCAATAGTTGACATCCGAGATGGAAAATAGACGGTTTTCTGTATCCAATTGTTTACGATAGGCGATCGTAGGTAGGCGACTTTTCCTTACTAGGAAAAAAATAGTAAAAAATAAAAGCTTATGTTCAAAAGTGCACGTGTGAATCAACGATCCTCGTTCAATGGCAGAAATAGTTTGCCATCCGCGCAGTTCCTTCCTTATGTTTTTCGGTGCAGTTAGTAGTAGCTTTTATCGTACGTAGATTCATACTATTCAATGTTTGCCGTTTAGCCAAACTATGGAGGGCCTTTGATTCAGTACATGTTGAGTCGAAATGCGGCCAACTGCCGTGCAAGGTGGTATCTAGGCCGAAAAGAAGGTACGCTGCAACGTATGGGGGGGGGGCATAGTAGTGCCAAAATCGTATTACATTTTGATCCAATTTAGATTTTTTTTAAAAAATCGTTTTTCATTTATTAGAATGGAATGTCCTTCATTGGTGAGAGTGAAAATAATACAAGCATTTAGTCCCAGATCTTGAAAATTATTTATTTTATGAACTGATTTTTATAGGTTTTTTTTTTTAATTTAACCACATTTCTCAATATAGGGGTTGACAAATCCAAGTAAATCGCATGTCATCCGTCTCCATAGAGGCTTTTCAATTTACGATTTTTTCAGATATTTATCATTCCCTGATGTCGATATTTCACAAAGAACAATGTTTGAATTTTGGAAATCGCCGTTTTCGGCTACTTCAACATTTACTAGACAAACGGTCAAAGCTTTCTCTTAACTAAAAAAGGCTCATCTACATGACTATCATTAGACCTATCTGGACTTACGGAGTAGAGCTATGGGGGTCTACTAAACCATCGAATTCCTCTCGTATCCAATCCTTACAATCCAACATCCTCAATGCTCCATATTTTGTAACGAATAAACTTATCCATAAAGACCTTAATGTTTTATACACTGGTTTCTATTCTGTCTTCCTTTTCAATTTCTGATAACCCTCCGAGGCGTCTGAAAAGAAGATGACCCCTAGACCTTCTAATTTATAATATTTTTAGAGTGCTGCCAATGGGTGGCGTCTCTACATGTATTTCATGTCAATTTACCATATGTCCATCACATTTACTTGATGTATTTTTAAACAGTAGTAAATATCAATAAATATGTTAAAAATGAAATGAATGGATTTTGGAAGGAGTAATAAGGTATCTCTGGGAAAGCATACTTCTTTAAAATTTAACTGATTGTAGTATTAAGATAGAAACATTTTTCAAAAATGATCTTTATCCTTGCCTTACCCTTATGGGAAACAATCCATACTGTGCTGAAGAGTCTTTTGAGGGAAAACAATGTTTCTCCCTGTGAGATAGTATGTATGCGGTAGGGGAATTAAGCGATAGGTCTGAGGAAGGTATTTCACTGAGTGCGGACGGCTGGATATAAGGATCACGTCTTTTCTTCCTTGATATGATTTCCCTCGGGCACCCCTCCTTGCCCCCCCCCCGTGCCTCCCACCTCTGACCGGCCTAAGCTGCCCCCTTGTTATGGCAGCTAGTCAAAGCAGAACATGAAACTGACACACCTTTTCCTTCATCTTTAAGTTGGAAAAATCATCCTTTGTGCCCTGACATGTTGTCGAACAAGCAGGTGCGTACTGGTACCACGCCTGCGGAATTTGTGATGGTTATAGGAAGGGGAAATAGCTAAGGTAAAATCCATTTATATCCGTTTACCCTTTTCTTTTATTTTTACTTCCACTTACCTATATATGAAATATATAGTAAGGAAAATTATTGGAATCGTGAAAATGTTTGAATTCTAGAAACAATATCATCTTACACACGAAATTGTATAAGTTCACAGAGAGTTGTGAATATCCGATATAAGTAATTGAGTCTTGTACATAATAATGTGATAAATTATTTAATAAAACACATATTTTTACCGAAACTCAATGGAATTAATTTTTTTTACCTTTTTCTTTATCTCCAAATATATTTAAAAATTCTTAAATTGACTGTAAGAATTGATACAATATATATAATTGATTTTAACGTGTGTTGCGTGACGAATAAAAAAAAAAAAAAAAAAAAAAAAAAAAATAAAATAAATAAAAAAAAAAAAAAATATTAATATATATATATATATATATATATATATTATATATATTATACATATATAATTAAATAATCTCCAACACTAAATCACTTTTTAAAAAGGACTTCATTGACAAAAGACAGCTAAAATAATAACTAATCTAATTACATACTATCTTACTCCTAGAATGAATGGGTCCATGAATTATTCTCACGCCTTCTTATAAGAACTGAGACGGGAAATGACTCAGTGCTGACATTGCACTAGCCTGTACCTTTAACTATATATATATTCTTGATATTTACTACTGTATTAAAAAAATATAATAATAAAAAAAATACATTCTCACCTATTCATGTGAATCTTAGACCAATCAAAAAGCACAAGAGCCAACATCAGGCGATAGATGCAATATTTAAGAATATATTGGAACACAAGCATTACAATACGGTTTAATGTGGGACTTTGATAGTTTTGGATAATTTTGAAGAACAACAACTTAGATGTTTCGGCCATGTTTCCAGAATGGCAGAAAAAAATATAGTGAAGGCTGTATATTAAGCAAGAATAGAAGGTTTCTGACCGATAGGAAGACTTGGGAAAGATCAATCCAAGAGGCCTAGGACAATGGAGAAGTGGAGGAATGTAGAAGGAGAAGAAGATTGCTAGATGAGAAAGATTCATGGATCAGGCTCAACAGAAAGGATTCCCACACCATTGGCCGTAGGAGAGGAGAACATTAAATAATAAATAAATTCAAAATTGAATGTGATTAATAACGATTAACACGATGGGTTTAATAGAGACATGTGAAGAAACTCTCCAGCGGTAGTACCTTAACATTTATTTAAGTTAGCAGGTACCGAGGCCATCGCCTTTTCAGCCGCTTCGAAGGATTACCTGAAATATATGGAAAAGAGCTAATAGGAAAAGCCGGGTTGAAATGATCTATTAGTTTGGAATTCAAGGAGGTATATCTATTTAAAACAGCAACCAACGATATATTCGGGTCTTTACGGATCATTTTATAAGTAACTAATTAAGGGGAAATTTTTAATTTCTGAAGGATTTTGGATTGTGGTAGACATTTGATCATTTTGTGGATCTCCATTCCTCAATAACATATGTCCAAATAGGTCTAATTACTAGAATATAAATTACTTTATCGTAGGAGATTGGAAGTTTTGAACGTTAGTCAAGAACGTGTTTTAATCGGTATCTGGAAGGAGCTTCTTGTCGCTTTAGTCTAGCTTTGGATTCTAGTTTCTATACCTGCTTCCTCACCAATTCCTGATGACTATCCGAGACGACAGAGAAGAAGAAGGCCTCGAGGCCTGATTTAGAATATTATTTGGACGGTTGCCAATCAGCAGTTTTACTATATGTATATTAAACCATACGTTTACTAGATGTATTTATTTTAATACAATTGTCATTTCCAATAAATATTTCTTTTAAATTAATAATCAGTGCTATCTTATTAATTTCAATAGTAATGAGGAATTAAGGGATTGTTTTTGAAATACATACAAGCTATAGTAGTTAGTTGAATTTTATTAAATTTATTTCAGAACATCTTTAAACTTTACCTAAACTTCCTATTTTGGAATAACTTCTTTTCGGTAGTGAGTGATAAATAAAAGCCGATAGGTAGCAACGTGTTGATAATAAAGAAATTTTATTTTATTCTGAGTTTAAGGTCAGGATTGGAAGTCACTAATAATAATATATTCAAATAATACCATTTAGAACAACAATAATGCATGTATTTCTCTTCCAACACTGTTGTAATAGATGCGAGCGATAGATTAATTATTTTAATAATAATAATAATAAATAAATTCTTTATTATTCTGGGACATGTCCCTTTAGAATAAATTATACAGAATGTACAAAAAGGGCTTAAGAGTCTTAGAGTAAATTAATTGAATACAAACAAGTTAATAATTGCTGGTATAAAATAGACATTTTTCAATGAGAAAAAAAAACAAAAAAAAATAAATAAATAAATAAAAATAATATATAAAAAAGCTTATTTACAATTCTATTGAGCCTGTGTACTCATAAAGTGATCTAATATACGTGATTTGAAGGTAGGAAGAGAATTGGAGTGACGGATGGTAGGAGGGATAGAATTCCATAGGATTGAGGACCGGATAAGAAAGGATCTGTCGAAATGTGCAGTTCGGTGGGCCGTACTGTATAAATCTGAAGGCCTGGAGCGTGTATAACGGGGATGGAAGGAGGATTTGAATTGTAGGAGGTCAAAAATGTATGATGGACGGCGGGATTGGATTACTTGGTAAAGGAATGACGCAAGGAAATACTTGCGACGATTGGAAGGGTTAAGCCACTTCAACTCGCCATAAAATTGGGATACAGAGGTGTATCTAGAGACCCCGAAGATGAATCGAACAAAGCAATTAATTAATTAATTAACAAATAATTTTATTGTAGTTTAACACGTTCATAATTTGCTCGTTTGTAAATACGGACATATGATTTCCCTAATTTCTGTTTCCTCGAATAAATAATGAATTCGTAGAAATCTGAACATTATCATCATAAAAGTTTGATGATTTAGCTGAAACAAAATATAAATTAATCCAGTTATTTCCAACAGTGAAAAAAGACCGATTGTAATACTGCTATGAACCAGTTACGCTTGACCTGCCAAAAACAATTAGGATTTCTGCACAAACATTATTTTTAGTAGAATATGGAGTAATGGATTGACTTTTAAGTCAAAAGTAATGGTTTATTAATAGTTTATAAATAATTTTAATAAATCAGGCTTTTAATTTCACTAATATATTCTGAAATATTAAGTAAGGAAACGTTTTACCATCGTGAAAAGATTAATGGAAATTTATTTTCCACATAAAATAATTTTACTATTTAAAGAATATAACATAAGTTTTTTTTCTAACCTCCAATGTTGGTTAGAGCGTGGTCTAGCAGATAGAGCACTAGCTTGTTCTTCAGGTCTCGGGTTCGAACCAAGGCAGCTGTGGGAAAATAATCGATTAATCTGAAGTTTCAGCCGAGCGAGTTCCGACCCTAACCAAAACCTCTATAAAATAGGTACCCAAAAATTAGTGGACAAACTCTGACGGTAGATTAATCACACTTTGTCTATTAAAATTTTTTTTACTATTCTGTATTCGTTAAATAAATTTCTGATTAGAAAAACAGGATATAAATAATGTTTTAATTAAATATATTTTGCTCCTATCACTTATGTAATTGATTTTGTCTTTTTAGTTAATCGTACAACCTCATTCAAATTGCACCCGTGCGTAGAAGGTAGTTTTTATTATGAGTTAGAAGGAGGCATATATTTATAGTAAAATTGATAACATGCCGTTTGGACGTATTTCGTATGTAACTTGTTATCATCGAAAAAATATATTCTCTTCACATATTTTTTGTGCCGCTTAAGCGGAGGTTGACGCCCAGGGGAAATCATGAAACCTCCTGCGGTAGTGCCCCATGCATACAATTCTCCTTACGTATTTAATTCTGACAGCCTATATTCAATCCTCTTCTTCGGTTTCGTATTATTTCAGTATTTTTTTGTTTATTTTTCTCCAGTGATATATGTATCTTCTTAGTGTATATATATTTAGAGAGCCCTTCCTTCTAGGAAACGTAACACCAACAGGAGGAAAGGGAAAAAAATATAGCTTCATCCTATGTTTTTTTTTTATAAAGTCGCATTATTTAAAACATGAAAACAAAAAATATCGTGTAGGAAATAATAAATAGATTCTCTGATATATAAAAAAAAATTGTCATTCTTAATTATCTTCTACAACTTTTTATGCCAGAAAATGGAATTTTTAAAAATATTTATATTTCCAACTTTTACCTCTGCAATCCATGAAGGTTCCTGGGTTCATTAAATATAGAGATTCGTACTCTTTCTGGCCCAACTGCCGAGCAATGAGGTTATTAGGCATTGATCATACTCAGCCGCAAGGTATTTTACCCAATTTTTGGTATCCACTTTAAAGAGTCTAGTTCTGCCCCTGGAGGGTCTCCACACCCTAGGGTCTCTCCCCGTCTAAATTACCTAAATAAATAATATTCTGTCATTGCCAGGATTTGAACCCAGGAAACAGATAACAGTAGACTAGTGCTCTATCCATCCAGACCACGCTGCCCGCTCTTATAAATTTATTTATAAATTTGATGACAATGGTGCTGCCATCCCAGGCTTATATACCAGGCTCATATTATAAAATATGAAATTTTAGTTTTGTAGGACTTCTTGTTTCTGAGCTAGACACACCGAGCTAAACACAAATTGTTCTAGAATATTTGGTCATTTTGACTGGGGAAACCTTAAAAAGCGTATTCCCGCATAAACCTCGAACAAAAAAAACTTCACAGATAAAATAGTTTCCCTTACTAAACAGTTCATATATTGACAACAGGTAAGTGACGGTAAAAACATTTATAAATAAATGACGCAAAAAAAGAAGAAAAACGCACATTGAATGAGTGAATGAAAAATAATTTTTATTCTGGGACAGCCAGTTTCCTTATAATAATATAAAAGTATAGTTTTTAGATACTTCTTCGGCCTATACAAAGTTTATTATGTTATATACACCATTTATATACATAATGGATAGCAAATTATGGTGAATTTATATATACATATATATATATATATATATATATATTATATATATATATATATATATATATATATGTGTGTGTGTGTGTGTGTGTGTGTACAAAGGTAATATTGCTATCTTAAAGAATTTCAAATAAGAAAACCATAATCCTAAACCGTAAAAAAATTAAGATAAAAATTAAATAAAGAGGCTAAATAGTTCAACTTAATAAAGGCACGGTAGTTTGACATTCCAGGAGTTGGATGAATAATTGATGTTTGAATGCTTGAATTTAAGGATTGAGATTTACGAATAGGCAAGGAATTCCAGCATAAAGATGCACGTATGACGAAGGATGTCTTAAAGGAATTAGTTCTATAAGAGGGAATAAGTAGGTTTAAGGGCTGGGATCTTGTGTTGATAGAGTGGACAGAGGAGAGTGGGACGAATATTTTGTAAATACACAGGGGCTTTTGGCTTCTGAAGGATTGATAAAGATAGGTTCCTAGGAAGTATTGCCGTCGGAATTTCCGGTAGAGGCCGTTCAATTCAGCAAACCAAGGAGACATTTAAAATATTTAGGAAGTTGGTCATCAAATAATAAATAAATCACACTTTTGTCAATTCCTGTGCTGACGTTTCGAACTATATTTTAGGCATTCGTCCGGGCTAGCAATGTTAAAGAAGGCATTATGAAAATCTACACACTTGTATATCCACCATTTTCAAAACTCCTAGATCCGAAAAAAAAAAAAAAATCTGGTGCGGGCAACACATGACTTTCACTTACCTCTATTATTTGTATCAATTCAAGAATTTGTAAACAAATTTATAATCGAAAATAAATTGTTAAAGAATTATTTAAATTGGATTTTATTAGAAACATGTGTTTTATTAAATAATCTATTATATTATTATCTACCACAGTCAGTTTGTCTTTATCGGTTTTTCATCACTCTTCGTTAATTTTTACAATATTGTGTATAAAATTATATTATTTCTAAAATCTTTAACTTTCCAACGGTATATTATACATGTACATTACTGTTCTTAAGTTCAAAAACAAAAAAAAAGGCCTGAACAAAATATTTTTGCAGTTTTCTCGTTTAGTCGGATATCTAATTCGTTCAACTTATATATTTACCTGTTTTTCAGCAATATTAATCAGACGATATGGTTAATTTTTTCGAATATACAAAATTAAAGGTACTTTAGAGAAAGAAATTTTAAAATATCGACATTTAAAGCCCTCTCAGACTATTTCAATCAGAATGAAACCTACATGATATTAAAGTTCATTCAATTTTACATCTAGACAGTGAGTTTAATCAAAATAGTTAACAAAACCGTAAAAGGTGCAAAATGCATGGTAAAAGTGGCTTTTCTTGTTAGCTGATTTTGATGAAAAAGTTTTTGTAACCTTTCGGGAGTTGTCTTAGATATGAAATTTCAGTTTCATAGGACTTTTCGTTTACGCGTCGGAAGTTTCCACTCACACGCAGACCTTTTTGCGGGACTTGGTCATTTGGATTCAGCAGACCCTAAAACGTGAATTTACGTTGAAAACTGGAATTTGAAAATTTTCACGATCGCAATACTTTCCCTTACTATATATTTCATATATAGGTAAATGAAAGTAAAATACTGCAACTTATCTCAGAACTCTACCAAGACTCTTTAGAACTCTAAACTTACCCTAAAGTCCATCAAAAATGGTTTCTAACGTATGTATTTCATTTTATCTAACTCTTTGTTCAAAATTACTCCCCCGTCAATTCAGAATATATTTATAGCATAACTTTTTGGGAGATACGTAGCCTCACGATAAGTTTTCTTATTGAGTGTGATTCAACTAAATACGTTCATCGAAAGAATATTTCTTTAAATAATCCATTTTTACACTCACTTACTATATATAGTAAGGGGAAGTATTGCGATCGTGAAAATTTTCGAATTCCAGTTTTCAACGGAAATACACGTTTTAGGGTCCCCTGAGTCCAAATAACCAAGTCCCGCAAAAAGGTCTGTGTGTTGTAACTCCCGGGCGGAAACGGTAGGTCCTATGAAACTGAAATTTCATAATTAAGACAACTATACGCCTGAGACGTGACAAAACTTTTTTCATTAAAATGAGCTTACCAGAAGAGGCACTTTATACCATGCATTTTGCACCTTTTTTCGATTTTCTCGAAAACGGTTCCGACGATTTTAATTAAACTCGCTATATCAATGTAAAATTTAATGGGCTTTAATATCATGTAGGTTTTATTTGGATAAAAATGGTCCGACAGGGCTTAAATGCCGATATTTTAAATTTTCTTCCCCTAAAGTACTTTTAATTTTGTAGATTTAATCATAATAACTAGATTATCTTGTTAACGCTGATGAAAACACAGGTAAATATATAAATTGAATAAATTCGATACCCAACTAAAGAAGAAAACAGAAAAAATATTTTTTTAATGCAATTTTTCGTTTTTGAACATAAGAGCAGTAATATACATGTATGATATACCGTGAAAGCTAAAGATTTTAGAAAAAATATTATCTCATACAAAAGCTTTTAAAAGTTAATGGAGAGTGATGAAATGAACATAAAACTAACTAATTATTTTAGATAATAATATAATAGATTTTTTAATGAAACACATGTTTCTATAGAAATTCAATTTAATTAATTCTTTAATAGTTTCGCGTATTTTTATCTCTAACTGTTTTTGAAAATTCATTCATTGATTTTAAAAATGGAGGTAAGTGAATGTCGTGTGTTGCCCGCACCAGATTTTTAATTATCCTAATAATATAAATAAGTTATGAGTTATACATTCGAAGATGAAAATAACCAAACTCATGGATTAAATGGTATAAATTTGATAGCTGCAAATATTCTATAGACCACAAGCTTGTAAACATAGTTCCTCTGCTTTTCTTGTTTGGTAGATTTTTAGCGATGGTAGAAAAGTCTGATAATAAGCCCTTGGTATAATAAATCGTGCTAGCTATTAAATCCGAACTGTGATAGAAATACATAAGATTTTATGGGAGCCATACAGGCTAGAGTTTCTGCCAGCGGTGAGGCTGTTTATGCTCGGCATAGAGACACTTTATTGAAGCCGTGATTCTACCCTCATGGCTGTCTTACCCGCCCCTTCTTTCTCCTCTTTCACTATTACAAGTGACCTCACTGGTCAGGTAAAAAAAAAAAAAAAATGTATATATATGTATTCTACAGCTGTGTTGTCACAATCGCAAGTAAATTTGTAATGATTTCTAAATAAAAAAGCTGCAAATTATTACACAATATTATGAATATATTATTCGGAACAGTCTCTTCTAATTTGTTTATATGTTTATTTATCATAACATATAAAACATGATTATTAAAACATAAGGTATAAGTGAATTCTTGACTTTATTGTATTGATTCATTATTGTGTATATATTTTATTGTAATTTTATGCCGTGTAAATATTGTATGAATGTAGTATGTATGATATCTTTCAGCACTACTATTGATGTCCAAATTGGGACAGATTGTATTTTTACTCAATAAAAATTGTTGTTGTTGAAAAAAAGAAAAAAACATTACGTTTCGAGGTACCTTATGCCTCATCATCAGATTTTCAAAATATCATATTTATTTCCATATTATATCCTAATATAGGTCAATTACTATTGTAGTATTATTCATATTAAGTTCCTAGATATGATTAATTCCATTACACAATAGTTTATTACTTCCAAATAACTATATTAGGGTATTGATGTTTATAAAGCTATTTATAGACAGATAATAATATGAAAAGCAATAAAAAAATTCATGGTTACTGATTTTTTTTTTTTGAAATTATTAAGATTGGAGAGCTGCCAGTGAGTAGTACATGTGAATCCATGACATTTCTATCTTGTATCTCATTTACTAGATGTATATCATTATACAGTTGTAAATAGCAATAAATCTATTTAAAAAAAAAAAATATTAAGAAATATTTTTTAGATGAACGTTTTTATAGAATCACACTCAACAAAACCTATAGGATCACTCGTAGCTGGTGGCTAGCATAACAGCCTCCTATGCAAAAGTTCACGGGCTCAAACCCGCATGTGGTCATAGGATTTTTCAATGCAAGTAAAAAATCCTTAGTTGTGCCGTCCATCGGAGGGAACGTTAAAAGGTGGTTCCGAGCCAGTGGGATGTCAGGTACTCGTTAAATATCACTAAAGGCAAATTTTAAGACTTCCACTGTAGCATCATCCGATTAATCATAGGAGCATAAAGTGACGGTAAATAAATAAACAAACAAACAAGGAAACCTATCGTGAGCCTACGTTTCGCCCAAAAATGTAAGCTATTAATATGTCCTAAATTAATTTTTTTTTTTTTTCTATCGGCCTTTACTGATTTTAAAACTCTATACATATTTTTCTCTATCGTCGAAAATAAGTTAGTTATGGCCGTATAAATAGGTAAAAATTCAATTAAAAAAAAAATTGGTAAAAAAAAAATTATATTTATGTTTTCTACAGCTGTGTTGTCACAATCGCAAGTAAATTTGTAATGATTTCTAAATAAAAACGCTGCAAATTATTACACAATAGTTTATTACTTCCAAATAACTATACTAGGGTATTGCTGTTTATAAAGCTATTTATAGACAGATAATAATATGAAAAGCAATAAAACAATTCAAGGTTACTGATTTTTTTTTTAGTTATTAAGATTGGAGAGCTGCCAATGGGTAGTATCCCCACATGTGAATCCATGACATTTGTATCTTGTATCTCATTTCCTAGATGTATATCATTATACAGTTGTAAATAGCAATAAATCTATTAAAAAAAAATTATTAAGCAATATTTTTTAGATGAACGTTTTTATAGAATCACACTCAATAACAAAACCTATGGGGTCACTTGTACCTGGGTGGCTAGCATAACAGCCTCTTATGCCAAAGTTCACGGGCTCAAACCCGCATGTGGTCATAGGATTTTTCAATGGGAGTAAAAAATCCTTAGTTGTGCCGTCCTTCGGAGGGAACGTTAAAAGGTGGTTCCGAGCCTGTGCGATGTCAGGTACTCGTTAAATATCACTAAAGGCAAAATTTAGGAAAGCCACTGTAGCATCATCTGACTAACCATAGTAGCATAAAGTGACGTTAAATAAATAAACAAACAAACAAGAAAACCTATCGTGGGCCTACGTTTCGCCCAAAAATGTAAGCTATAAATATGTCCTAAATCAGAGGTGGAGTAATTTTGAATAAAGAGCTAGAAAAAAAAATATATATAAATTTTTTTTTTTTCTATCGGCCTTTACTGATTCTAAAATTATGTTCATATTTTTCTGTATCGTCGAAAATAAGTTAGTTATGGCCGTATAAAAAGTTAAAAATTCGATTTTTTTTCTAAAATTATTCGCGGTTTATTGGTTAAAAGCTGTAATAGTTTTTGTCTATGGTGTATATATATATATATATATATATATATATATATATATACGTTTTTACAAAAAATCTGCGTTACTATGTAGCGTTAAATAACGGAGGATTTAAGTAATTTAAATACCCCTCTATATAGTAAACTGTTTACGTTTACTGGATTGTTAATTGGTATGGATGTCAACACTTGTCACATCATAATTGGTATTTAATTAGGTTCTTAAGGACAGTCTCTTCTTATAACCATCATTCATTTATTCTTCATAATAAACAATTTACGTTTCGGGGCTCATACGCCTCACCCTTTAGAATTTTTAGTTATTCAACAATAACTATTTAATATTATATTAATTTCAACAATCACCTACCGCATTCGCCTAGACGGCCTATCACTCCAGAAAAAAAAAATCTATCCATTCTAGGAAATTTTACAGAATGGGCGAAAATCTCTGATTAAAACAATAAGTAAAATATTTAATAGGTTATCGAGTTTGAAAGCTTTTATTATTTTTTTCTTTATTTAAAAAAAATAAATAAAGTATTCGACCTTTCGGGGTAAAGTCATATGTCCAAAGACTCGACAAAGGTTCATTGTCTGCAATATCTACCTCGTAACTAAATTAAGATACTCGGATCAAGGAGGGTATTGGATCTGTCTAAATCCGTGGATTATGTCCGGTCAGGGTCATGGTTAACAGTTCTTCTAAACAAATGATCTAATAGTTCACGAAAGTTTTAATGGAAACATATTTTTTTACCATCTCATCCATTATCTAGCCTCAAAAAGGATTTCAAACTGGGCAGATTTGGAATGTACATAGTGGTCAATTATTTAATCAAACGAAATACGCACATACTCACAGGTTTCATTTGAATGAGTAAAGAACCCCATGTTGAAAGGCTGACGCATATTTAGCGTTTGCCTGCGAAACCATAAATTAAATTAATCCTAATAGAATTTCCTTGAAGATAACTTTTGGGCTTATGCAAAATAAATGACATGAAAAGCTACCGAATGTTTGAAATGTCGAGGCAGTCGGGCTACTGACGTTAAGCTTGGCATTGCATGCTGAATACATTTTTAATGATTTATTCTATATTTGCCCTCTTATGTATATTATGAATGTATTGATCGAAATATTTACCAATATAAATTATCCGTTAATGGAAATTGATTGAATATACTCTAATTTATTTTTTTTATCTATTTGAAAAATATCTTTAAATTTGTATTATTCCATTCAAATTCCATCACCGCAATTGTCCTGCGCAATCCCTATCCAGTTCCACTGATCATGACTACCCTTCTAAAAGGTTGAAACGGCAGTGGCCCCGAGGCGAATTGTAAATATTTACGAGTTTATTGGAGTTCTCTCACTGGCTGGATTCTCCCCTCAAGTGTAGTATTTTTGTGACTATAGCGCCCTCACTTAACTTCCGCCGGGGCTTTGTCCAGTTAGGCAGCTACAAGAAAGGCGCTGGAGAGGGGAAGGACACGACTACTCTGAGCTTCCATGGGCTGTTTATATAGATAGGTACGCGAGCTTTTAAGATATTCATTTGTTTTAAACAAATATATTTTGTTCGGCCTTAACTTTATTTTCTCTGAATTTTCTCTCTGCACGGCCGTTGGCCTAGAAAAACTAAGAATCTAAATGTCCTGAATCCAAGGTCCTCCATTGGTATTAGATATGATGTTTTTAAACATAATTAGAATAAAATATTCTATTGGCTTTAAAAACTACTTAAGGTATTATTTCGGTTTTTAAAGCGCATATTAATTGCCTTAGTTAAACATACAATTTTTATATATGTAAGAAAATTCATCTATACAACATTACATGTAATAGATAATATTTTAATACTTAGCTTCTCCTAGTAGTTCTCATATTGTTTAACAATACTATTGTAATATTGCAACGTGTTAAATGTTTGCATTTTAGAAGTATTCTCTAGCAGAGATACCTCATTATTCCTTCCGAAATCAAAACATTGTTCTTTGTGAAATATCGATGTCAGGGGATGATCATTATCTGAAAAAAAATCTAAGAGATAGTCTCGCTAAAAACACCAGGGTTTTCTTGAAGGCCGTTAATAGAATTCTGAAGAAATTCGTGGTAAAACAGTTTTTTAGCTAAGGCTTGTATCTTAAGGTCTATTGTTATCGTTGCAAGTCCCCATTGTACCCTCTGTTTCTTTTGCAAACCTCTATTTAAAAAAGATGTCTGTATCCTTATATTTCTCTGTTCTCCTGTTTACTTAGGAAATAGTCAAATACTCGTATGGATTAATGACAATTACTTTTTATGTATTTAAATAATTTTACCTACGAAAACACATGAATGAAATAAGTTATGTTTATTAAGTTTGCTGTTAATGCTTAAGTTTTTATCAATTCCAACAAACCTGCTACATATCACGCATTTTTTTTTTTTTTTTTTAGTATATGGTTCAAACAATTTGAAAATGTCAAGTTTTCATTTATTTTGCTGCTCTAAAATTTTGATTTTCATGAATTTCTTTATCCTTTCCTAAATTTAAAACCGAAGATAAAATATTTTTCAGGCTAGTACTTTTCTTGTTGCATCCGTTTTTAAGTCAGCTTCGCGGTTGAAAAAATGTGATTTTGTCATCATTCTGATTCATGTAATTTTGTCGATATCAAATCAAAGCAAAACTTGAAAATAAGTTAAGGATATGCTTTGTAGTTTTTGTCCCCACAACTTATAAAATAAATTGTGAATAAAGTGGTTCAAAAAGTTCTCGAAAAAAACAAGAAAAAAAACCATACGTTTAGCGAGATAAAAGTAGATAAAGGAAAAGAGACTCACCTTTCATTATTTTTTCCTTTGTCTTATATAGCTAAGCCATAGTCCTTCTTGCTGTAATAATTTAGATTTTAAAAATCAGTCCTTTTTTGTATATGAATTTTCAATAATGGCGAAATTCGTGTTTCGCGATTTTTACAAGAACTTTTTTAAAAGGACCGAGTGAAAAATTATGAAATTAAAACAGATTACTCATTTATATCACAATTATCAGGCCTATTTGGACCTATGGCATTGAGCTATGGGGGTCTACTAAACCATCGAATTCCTCTCGCATCCAATCCTTGCAGTCCAAAATCCTCAATACTCCTTACTTGTTACTAATAAAATCATCCATAAAGACCTAAATATCCCATTAGTTGAAGACTTGGCCCGTTACAGATATACCTCTTTTCATTTAAAACTCCCTGCCCACTCAAACCGCTTATCCGTGACCTCTCCTCCATATCTATTCCCGACAACCACCGAGGCGCCTTAAAAGAAGATGGCCAAGAGACCTTCTAACATAAGACATTGGAGTGCTGCTACCAATGGGTAGTTTCTTCTCAGGACTATCATGTGTACTAATCATATATAAAGCCTATTTACTTGTTGTATTTATTTAATACAGTTGTAAATTTCTTTAAATAAATAAATAAAAAAAAAAAAAAACAGATTACTAATCTATACGATGAGTATAAGTGATATAAATTTGGTTACTGAGACTAAGCTGATTCCGGATAAAAAAAAAAAAAAAAAAATCTCATTTCTGTTGAAATAACATTTCTTTAAAAATTATTAACTCAGGTAATATTGCATATTTAAGAAAAAAAAAAAAAAAACTTGAACAATGTTGAGAGTACTTTATACAATCTCGTTCCTTACAAAATATTACCTAAGAAGCCAAGAAAATGGTTTAAAAACTTGACGAAATTTTACATCAGTTGAAAACTTTGAAAAGATTTTCCCAACACATGTTTTTAGCCGCGTACTTGACTTAAAACTGTTGCAAAGCCATAAGTATTGGCCAAAAAAATATTTTATCTCAGTTTTTTATTCAAAATATGGCAGAGAATAACTGATAAAAAAATTATGAAAATCAAAAATGTTGAGCGGCAAGGTCTGGACCATTTCAAATGGATTGACTCTCATGCATTTGTGTTGAATTCTGCTGCAAAGTTTTCCGCTACTGCAACACTCACTAGACAGACTCTCTAATCTTTCACTACAAAAGGATCATTACATGACTATCATGAGACCTGTCTGAAGTATATAGGGTATACTAAATTATCGAATTCTTCCCGTATCTAATCCTTACAATCCGTAAAACCCTCATTGCTTCTTACTTCTTTACTTATGAATTCATCCATAGTGATCTTTTTATTCTTTTTTTTTTTTTTTTTTAATATATTTTTGTTCAAATTTACAACTGTGTATTATAATACAGCAAGGATATTGATGCTTAATGATAAAGTACGTGGAAAAAATGAAGAGAAACTGCCCATTGGCAGCACTCTACTAGTCAATCTAAACCAGAAGGTCTCATGGCCATCTTCTTTTCCGACCCTCATTGAATTGTTAGAAATTGAAGAAGAAGCAATGATTCAAGCTGGTGGATTAGAGTGGGAATGGATTTTGTCATTGAAGGAATGATAGAATAGAATAGAAAAAAAAAACTTTATTCAGGGACAATGTCCTTTAAGAATAACAATTATGAACAAAATAATAAATTATAACTGGCCAAAAACAATATATAACTACAATTAAATAACACAAGAATGAAAAAAATATATAATAATAATAAAAAATAAATAAAGGGTCCTAGTGCCATCTCTGGCAATTTGTAAATTTCTAGAAATAAATAAATAAGAAAAAACATAAAATGTAACTTTTACATCTCATGAAAGTAAGTGCATTAAAGTAAAATTCATCTCACATAAGTTGGCAAAATAAAACTTAGCTTACATCTGACTGAAGAGAAAGGAAGTATTGAAAGAGGAGGGATTTAAACGATGATAGGGAAGGAGCATGGCGAATGTTTGAAGGGAGAATATTCTATAAGGAAGTGGAACGGGCTAAAAAGGAGCACTCATATTTTTTGGTCCTATGGAAAGGAGTGTGGAGGTCGGACAGACGGGATCTTGTTTCCTGGTGATGGGTTGAGGATTTAAATACCAGAAGGCTGTAGACATAAAATGGATGGTGGGAGTTTATGATTTGATAAAGGAATGATCCAAGGAAATATTATCTTTGAAAGTTTTGGGTTAACCACTTTAACTCGTCCTAGAGGCGGGATAAGTGCGACGGTCTCGAGGTACCGAACACAAATCTTAAGAAGCAATTCATAATCATTCTCAATCTGCCCTCGAGTACCTTCGCCACACACCCAATAGTCAAAGAGAGGGAAAATAAGTGATGAAACTAGGAGTTTACGGGTAGATTGATACATGGAACGGGCTAAATCAGCAACATATGGAACATTAAAATCTTTATTAGAGATTTTATTCATGATAAAGTAAAAGGAGCGTTGAGGATTTTACGAAAGATTTTGGATTGTATTGATCGGATCCGGGAAGAATTTGATGGTTTAGTAGAGCTCCAAAGCTCAACTTGGTAGGTTCAAAAAAGCTTTATGGTTTTCATGTAAATGAGCTACTTGTAGTCAAATAGAAGGTAAGAGCGTCTGTCCAGTAAGTGTTGAAATAACCGAAACCTGTCAGCAGTTTATTGTCTTTTCAGTCTTTAATGATTCCATGTTAGGTACTTGTCTAGCAGGAGTCCTAAATAGCGGATTTGTTCAAACGGGACAAGCGGAATATCATTAAAAAACACTGTATAGGTTAAAGGGCAGGGTGTCATTGGTTTGCGAAGATGAGTAAACCTTGGGATTTATTTGAATTGATTTTAATTATCCAATTCTGACAACATACGTCAAGGTCTCTGATGTGATATTGGAGAGTTTGAGAGGTAATTGTAGGATCCTTGTTTACTGATAACATGCTAGTGTCATCGGCATTGGTGGAACTGAATGTGTTGGGATAAGTCGGGATATCAGCTGTATAGACTGTGTAAAGAATGGGTCCTAGGATGCTGCCTTGAGAAACACCAGCATAGTGATCTTAATGTTCCATATGTTGCTGAATGGGCCAGAACCAGGTGAACCCCGTTCCCCCTCTAATCCACATGCTTCAGTACTCATTTCCTTTCCGATACCTAGTATTCCGAGAGGAGTCTAAAAAAAAGATTGCTGCTGTTGTAAATTTTCATAAGTACATTTTAAAAAAAAATAAAAATAAGATCTTTATGTTTTGTGTGAATATGATTATTGATTCCATTTTTATAGACGGAAAAAAAAAAGAAGAAAAGAAAATTGTTCAACACAGAAGAGAGAAGCAGTAGTTGTTTTCTTATATACATATATTATATTATAAGGGAAAACGGAACACTTTAAATTACTTTTCACAGGTCTGGTAAAAAGGGGAAATCCCGCCCCTATTTCCTTTGGCACAACAATATCGGCTGTAAACGATACATGCAGGCTCCTATTGTCCACCTTACACCCACAAAAGAATAGATATTTTCTTTTCAATCCTCTTTTTGTTATATAGATAATGGTTTTCTGAATGAAAAAGAAAAGAAAGAAGTTGAGAGAAAAAATACAACAACCTTTTCTTTGAAAGTTCCAGAAGGAAATTTTTTTGATTCTATTACCTCTTCTTTTGTATTTAATCCCCATCTGGATTGATAGAAATATTTCTGAACCCATTTTTTTTTTCTTGTTTATTAATCGCATTTCCAGCTTCTGAAATAGTTGATTTTAAACTATTTATGTTGTTATAAACATTTTCATAACCTTATATATATATATATATATATATATATATATATATATATATTTTTTTTTTTTTTTTTTTTTTTTTTTCTTTTTTTAAGGTTTAATAAATATGTCCGTTTTTCATTTTTGTGTACACATTCAGATGATCTACTTGGATCAGTTGATATTTTCTATTTTAAAGTATATCGTTCAAATCAACCTCAAAAACGAATTTGTGGTTCTCTTTTAGGTTAAAAGAATCAGATAATTTAAATGGATTTTGAAGGCCATTAGTAAAATCTTTACACGTTCTTGATTTTTTTTTTTTTTTTAAATGTTCCGAAATCTTTGATAAACCAACCTTAACAAATGCGATTGAACTTTAAACGTACTTAGGTATGCTTGGGACTCAGTCTTAACTCTTTGACGTCTGACGGAATAAAACATTAGGCTTTTTAACTAAGCATCAGTGCGGTCTCTGGGAATTTGTTTAACGCAGAATCAAGTCTATTCAAGCGTTTGGACAAGGAGTGAATCAAACTGTGGGTCTCGAAAGGTATTCCATAGACCGCTTGTGGTCCGAGAAAGGTTGGCAAGGTACGAAACTAGGTGGCTTTGATGTTTGTTAATTTATTTATCGAATAAAATACAAGTTCAATATATCCCTAGTCAAACTATAAGTCATACAAATAATTTGTGATGGAAATACCCATTGGTAGGATAAGAAAACTAATGATCATCTAAACTTTATTGAGGGGCCACCTGTGGTGTAGTGGCTAGAATAACATCATTCTAAGTCCAAGATCGCGGGTTTTTAATCTAGAGGAAGGACCTAGGATTTTGTTAAGGGATTAAAAAAAATTGATTATGCCGTCCTTCGGAGGACACGTGATACGGTGTTCTGTGCGAATTCAGGTACTCTTTAAGGATCCCTCTCCTAAATATATCCAGATATGCAAAATTTAGAAATCCCAGTTTATCGTCGTCCGAAGAACCAGTTATGTTTAATGAATGAATCAGTGAAGCGTTTTTATTAATGCTAACCACAAGTAATATTTTTTTTTTTTTATTACGAAATTAAAGATACTTTAAAGGAAGACAATTTAAAACTTGAGCATGTAGGTCTATTCGAAACATTTCAATCGGAATAAATCCTACATGATATCAAAGCCTATTAAATTTTACTTCAAATCGGCGAGTTTAATAAAAAATTGTAAAAAAAAAAACGTGCAAAATGTATAGTATAACGTGGCCAGAGTTACTGCAATACCGCGGGCATATGCGTATCCAAAATATGAAATTTCAGTTTCATACGACCATACATACAGACCATTATGTGAGACATGGTTGATAAGAATTATAGAATAATTAAAATAATTTTCAGAAGATAACTGTGTTAAACAATATGAAAAATAAATTAATTTAGAACATAGTTTAAATATAAATATGATATCTAAAATATAAATACAACAATGTTTAAGCGTCCTTTGGGTATAACTGGAGGAACCAATGGGGTTTAAATGAGAACGGAGATACAGCGTGGCGGATATAAGTAGGTAGAGAATTCCAGAGAGTATAGGAGCGGACAAGAAAGGAACGAAAAAAAGTTTTAGTTCTATAGGTAGGAATGTAATGGCCAGAATGGCACGACATTGTTTCAAGTGCGTGAACTGAGGATTTGAAATTCAGGAGACTGTGGATGTAGAGAGGATGCTGGGAGTTAATCGTTTGGTAAAGGTATGAGTCTAGGAAATATTGTCTGCGAATAGGGGTAAGGAGCCACTTTAACTCGCCGTATAAATGGGTGTCATGAGACCTACGCGGAGTGCAAAACTTAAAAATATGTTGATAATGTATTATAGCCTGCCTGCAAGCACATTCGAGAAGCCACCGTATACTAACTAAAAATAGGATATAAGGAGCTTATGGGTGGATAGTGGGAGAAGACGGGAGCGATGGAAATATTTGAGGGTACTTATTTTTATTTATTTTTTTAGATTTGGGCAATATAGGTAAGTTAAAGTAAAAATTTAAATTTTAATACGGTTTATTCAAGGATTTGAGTGTTCTACAGATCGATTCGAATGACGGATTTCGATTAAACGAAAAATATATATTTAGGATACAAATAATAAAATTGTTACTTTAATGTTTTTGTGATGAGTGTATGCGTTCCTGGAAGGAATTGAAACCGTTTCTGTAAAGTTAACATATGAGTCTATAGGGTCCATTTAATAAAGGAGTTACATAAAGGGGATAGTTGTGTGGCTATTGAAGCATACAGACCTCTACTAGGAAACTTGCATTGAGATTGGTTGAAAGGCTAGCAATATGGACACTGTTTTGTCTTTCGCCCCTCCTTCCGACTCACCTTTGACCAAACTTCTCCTCTGTTGAAAGGAATAGGAGGCACGCTCGTGCTATGAGGTCTTCCAGCTCTTTTGACTAGCGGCTATTAAAATATATATTCCTTGTCGATGCCATAGGTTTAAATAGGATTAGAAAAATAAATAAATAAAATTCTAACTCGCAATAAACGGCTTTACCTACACCCTTGTTAAAATAAATACATTACCTTCACCTACCTATATATTTCTTTTTCTTTTTTATTAGATTTATTGATATTTAAAACTGTATAATGATATACATCCAGTAAATGAGATACAAGATTATATTGTCATGATTGATATGAGGGGATACTACCCATTGGGAGCTCTCCAATCTGACGTATATAGTATGGGAAAGTATTGTGATCATGAAAATTTTCCAATCCCAGTTTGTACCGGAAATCCACATTACACCTGAGTATAAATGATCAAGTCCCGCAAAATAGTCTGTTCTACTTTTTTTAATAAATATATAATATATATATAATATATATATATATATATATATATATATATATATATATATATATATATATATATATATATATATATATATCCACAAATAAATACATAAGTTGAACTAATTTTAAAAACCAACTAAAGGAGAAAAGAACAAAAATATTATTTTAGTTATTTTTTTTTTTTTTTTTTTTTTTTTTTGTGTTTGTCCAATTAGAAAACGGTAAGCTGTACACAAATAAAATTATATATTTTAAAAGCGTATACGCCTGCAATGTTACAACTTTTTCATCAAATTCGCCAAACCAGAAGAGCCACCTTATACTATGCCTTTTGCACCTTTTTACAAATTTCTCAAAAACGGCTTTAATGATTTTGATTAAACTTACTATATAAACAGAGGGAGAGACGTGGTCTAGTGGATAGAGCCCTAGTCTGCTGTGCTCCGGGTCCTGGGTTCGAATCCCGGCTGTGGCGGAATATTATTTATTCTGTTAATTCGGTCGGGGGGCGACCCTAGGGTATACAGGGGGCAGACCTAGCCTCTATAAATTGGGTACCCAAATTAATTGGGGAAAAACCTGGCGGCTGAGCGTGATCAAGGCCTAATCACCCATTGCACTGCCGTTGGCCTAGAAACAGTACGAATCTCTATATGTACTGAGCCCAAGACCCTTCATGGGTTGAAGTGGTACAGGGTTTTTTTTTTTTATTTATTTTTTTTTTTTTACTATATAGACGTAAAATTTAATTGGATCAAATACCATGTAATGTTTTATTCTAAGTTAAATAGTTAAAGAGCTTGAATGGCCACATTTTCTTTCTTTAAAGATTCTTTAAATTTGCAGATTCGAAAAAAAATGACCATATCATCTTATCATCATTGATAAAAAACGGGTAAATAGATAAGTTGAACGAATTTGAAAAACCTACTGAAGGATAAAAAAGGTCAAACCAGAAGAACCACCTTATACTATGCATTTTGAACCTATTTACAACTTTCTCAGATAGAGCAAAAATATTATTTTAGATATTTTTTTCTGTGTTTTTTTTTTTGTTGTGTGTTTGGTAAGTCAAAATCGAAAACGGTAAGCTGTACACAAATAAAATTATATATTTTAAAAGCGCATACGCCTGCAATGTTACAACTTTTTCATCAAATTCGCCAAACCAGAAGAGCCACATTATACTATGCCTTTTGCACCTTCTTAGAAATTTCTCATAAACGGCTTTAATGATTTTGATTAAACTTACTGTATAGACGTAACATTTAATTGGATCAAATACCATGTAATGTTTTATTCTAAGTTAAATAGTTAAAAAGCTTCAATGGCCACATTTTCTTTCACTGAAGAACCTTTAAATTTGCAGATTCCAAAAGAATTAACCAAATCATCTTATCATCATTGATAAAAAACGAATAAATAGATAAGTTGAACGAATTTTAAAAACCAACTAAAGGAGAAAAGAGCAAAAATATTATTTTAGTTATTTTTTTCTGTGTTTTTTTTTTTTTTTTGTGTGTTTGGTAAGTCAAACTCGAAAACGGTAAGTTGTACACAAATAAAATTGTATATTTTAGAAGCGTATACGCTTGAAATGTTACAACTTTTTCATCAAATTTGTCAAACCAGAAGAGCTACCTTATACTATGAATTTTCCAATTTTTTTACATAGTCTCAAGACGACTTTAACGATTATGGTTAAACTTACTATATCGACGTAAAATTTAAAGGGCCCAAATACCATGTAATGTTTTATTCTAAGTTAAATAGTTAAAAGAGCTTCAATGGCCACATTTTCTTTCTCTGAAGAACCTTTAAATTTGCAGATTCCAAAAGAATTGACCATATCATCTTATCATCATTGATAAAAAACGGGTAAATAGATAAGTTGAACGAATTTTAAAAACCAACTAAAGGAGAAAAGAGCAAAAATATTATTTTAGTTATTTTTTTTCTGTTTTTTTTTTTTTTTTTTTTTTTTTTTTGTGAGTTTGTCCAGTTCGAAAACGGTAAGTTGTACACAAATAAAATTATATATTTTAAAAGCGTATACGCTTGAAATGTTACAACAACTTTTTCATCAAATTCGTCAAACCAGAAGAGCTACCTTATACTATGAATTTTCCACTTTTTTTAAAAATTTCTCGAAACGACTTTAACGATTATGATTAAACTTACTATATCGACATAAAATTTAAAGGGCCCAAATGTTTCATTCTAGGTTCAATAGTTGAAAGGTCTTTAATGTCCACATTTTCTTTCTCTAAAGAACCTTTAAATTTGCAGATTCCAAAAGACTGAACCATATCATCTTATCATCATTGATAAAAAACGAATAAATACATAAGTTGAACGAATTTTAAAAACCAACTAAAGGATAAAAGAGCAAAAATATTATTTTAGTTATTTTTCTCTGTGTTTTTTTTTTTTTTTGTGTGTTTGGTAAGTCAAACTCGAAAACGGTAAGTTGTACATAAATAAAATTGTATATTTTAGAAGCGTATACGCTTGAGATGTTACAACAACTTTTTCGCCAAACCAGAAGAGCCACCTTTTTACAAATTTCTCAAAACGACTTTAACGATTATGGTTAAACTTACTATATCGACGTAAAATTTAAAGGGCCCAAATACCATGTAATGTTTCATTCTAGGTTCAATAGTTGAAAGGTCTTTAATGTCTACATTTTCTTTCTCTAAAGAACCTTTAAATTTGCAGATTCCAAAAGACTGAACCATATCATCTTATCATCATTGATAAAAAACGAATAAATACATAAGTTGAACGAATTTTAAAAACCAACTAAAGGAGAAAAGAGCAAAAATATTATTTTAGTTATTTTTCTCTGTGTTTTTTTTTTTTTTTTGTGTGTTTGGTAAGTCAAACTCGAAAACGGTAAGTTGTACATAAATAAAATTGTATATTTTAGAAGCGTATACGCTTAAAATGTTACAACTTTTTCATCAAATTCGCCAAACCAGAATAGCCACCTTATACTATGCCTTTTGCACCTTTTTACAAATTTCTCAAAAACGGCTTTAATGATTTTGATTAAACTTACTATATAGACGTAAAATTTAATTGGATCAAATACCATGTAATGTTTTATTCTAAGTTAAATAGTTAAAAAACCTTCAATGCCACATTTTCTTTCTCTGAAGAACCTTTAAATTTGCAGATTAGAAAAAATTGACCATTAATCTTATCATCATTGATAAAAAACGGGTAAATAGATAAGTTGAACGAATTTGAAAAACCTATTAAAGGAGAAAAGAGTCAAACCAGAAGAACCACCTTATACTATGCATTTTGAACCTTTTTACATTCTCAGAAACGGCTTTAATGATTTTGATTAAACTTACTATATAGACGTAAAATTTAAAGGGCCCAAATACCATGTAATGTTTCAATCTAGGTTCAATAATTGAAATCCTCATACAAGACTGAAACGACAAGAAACTGCCCGACGTTTTCGACTACTTCAGCACTTACTGGACAAACGATCAAACCTTCCACTTAAGTACAAAAGGTTCATATACATGACTATCATAAGACCAATATAGATTTACGGAATAGAGATTTGGGGCTCTACCAAACCATCAAATTCTTCTCGTCTCCAATCCCTCTAATCAAAAATCCTTCGAATCATTCATAAAGACCATAATGTTCCCTATGTTGCTGACATGGCGCGAACCAGGTACCACAAACTCCTTTCACGACAAACTCCATTCCCACTCTAATCCACTAGTTTCAATCCTTGCTTCTTCTACAATCCCTTATAATCCTCCGAGGCGTCTGAAAAGAAGATGGCCCCGAGACCTTCTAGTTTAGCATAGTCTTTGGGGAGCTGCCAATATGTGGTATCCCTACATGACGGTATATCTTGTATCAAATTTACTAAATGTATTTTATTGTACAGTTGTAAATAACAATAAAAATATTTTTTTTAAATAATTAAAAGGTCTTTAATGTCCACATTTTCCTTCTCTAAAGAATCTTTAAATTTACAGATTCCAAAAAAATTAACCGTATCTTCTTATCATCATTGATAAAAAACCGGTAAATATACAAGTTGAAGGAATAACAACCAACTAAAGGAAAAAAGAGCAAACAAATTATTTTAGTTTTTTTTATTAATTCTTAACATCAAAATAGTAATATACATGTATAATATATAGTTGGAAAGCTAATGATTTAAGAAAAAAATGATATACAAAGGTGTGAAAGGTAACGTTAAGTGACGAATATAGCTTGAACTTAAGTTATTATTGCACACATAGCAATTTTTTTTATAGTTGTGTTATTTAATATAAAAGATATGTTTCTAACGAAACTAACTATGGTTCTTTAAACATTTTTATTTCATAGATCTTAAATTGAATTTATCAACCGTGGTGACTGAAAGTCGGGTGTTGCGCGAACCAGATTTTTTTTAGATTAATGCAAAAAATATGGAGCGTGCAACATACAACTATCGTTTACCTTTTTTCATTTAATGAAGATTTAAATAAACCTAAACTTGATGAAAGAGTTGTAATGTTTCTATGGAAACATTTTTATCAGATTAAATAAAATAACAGTAGATATTACCAACAAAAATTACACATACTTATGCCCTTTTGGATTACTTGCATTACCACAACTTTGTACTTTACTTTTTTTCTGAATCTTTTAGAGTTCATGGAGGAGGAAATTCAAATTTGGATCTGCTGCTCAACTTCGCTGAGTTGCTACAGTACACAGCATACCGCATCAATCCCGAAGACAATCTTAAAGAAAAAAAAATAGAGAGAGATTCTGCCAAATAGGAAATACATATATTTTACTAATTTTGAAATCAATCATGGACATCTGAAAATCCAGACCAGCCTCAATATATATGGTGATGCAGGATTCCCAGTGAGTCCAAGATTATGGCCTCCGCCATGTTTGTATCTCATTTTATTCCGAGTCCATAGTTCTCTAAAAATAATCCAGTGGCTACTGGATGGTCCCTCTGCTTCCGAACCAAAGTCCCACGATTTTAAATTCCCTTTCGCCGAACTTAAACAATAAAGGTTCTATGTATGCCCTGTAACTGAATGAAATCTACATGAAATTAAGCTCATTTAATTTTACAATACGTATCATTTTTAGTTTTTGAGCTTGACATAGCATATCTTGGATATTTGGACCCTAAAAAGCAGATTTCCGATTGGTAGGACACTTAAATGTAGGATTGTACAAGTACACTAACCAAAGTTGTAACCAATCACTATTTGATCCATTTGACTTAATGTTAGTTTATACCTAGAGAAAATCTATCTATTTACTTACTTTTGAAGACGTCCTTACCTACCCTCCTGGGAATCTGCAAAGTAATCAAATTTTCAGCTTTTCCACTTTAACTTAACGTTGGTAATTACATTTTCATTCATATGACTACTTATAGCATTAATTTTACTTTCAATTACATTTTTAATTTATTTATTTATTACATAAGTGACCTTCAAGTTTTGAAACCAAATCCTATATGGTCAATTTTATAAAACATAATTGTATAAAAGGTTAGGTTATAGAGCATTCAATTACATTTATACGAAATATGTAGTAATGGAAAGTATTGTCATCGCCAAAATACGTGTTTTCGGGAATAAACATTTTTAAGTCCATCCATATAAACAAGTCTCACAAATGGATTTGCCTGTGTGAATGTGGTTAGGCCAGTTAAACAATAAAAAGCCATGCGAAACTGAAATTACTCATTTGAGTTAGGTTCATGCATGGAATGTTACGTCAATATTTTTAACGAAAATGGGCTGACCACAAATGGCACTAAACTCACTTTACTACATGGTACTTAATATATTTTAGGTTTATGCTCATTGAAATAGTCTGATAGAGCTGAAGTTCTAAATGTTCTTCAACTGAATTGATATTAACTTTCTTGATTTAAGAAATTTCCATCACTGGTTGTTGCCGGTAATGAAAACTGTTTTTATTTTTATTCAGAAATATTATTATAGATTAAATTTACGTTTTCGGCTACTTCAACACTCACCAGACAGACGCTCTAACATTTCACTTAACTACAAAAGGCTTATTTCGATGACCATAAGGCCAAACTGGACCTGCGGAGTTGAGCAAGTATCCAAAACCATCGAATTCTTTTAATACCCATTGTCTGAATCTCTAGCCCCTACTGGATTAGGGCTTGAATTATTTAATATATATTTATACACATTCATTTATTTTTATTGATGAGAGCCACTGTATATATTTGATATTTAATTTTTTTTTATCCAGCCCTACAATATCCTTTAATAACTATTCGCTAGCCCCTGTTGAACAGCCCCGATACCTAGGACTCCAACTGAACTCACGCCGTACTTAGAATCCTCATATAAGACTCAAACGACGTTTTTGACTACTTCAACACTTACTAGACAAATGTTCTAATTATCCTCTAAACTACAAAGGGCTCGTTTACATGACTATTATAAGGCCAATCTGGACGTATGGAGTTGAGCTTGGGGGCTCTAAGCCATGAAATTCCTTTTGAATCAAATCCAAAATTCTCAACGCTACCTACTTTGTCTCGAACAAACTCGTAATGACCTTAATGTTCCACATGTTACTGATTTAGCCTGAAACAGATAACTCTCCTTCTATGACTAACTCCATTCTCACTCTAGCCCATTAGTTTCTATCCTGTCTTCCACTTCAATACCTGATAATCCTCCGAGGCATCTGAAAAGAAAATGGCAAACAAACAAACTTAACTATATAGTTATAAAATTAATTGTATTCTTTATGTTTTAAGAAGAAGAAGAAGAAAAATAAATTTTATTCTGGGACTTCTGTCCCCTAAGAATAACAAAAAAAGTACAAGAGTGAGTATTAAGTCTGGCTTTTATTTTATTTTTTATTTTATTATATACAAGTGACCGTCAAGACTTGACACCAAATCCTATATGGTCAATATGTGTTGCTACAGTTTAATAAAAACTTAGGTTATGGAACCAAAAAAAAAAATAATAATAATAAAAAAAGTATCAATAAATTAAGTAGAAAGAGAATAATATAAAAGAATGAGAAAAATGAGAGAGGAAGGTAACTCAAAAGAGATACAAAAAATAAAATAAGAACACTATTTTAAATAACTTCTGTGAAGTGATTTTTTTTTTCTATAGTTTGCATTGAGCGTTAATAAAGAACTGCTTGATCATCAAAATTTTTCTTTTATCTAACTGTTGTAAAAACATCGCCTCTGTTTCTAGGTAACCATCTTTGAGAACCATGGTATCAGGCTGACGGTTGGCTGGGTTTGATAATAGTCCTTCCCTTTGAATTGTGACTCCCAGTCATATTTATCCTGCCATTCCTGGACCGTTTCTTTCAGCAGACATTTTAAAAGGTCTTGGAGAGGTACTTTCGCATTTTCTTTTGTAGTTTGTTTTTTCCCGGCAGCTCTATCTGCCGCTTCATTTCCTGACAGTCCTACATGGCTCGGTATCCATTGGAAGCAATAACTGTTGCTACTGGTTTTTATATTCCGGATAATATCTAGGGCTATGTATGATGTTAATTTGTTTTTGTACACATGTTTCAATAATTTGCACGAGGAAGCCGAGTCTGTGAATATGACTACATTGGCGTTAGAGTATTCGCTTTGACAGTAAAAAATTGCTTTGAGAATGGCATACAGTTCAGCACTAAGAATACTAAATTTAGAAGGTAGAGCGACCGAAATTGTAAATTCTTTGACTAAATCAATAACAGCTATTGAAGTTTGGTGGGAGGATTTGGAAGCATCCGTGAAGATTTGAACATGGTCTAGGTAATCGTTTTTCTATTGTGTTCAAAGCCAATTGTTTTAATATGGTTGGGTTATATGACGATTTCCTTCCGTGGGTGGTAGGTAATTTGGGATTGCTATTGATTTGCAGCATTTTAATGGGAAGCGGTGTGTTGCAATCTAAGGGACGTTTAGTTGTTAGTGTCGCCTGAAGTAGGGGTTGCATTTCTGTTATGAGACTTTTCATGTGGGGACAATAAATGTTATTTGAGGTAATTGCTTTCCTTACCGGGTGCCTTTGATCAGAAAAACTTTTTATAATGTACTTCTTGGTAAGCCAGGCTCTCCTCAAGGGCAGGGGCATCTCTCCTGCTTCATTCAGTAGTGCATTTAAAGGAGTAGTTTTAAAAGCCCCAATGCATATTTTAATTGCATAATTCTGAACCGTATTTAATTTTTTTATCAGAGGAGATTTCGTTTCGTTGTAAATCAAGCAGCAGTAGTCAAAAATGGATCGGACAATGGATTTGTAAAGTATGAGCATATTGTGGGGGTGGGAACCCCAGTAAACCCCTGCTAAGAGTTTTAATAGATCGACATTTTTTTGAGCATGATTCTTGATGTTCGTCAAATGTGTTTTGAAATGAAGCTTACGATCTAAAGTCATTCCTAGGAATTTTATTTGTTCATGGGCAACAAGGCTATAGTTAGGAGTGATGATGTTAAAGCTTCTTAAGTCAAATTTTCGTTTTCTTGTAAATGGTATCAATTTACTTTTTCTAGGGTTGATTTCTAATCCGATTTTTTTAAATCCTTGTATTAAGTTTTCATAAGCCCTTTTGATTATTTGTATTCCTTTCTCTGGGGTTTCTACTATAGAGAAAATAAGGAAATCGTCTGCAAATTGTATGATTTCGCAGTCAGCAGGTGGGTTATTAGTGATGTGCTCAGTGTATAAATTAAAAAGAATGGGACTGAGGACGTCTCCTTGGGGTAAGCCATTATATGAGTCAAACGTCACTGGGCCTTCATCGGTTTGAATCAGGTAGGTGCGGACTGATAGGTAACTAGATATCCAGTTGGTTATGAGCGATGTAACACACATGTTCTTTCAATTTGTCTATGAGTATTGCCGGTTTGACATTGTCGTATGCTCTTTCCACGTCTATTGTAACTGCAAGTAGAATCTTTTTTTGGTTGAAGGCTTTGTAGATGTTGTTTGTTAAGTGCCAAATTGAGTCAGTAGTGGATCTATTTTTACGAAATCCAAAACAGTATGGGCTAAATGTTTCTTTTTGTTCTAGAAACCATTCTAACCTGTGTTTGACTATCAGGTTGAAAACTTTGGTTAGACAAGGGATTAGTGCTATGGGTCTGTAAGATGATATGAGGGAAGGATCCTTACCTGGTTTAGGAATTGGTACAATTTGAATTATTCTCCATTCATTCGGGACTTGGGACTGGTACCATACTTGGTTTAAAGTCTTTATTAATTGGTCTTTCCAGAGTTGTGGTAGGAGCTGAATCATGGTATAGTTGATTTCGTCTACACCTGGGCAGTACCTTTCTTTCCTTTCAATACTGCTACTAGTTCAGTTAATTGTAGAGGCATGGTCAGAGGGTCATTGTTGCTACTGGATATGGGATGCTCAAAAGAAACTCTATGTCTAGGTTCGAATATGTTGCAAAACTGTTGGAGGAACATTACAGCAGTTTCTCTGTTTGAGCTTACTACGTTTTCTTTTTTAGCTGATTTTCCTTTTAATGCTGTTACTTTGTTCCACATGTTGCTAATATGCTGGGGATTTATGGTTTCAATGTACTTTTTCCAAGATTCTTTTTTTGCTTTCTTAATTAGAGTTTTCATTTTATTTATTTTTTTACGCATTAGATTGTAGTTTTCTATGGTCATATTGTGTTTATAATCCTTTATGGCCCGTAATTTTTCATTGTTAGCGATGCTTAACGAGTTATTCCACCAACTTTTTGGATGAAAATTCGGTTTATTGGGAACCTTTGTTCGTGGGATAGCACATTCTCCGGCTTGGTTAATAAGATTACATATACTGGTAACTGAAAGACAATTTTCGCGGTTGTTACCCCATAATTGGTTTAAGGTAGCTATATAGAGATCTTTATCCATTTTCTTAAAATTTCTTCTACTGTAAAATTTCCTTCGGTCAATGGTAGCATCGCTCAATTCTATTATGATTTGAAAATGGTCACTGCCAAGGTTTTCGGAAGAGACGGTCCATGATAATTTATGACCTAAATAAGGTGTTGAGAACGTGAGGTCTAGGATAGATGGTTTCACTTTCGGTGTGGCGATTCTCGTTGCAACGTCAGGTTCGTTCAAGAGTAGGAAAGAAGATTGTAGCAATTCATGAATCAGAACATCTCCTCTTTGAGAATCCGTTTCATTAACCCCAAAGTATGACGAGTGAGCATTAAAATCTCCTCCAATGATAATGCCGCATTCCGGAAAATTTTCAGAAATAGAAAATAAATTTCTAAAATTTGAGGAGCTAGGCTTACTGCTAGGAGAAATATATACCGAAATTAAAATTAATTGTGGCTTTAGATTCGTAATTTTAATGCCTAGCGCTTCGATTGGTCCGATATTTTTAAGTTCAACTTTTTCAAATTTAAAATTAGTGTGAAGAAATATTCCAACGCCGCCATATCGATCTCTTCTATTTTTTTGTAATATATAATAATTTTTGGCCTTATATTCTTTATTTCGATTAAACCATGTTTCTTGAAGTAAGGCTACATGGACTTTGTGAACGTTTAATTGGTTACTGAGTTCTTGAAATTTATTATTTATGCTACGGCAATTGTGTTGTATGATTTTAAGATTGAAGCAATGTAAATTATTTTGATTCATTGAATAGAAATTAATTAATAGAAAGTAATAGAATTACTTTCTTTTAAGAGATTAATAATAGAAAGTAATTATAATTATAATATCATATAAAATAAATATAGTAGAAAGGTAAATTCGAAAAAGTATTGTATTACATTAATCCGTAGCCATGTTATCATTTTCAGGTTTGTTGAGTATAGTAATATTGGAAATAATTTCTTGGTTTTCATGAACGAAATTGTAAAAAGTTTGACCAATGATATTCACCGTATCTTTTTCATTTTCTATTGACTTAATTTTGTTGATAAGTGCATTCAACATATTCACATATTTAGAGTCACTTGTCGATTTATGAGGATTATCATATATGGAAGCTTTTTTAGTTTGATTACTCTCGTGTAGTAAGTCCGTAGAGTTAAATATTTCGTTTGTAAATTCGGTTTTTCGTTTTTTCTCATTGTGGGTTTGTGGTCTGGCTTGATGTAACTTTTTTCTGGGATTTCTATAATTTAAAATATTGTAGTCGTTTGAATTATCATCGATTTCAGGAAAATCTAAAAGAGAAAATCTATTGTGTGTATTAATAGGAAAGAGTTCAGAGGCCTGTTTATAGCTTAATGGTTTTTCCGCCATTATTTGTTTAATTTTTTCCTGTCTTTTTTTTTCAGAACAATTTATATCGTTCGTTTTATGAGGTGATTTACAATGAACACATTTTATTTGATTGGTGCAGCCAGTATTTGTGTGTTCGTAATCCCCACAATTTTGACACCTTTGTTTACCGCGGCATTTTTCCTTGAGGTGTCCATAACGGAGACACTTTTCACAGAATCTCGGCTTAGATATATAAGGCACGACTTTTCGAAGAGCTAAATATAAACCAACGCTTTCAGGAAGTTTCTGAGAGTGAAAAGTAATTTGAAGAGTTCCGGTTGGCATCTTATTTATTTCCCCGGAATCATTTTTTATGATTCTATTAAATCGTCTAACCTTTAAAACTTTTTCATTCGAGTTAAGATTTTTAATAATTTCATCTTCGGTTATAGAAGTGTGTACATCTCTTATTATTCCGAACTTTAATACGTACTGTAAAGGTATAAATGCTTTGAGATTATTGCTTGTGATAAAAGGATTTTCTAGGAACCGGTTGGCGAAGTCATACGTTCGAAAGTCGATTTCAATTTGATTTTTATTTTTCCTTTTGACACTGTGTACATGAGTGTTACTTAGTCCTAAAAATGTCCCTAATTTCATATCATGGAAAAAAGCAGGGTTAGTGTCGTCTTTTTTTTCAACAATCACTATGAATGGTCCTTTAAAATAATGTAAATATTTTATATTATGATAAAGGAGAGAGTTATTTTGAGTAGTTTCATTATTAGATGTAATAGGAGGTGGTTTGTCCCCCCCATCACTATCGGGCCCCATAGTGGGACCTTACTAACGGTTATTGCCAATTATTCGTCTTATTAAGACTGAAAAAATGAATTTCCGTTTAATTAGGTAATATATAATAAGACAGAACTATTATGTGGAGTGAAATTTTCAGTTAGTAAAGAATAAAAATTAAAAGTAAGTATAAAGAAAGGTTCTTATCTGACAAAGTACTGCTAATCCCTCGGAGCGGAGCTGTCCTCTCTGTAGGATTACTCAGAGTAAACTGAAAGTCTGGCTTAAAAACATTACAAAAACAAACTTAAGGTTATACTTATATTATTTATAAACATAGTAAATACTGTTGCTTGAACGACATATGACTACTACTTGCATTATTTATAGTGTAATAAATACAACGACAATAGAACATTCATGTATGACTATATAATACTGAAAACATGTGCATACAGAGATACTATGATTGAACCTCGCACTAATATCGTAAAATCGTAGAAAAAAAAGTTTTTGTTAACTTGAAATATGACTATTATTCTTAATTTTTTTATACAATTATTCGGATGACTGATTACTGAGGAGATGATGGAATAATTTGTTTTTAAATGAGGTTAAGGAAGAAGCTTTGCGTATAGAGGCAGGTATGGAATTCCAAAGAGAGGTGGCACGCAAACTAAAAGATTTTTTAAACAATGATGTTCGATGAGAGGGCAAATAGAGGTTAGTGGGTTGGGATCTTGTGTTAAACGAATGTACTGATGAACAAGGGTTGAGTAGGTCAAGAACGTAGGAAGGATGTATGTTTTTATCCATATATGTGGATCTTATGTTTTTTTACGTTGTGATTATTTTACTCAGTTAAAAATCAAATTTATGATTAAGTTGGATAGTTTGTGAAATTCATGTGGTGTGCGCACCAGATATTGTAAATACGCATTTTTCTGCCATACTCTTTGATCAAAATTTTATTAATCCATTACAATAAACATTTAGCAGTTACATTCATGTTATATATAGAGATCATTAATGATTTCAAATGCAAGTGATCTGAAATAAAATCCCTAAACTTTTAAAACATTGTATATCCTGCATTTGAGACGAATTAATTTAACTGATAAACAGAGCGCAGAGAAAATCTATTTTTTTAACTCCCAGGCAATAAAATAAAGAAAGAATTTCTCAAACATCTTGATTGGCAATAAAAACCGAAGTTAATCACATCATAAATTCCTTCAATGGAACCACTTGAGTGGCCTTTTTATTTGAAAATGAAAAGAGGCCAGATTACGGTAGTGCTGAGGTTCCTAAGTCTTTATGAGAACGTCTGAATAATTAAGCTTTATCTGATTTTTTTTTTTTTTTTTTAACATTTACTGAAAATTATTATTTTAATGAAAAAATATGAATAGCAATTAAGACTATGTTAAAAGCGTGTAAAAAATGAAGGACGAATATATTACTTGTAAATGGAGTTTTAAGGAGTAATTGCGAGAATCGACATTACCAAGTCCCGCAAAAAGGTCAGTGTGCGTGTGTCCGTGAGTCCGTGTGTTTGAGGTAAGAATATTCGTACGATTATGAAATTTCATATTTAAGACAACTATCAGCCCTAGATGTTACAGCAATTTTTTTCACTAAAATCGGCTGACCGGAAGTGGATCATTATACCATGCATATTACATTTTTACGAGTTACTCAAAAATGGTTCTAACGATTTTGATCAAACTCGCTATATCGATGTAGGATTTAATGGGCTTCAATTTGATGTAGGTTTTATTCTGATTGAAATAGTCTGATAGGGCTTAAATGCCTCTAAAGTACCTTTAATTGTTAGATTTCATAAAGTTAGGCATATCATCTTGTTTGCATTGAAAAATAACGTTGAGCGAATTTGACTAACAACTATAAGATAAAAGTGTAAAAATATTTTTTATGCAATTTTTTTTGTGAACATGACGATAATAATATAGATGTATAATATACCTTTGGAAAGCAAAAGATTTTAGAAAAATATTATCTTATACACGGAATCGTAAAAGTTAATGGAGAGTAATGAAAATCCGATAAAACTAACTGATTGTTGTAGATAACAATATAAAAGATTATTTAATGAAACTATCGAAACTTTATATAATTAAATCTTTAATCTTTTTCCATCTCAAAGTTTTTTTAAAAATTTTTAAATTAATTTTAACAAGGGAAGTAAACGAAAGTCATGTGTTGCGCGCACCAGATTTTTTTTCCCCGAAATAGAATAGTAATATTGATGTATAATACACTGTTAAAGATAAAAATTAAAGAAAAGAATGTTATGTCATATAAAATGTTGTGAAAGTAATGTTAAGTAACCAATAGGGAATAAGCCTAAGTGACTTGTAATCTGACTTCTTCATTTCATTGTTGTTTAAATAATGTTTTCAACCGATGTAAGTGAAAGTCGTGTGTTGCCCGCACTGAATTGTTATATTTTGATTTACTATATTATATACATACATACATACATATATATATATATATGTATGTATTATGATTATATATATATAATGTATATACATATATAATGTATATATGTATATGTATATAAATATATATATATATTAATATTTAACACTTAAAAGTAAATTGAAGATGAATGATATAGTTAAATTTAAAAAAAAAA
Organism: Piezodorus guildinii; assembly: GCA_023052935.1. Lineage (NCBI taxonomy): Eukaryota > Metazoa > Arthropoda > Insecta > Hemiptera > Pentatomidae > Piezodorus > Piezodorus guildinii. Next base: position 103,959,444 of record CM041295.1, read on the forward strand.
TGTATACTTTATTAATCGAGTTTTTCACACAAAGTTGTATTAGGCAATGGAAATTGATATAACTAAATGATCCTAGTCGGTTATAATTTCTATTGTTAGATTATTTAATGTGAAATTAATGCTTCTATTGATCCTCAATGTAATTCTTTAAACGTTTTCATTTAATCTTTATTTAAATGTTAGTAAATCCATTTTAACAACGGATTTAAAAGAAAGTCGTGTGTTGCGCGTATCAGATCCCTTTAATTTTTCCAACTAATCAATTCCAATTAATCAGACCAACTTTAATTTTTTTTTTAATTCCATGTGAATATAAGAGAATGGTCTAATAACCTGAAACAAAAATTATCTTCATAGTCATTTTTCTCATTTTAAATGTGTTTTCAATTTTTCAGCAACGTTTCACACAGACATGCTTCCTGCTTCTTCAGAATTCCAAGAAAGATTAAGAGTTTTATGTGCCTTGAAGAAGCCGGCAGCATGGCTGGTGAAACGTTGGTGGAATAATTAAAAACAATGTTTATGAATATTATGATTATTTAGCCTTTGGAAGCCTGTTTGATGATTTAAAATACCTATTGATGATTTTTTTACGTACCCTTTGCCATGTACGGCTTATTTATTCGCAGTATTTTAATTTCTTAAATTTGTAAAATAATAAAACAAAACACATTTATAGCCGGTTACAGGAAAGATAGGATGAGGCGGCTAAGGCCGACTTGATTTATAACGTAATTAACTTCAGTTTTTATCCCTTTTAAGATGTCAAATAAATTCTTTATTTTAGTACCCATCTTCGACTTGATTAATAGTCTTTCCGCTAGTTTTTTCACATTTCAATTAAGGTTTATATACTCCTTCAAGTTTTTAAAAACATGATATAATATTAAAAAGAGTATGTATGTATATTATAAATCTCATTTCATTCCATTATTAAAAAAAATCAGTAGAAAAATTTGGTGCTTAGATATTAACGCCGCCGCAGCAGAAATTCTGCTAATGCTCCAATCTACACCTCAAGTTTTTGCAACAAATTATAGAATAAAAAACTTTATGTAAAATCTAAACACCTTTAAATTCACCAGTATATGAATCTTAAAGCTGAACAAAATGAAATTCTGCTCAACTCAAACCAAGTGTCTTAAATTACATTTCCATAAGTTACGTTTAGCAAAATATAATTTGATGTCATGGGAATTACTACATGTACGTTATTTAGGTACAATATTTCGCTCCTGAAGAAGTAAAATTCCATCTTTTTATGTTTTTGGTATATCCCAAATAAGCATTTTCGTATTACTAAAAAATGGGGTAAAAAATCAGCAAAGAATAAGGCAACAAGAAAACCAAAGATAACCTCTTAGTGAACAGCAAGCAAGATGACTCTTTATTGGTGCATCAACAGAATTTCTGCTGCAGTGGTGTTAATACATAATGTTAAAATTTTGTACGCGCAATATACAACTTTAACTGATCAAATTTGTATGTTTTTAATAAAAACATTTATTTTAGATTAAAACATTTTACAATAAAAATTATTAAATACACCAATCATTTCGTTTTATCCGTTTTTTATCACTCTCCATTGCCTTATACAGCTTTTTATATAAGATAAATATTTTTTTCATCAAATCTTTAGCATCCCAACTTTATATTAGGGGTACTCACTACGTTTGCTACAGCATGCTATTTGTGCTATTGTGCTAAACCCATCAATTTTATACAGGAAATAACTGTAGAAACTCGACGGGTTTAGCAAAATAACACAAATAGCATGCTATAGCAAACGTAGTGAGTACTCTTATAATACTATTATTTTATATTAGTATTCTGATGTTCGGAAATTAATAAACAAACCTTATAAATAATTTTCCTGTTTTCTCTTTTAGTGTATAATCAAATTCGTTCAACTTGAATATAGTTTTATACCAATGCTAATGAATGAAAATGGAAAGCAAGAAAATATGTTAAAATTGGCCAATTACGCTCTGTAAGACTATTTCAATCAGTATAAAATCGGCCTAATGCTAAATTCCATTAAATTTTACTTATTTTATGTACCAGTTTTAATCAAAATTTTGAAAATGCGTAGTATGAAATTTCTCTTTCTCTCTTGGTTCGCCGATTTTAATGAAAAAGTAACTCTAACATCCCAGGCCTTTATGCTTCCAAAATATACAATTTCAGTTTTGTACGACTCTGAGCTTTCATAATTCATATTCACCCATTTTTTATCGATGCTTATAAGCAGAAATAATTAATTTTTTTAATAAGAAAATGGCAGATACTTTAGAAAAAACTATTTCAACAATTGGTGTTGGTCAGACTCTTTCGATTAGACTATTCCATTAAAACTAAGGCTTAGTTTAATCAAAATCATTAGAGCCGTTTTTTAGAAAATCTTAAAAGAGGTACAAAATGCATGGTATAAATTGTCTCTTCCGGTTCACCGATTTTTATTGACCAAGCTGATGTAACAGCTGAGGCGCATGCCATTTTAATATATTAAATTTAAGTTTTATGAATTTTTTTTTTTATATTTTGTATTTTACCGTTTTTTTATCAATGGTAATTTAGTTTGAGTAAACTAAATTAAAGGTACTTTAGATAAATGATTTTAGAAACTTAGTGGTGATTGACATTCTTGATATTAATTTATGTTTTGCAGAAAAGATAAATTGGAGTCATAAACATCATAAATCAAATAAATAAGTAATTCGTATAATAAGGTATATGTGATACTAGATACAAAGGTAAAAATGTTAAGATAATGTCAAACACAATATTAGGTAATAAACACTTTTGGATCCACGCTGTTTCAACAGTTATAAAAAAACATATGTATTACCTATCATTAGCCTAATCAACGAATACTTGATAAAAGTATTTGTTCAAAGTTTGTGAGGAATTTAGAATAAATATACTTAAACTGGTATAAGTGGCGTTAACATCAAGTTCCTCAAATTTCATCATTAGAACATTTATAATAGTGATCAACTATAACATTCATAAAATATTACAAAACTATAAAACAATAAACAATAAAGACTTAAAAAAATATTTACAAAGTCTAGAAGTCATACAATCCTCAAATATACAGCACATTGAGTGGAAAATCTAGCCATTGCTAGGACTGCAATATACATATTTACAAGAGTTCCCGGGGCGACTGCCGTTCAACCTTCTTGAAGGAGCTGAATAGGGATTGAGCCTAAGGATTGGGGTGATGAATAAGGATCTGATGAAATTTGGAGAATTTTGATAGAATAATTACCAAAATAAATGGAATATTTAGGTCTTGTTGTAAGGTATGGTTAGTGACATAATAAGGAGCATTAAATTGTTCGGAGGATTGAATACTTTGATGTTAGAAAATTTGACTTTCCCCCACAGTTCAAGTCCGTAGGTCCAAATAGGTTTGAGTACTGTCTTGTATTTAAAAAAAAATGGTCCTGTCCTTTTTATACTAGATATATATTGGGATATCTAATTAATGTTTTAAACTTTACGTTAAATAGGGTTGGACTCCTACGTATATTGTTGATATCCCGAGTTAAAGATGGACATATTTCAAGATTTTTAACTGGAATACCTTTTTGCTTCTATTCTGATCCAAAAAAACATCCTCTATTGTTGATGCTGGAACGCTGCGTTCCTACATCCACACCTTGAATACAATATTTGAGCCTTCCGACTTGTATATAGTGCTTCTTTTGAAATATCTTTTATCATACGTGCTACCTCGTCCTGGAATTCCATACCAATTTCTATTCGTAGACTCACCTCCCTAGATTCCTTTAGACATATTTTCTTCCACCTCGTCAATTATCGAATCACAGCTAGTATAAATATTTATTTACCGATGTACAGTCATGGTCATAGAAATTGCATCACTCAATAAACAAAGATTTCCAAAAACATAACAGCATTTAAAAAAAAAATGCTGATTACACACTAAAATAATATTGTATATTGAAAATAAAAGAAAAGCATATAAAAATCAGGGAGCGGCGTGGTCTAGTGGATAGAGCACTAGTCTACTGTTTTCCGGGTCCCGGGTTCGAGTCCCGGCTGTGGCAGAATATTATTTATTTTGTTAATTCGGCCGGGGGGGCGACCCTAGGGTATGGAAACCCTCCTGGGGCAGACCCTACCTCTTAAAAGTGGGTACCCAAAATTGAGGAAAACCTGGCGGCTGAGCGTAATCAAGGTCTAATCACCTTATTGCACGGCCTTAGGCCCCTGGAAACAGTAGGAATCTCTATATGTACTGAGCCCGAGACTCATCATGGGTTGTAGAGGTGCTTTTTTTTTTTTTTTTTTTTTTTATTTTTTTTTTTTTTTTATTTTTTTTTTTTTATTATTTTTTTTTTTACATAGAAATCAAGAAGTTTAAGTTCTCTAGTAAGGTACAGCCACATGGGGTAGAAGAATTGTTAAAAAAATAAAATTATGTCGAATATTAGTGAGAATATGAAAATTTGGAACCATTAAACAAGAGGATATTACAATTTCCGAATACTTTTGACACCGGATGGTTTTGTAATTTTACAGTATTAATCGGATATTTTTAAAAACAATAAACTTTTCGGTTATCTAGTCAATGATTTTCCTTTATGGAAGTCTCTTTTAAAGATTTATGAGCGAAAAAGAATTATATAAATTCATAGTTAGGAGATATACTTATTAAATGAAAAGAAATACGAATTCTGAATACTTTTGACACACACTATAATTAAAAAAACATAGGTATTAAATAACTTATTATCCAAGACGGAAATATACATCAAGGAGATATTCGCTTTGGATTTCTCCAGCCCTGGATCGTTGGAGGATAAGCTAGTACCAATAGAGAGTGAGACGAAAGAGAAAAGGAAGATTGATCAGAGTGCAGAAAAACTAGCTCATTAGAGGAGGCTCCTCTTCAGCAGAAGGAGGAGAGGGGAAAAAAATAGACACTAAAAGCTATTCGTTAAGAAGTTGCTGAGGAGGTTGTTCTCATGTTCTCCAACCGACTTACCGATATCCCACACCCACTCCGGCAAAAACTTTTATCAATCCTGCATAAAATATGAATTTTCATGATTAAAATTACAATTTCAATTAAGATAACGGTAAAGATAGGGGGTGAAAGTTTGCATTTCTCAAAATTGGGTTATTTCAACTTGCCATTAATTAGGCGAGATAATAATGGCGATATTACTTTTAATGTTTTGCCTGTTAATAATTACCTTTTCAGGGGTAATTTTATTTAAATTGAGTTATTTTTTTTCTCATTTTATTATGCGGATTAAAATCATTTTCTGACCCTTTCCGTTTGAATCGGATTTAATTTATTGTTTCCAGACAAAATCTTTTGTCAATTTATTATCTTCGTATTACTCTGGTTTATAGGATGATTTCATCAGCAGATCTCTATATGTTTAAAACGATAATGATTCTGGTTTCCGCTAACTCTTCTAAAGCCATGGAAGGATTTTGATACGATTTTCAACATAATTTAGGACATTCTTTCCAGAAGGATTTTTTTTTTTTTTTTGAAACTATTTATTTATTCGGATATATTACAGTTTGTCGCTATGGACAATAATAATATTGCTAAATGATAACATCCATACAATATTTACAATATAAACAAAAGAAAAGTCAAATTACATAAAATGAAACTAAAATTAATTAAGGTATATAATAACAAAGTTTATAAATTAAATAAATACTAGGCTAACAAATAAATAAACAAAACATGAACGCACTCATACCTATATACAATATTTACAATTTGTTGGGGAACCACCGTCGGAGTCCGCCTCCCTCCCATTTGTGGAGGACAAGCAGAATCCGGGGATCCCAGCGCCTCCCTCTCAGCCGCATCACTGGTCAGAGCCAGCGGAAGCTGAGTGAGGGCGCCATAGCCACAAACACACCGCACAAGAAGGTTTATAAGTAAAGTACATTGCAATTTAACTTTTTTTTATGAGGGAAAAATAAATTTTCTGTAAGCAAGTCATCAAAAAGTTATTCCTTAAATATTAGTAATAATATACCCTTGGAAAGCGCAAGATTTTAGAAGAAGTCATACAAGTTATATAAAGTTTTTTTTTTATATCATAAACTTGTGAACTTATGTTTTTTGGGGGGAAGAGGTAGGTCGTACAAGATAGTGAAAGTTTATATTATTCTATTTTGTACTCATTATTTTAGAAACAATATTACCTACCGAATCGTGATTTTGTTAAATATTGACCAATTTATGTTTCTCACTTCTGCCTATGATTAAATATAATAGTAAATAAACATATTTTCTTGCTAAGTGAACTTTTTGTTACAACGGACTAATAATCCCAAAGCGGTGAAACTGTATTTTTAAAATGACTCCCCGCACAAATTTTAATAAAAAAAATACTAATCACTCATCTTCTAGTGAATAGAGCAAACGACTACTGTTCTCCGTGTTTGGGATTCGAACCTCTGCTGTGGTGAAATATGATTTCAGCCTTAGGGCGATCCTGGGATGGGGAGAACCTCTCGTGGCACACTCAGTCTTTATAAAATATGTACCTAAATAATTGAGCAATAAACCGAGCGCCTGGAAATTTCTTGGCCTGATCAACCTCTTGGAGGGCTGTTGGAGTAAAAACGATGCAAATCTCTGTAATTATTGAACAGTAGACCACCATATGGGTTGTAGAGGAACCGTTTTTTTAATTATTGTTTCGATTACTAATAAAACAATGATATATATATTTTTTTATTTATTTAGATATATAACAATAATATAAATACAAATATAAATCTGTCTTTTTTTTATGTTATTAAGAAAAAATTTTCCAATTATTTTTTTATTCAAATTATTTTTATGATTACTAATAAAACAATGATATAGATACAAAAATAATTCTCTCCTTTTTTTTTTTTTTTTTTTTTTTTTTTTATTATTTCATTTAGACCAAATTGTCCAATATATGCTATATCCATTCAATTGAATTTTACGAAAAAAGCAAAAATCTAATAAATTTATTGTTGAACCAATTTGATTGATTTTTTTGGATCCAAAATTAAGTGCCTGATATTTTTATTTTTACGAAATTAATATTTTGACATATTTTATTCTAATTCGTCACCCTATTTCATCCCCCAAAAAACCAACAACACCTAAGTCCTTTAAAAACGCGGTTGAAAATTGCATTTATTACAAAACTCACCTTATTTATACTTAATTTATTCCTATTCGTACTAGAAACATTTTTCCTCGATAAAGAACATCAATTATTATTAACTTTGTTGTTAACGTATTATGTTAATGATATATAATGTCATAAGCATATACTTGTCATCCTAGAATTAAAATAGACAGTAAATTAAATATTTGATTTCATTTTTGTACACCTCAAATTAAAATATTAGCACACACACATACAAGCAGACAATTTTGTAAGACTACCACACATGCGTAGAAGATGTTGCACCACAGCCATTCAAGTTTATGCGTGCTGAAATGAAATTAAAAAAAGGTCTTTATTATCATGGGCTAAAGTCCCTTAAGAATGAAATTAATAAAATAAAAGTTTTATAACCAGAGCACTGTGGTCTTAAATTTTAATATCAAAAGGTAAACTAAAATTCTGTATCAAAGTTTAACTATGTTTAACTGCTTGTTTAAACTTCATGTTATCAATTGTTTAACTGATTGAAACATTTCATCTTTGGGATATCCTGGAACACCTCTACGAGCGGATTCTACGACGAGGTAAAGTAGAAACTCTTTGTTAAACTCTGCAATCTTTTGTATGAGATGATATTTTTTCTCAAATCTTTAGCTTTCCAACGATATATTATACATCTCGTTTAGTTCGATATCGAATTCGTACAAATTATATATTTATACATTTTTAACGAATTCTGAAAAGGTGAAATGGTTATTTCTATAGAATCTATAAAATTAAAGGTGTTTTAGAAGTAGACAATTTAAAATATCGGCATTTAAGCCCTGTCAGACTATTTCAATCAGGATAAAACCTACACGATTTACAAAAGTCCTTTTAATTTTACACCGATAGGGCGAGTTTAATCAAAATCTTTAGAGCAGTTTTTTTTTTATAAAAACGTAAAAAGGGGCACCATGCGTAGTATCAGCAAAATGCTCTTCTGGTTATCAGATTTTGATGAAAAAGTTGCTGTAACATCTTAGGCGTATAGTTGTCTTGATATTAAATTTTTGTTTCATACGACTTTTCTTTATTGCGCTAGACTTACCACACACAGACTTTTTTTCAGGTGATTTGGACTCAGGGGACCATAAAACTTGTATTTTCTGTAATAACTCGTGTTTTAAATTTTTTTTTTTAATTTTTATCATTAAATAATTTCCAATACTATATACTATATAAGTGAAAGCTAATTTGCTATTTCATAGATCTAAACTGTGAGACTATTGTCTACTGGATTGGGAGAGGAGTTCTGTGTCTCCCATTTACCATCTGTAACTTGATCATGTAAAATATTACCGATTTATTTATTATTTTACTTGCTAACGATATTGAATTTTATAATTACACTTCATTTCAATTTAAAATGAAGTTTTATTTATTTTTCTGATGAGTGGGTGGTCCTTGAGGCACAGAGCACATAGAGCGGGTGTTGATCTTGATCTTGTACATTCTTCTGATTTATGCTGTTCACCGCATTTCACACAGCGTGGTATGTGATGGCAATAACTTTTGGTATGACCATATGCCTGACAGTTATGGGACTGAACTATTTCTTTCTTTGTGTAAGGTTTTTCAACTTTAACACGGGTATAGTACAGTCTACTGAGGTCATAGATTTTTTTGACTCCTGCTGATGGTTCCAAGTCCACGAAGAATAGAGGCAGTGGACTTTTATCTTTTAGAACGTTGGTGACTTGCCTCACTTGGAATCCTAATTCTGTCAGTTCTTCGTTGATAGCTTCAACGGGTATTGAGGAATGTAGGTTTCTGATTAAGACCCTTAATGCTCTCAAGATTCTCCACTCAATGTGATGTATGTATGAGTGTGTGTATGTGTATATAGGTATAAGTGAATTCTTGACTTTATTGTATTGATTCATTATTGGGTATATATTTTATTGTAATTTTATGCTGTGTAAATATTGTATGAATGTAGTATGTATGATATCTTTCAGCACTACTATTGATGTTCGAATTGGGACAGATTGTAATTTTACTCAATAAAAATTGTTGTTGATATTAAAAAAAAAAAAAAAGATGAGTGGGAATAAGGTGTGTGCATTATTTTGCCCTTTGATAAGGTAGTTTAAAATTTTTGCTGAAGGAAATTAAAAGTATGAAAGTCTCCAAATATTAAACGGACCCACCTCAGTTCTCGTGTAAAGCAACGCTTCAGAAATCCTATTTTCCAAGTTTGCTCATATACGGAAGTATGGCGGATGTAAAGATTGCCTCTTCTCCTCTTGCAATGGGCAGTTTAAAAACTTTCTGTTATTATCTGCCCTAAAAGGGACCGGAACACCAAAAATAACAACACTTAAGACTTTTGGAAGTAACATGCTTGAAAAGAAAATTTTTAAATAAGTTCCGTCTGTTAAAACCAGCAGGGTGGAATATAATACGTGTTGGATAGAATGGAACCTTCTATCTTAAACGCCCTATCTACTATATATATTTATATACAGGGGAAAACAACTGTTACATATATCTTTAGAAATAATTTAATACGTATTCATAAAAAAATTCTGGTGCGCTCAACACCCGACATTTACTTTCAGTAGCGGTCATAGAAATCGCATCACTTATGCTTTAGTTTTTTATCATTGTGGATATAATTAGTTGACCGTTGAGAATTACTGAAGGAATTATTTCGGGTGGCGGTCATTAAATGAAACAACTGAATAGTTTCAACTATTTTATTGTTTGCCAACGTTTCGACCCCCATTGTGGGTCATCATCAGGGCTAAAAAGATACAAAAAGGATACATTTAAAATAAGATTAAAAATACTATTTAAAAAAAATAACTATTGCGCTAGAGAATGTCAATATTATAACATAAAAGGAACTAGATGTGTAAAGAAATCAATTAATTAAATTACAATGATAAAGGTATACTAATGAGAGCTATACAGACCAGATACTGACTAAAGATAATGAACAAATATATAAGAAAAAATTACATGAAATAAAAAACATTAAAAAAAATGGAGTACAGTGGAGATACGGTACGTCTGGTAGGCGAGTGGAAACTAGGTACAATTTGGTAATAAGGAATATAGGCAGGTAGATAGGAAAGTACGTACAAAAGTTTGGGTAAAATGGAAAATAGGTACCACATTTCTAGACGGGATCTGACAACAATGAGTAAAATTGTAATATTAACATAAAAGGAAGTGTTCAGATTAAACCTACAATATTAATAACATCATAACGGTATTAGAAGATGTTTTAACAAGTTTGTTGAAGTAAAACAATATAATACAATAGTAAGAATAATAATGTATAAACTATATGTAGTAAAACTGACTACCTCCATACCAACGTTTTAATAATTATTGTACATATATTAAGACAGTAAAATTAACCAAGTGAAAATATTATGAGAAAAAATAATAATAAGTAAGAATCATTGACAGATCATATAGTTGATACAAAATAGTAAAATAATTACAAATAGGAATACATTGAATTGTAAAACCGTTAAGAATTTATTAAGTGCAGAAACAAATGAAATAGATACATATATAAAATAAAAGTATACATAAATAAGTAAAAAATAAACCAATAAATAAACATTGGTAATTGGTAAGCAAAATAGTATTTTTAATCTTAATTTAAATGTATCTTTTTAGCCCTGATGATGACCCACAATGGGGGTCGAAACGTTGGAAAACAATAAAATAGTTGAAACTATTCAGTTGTTTCATTTAATGACCGCCACCCGGACTAATTCCTTTAGTTTTTTATGGTAATGAATTCCATCTAATCGAATATTTTTGTTTTTGTTTACTTGTCTATATCATACGCTTAATGAAATAAAGAAAATAACGTTTTTTAGTTCTTGGTTAGTATTTTTAATTACTACTCGAATAAAATTTTTAAATATGTTGCCTTTTAAGCATTTGTATATCAGAAACAATTAACATTGTGAGATAACATAAAGTGTAACATATTTCACGGAAAACAGCGGTGACTCAAATCAACAGTGGTCGTAGTTTTGAAAATTAATATTATCATTTATTTTACGAAAAAAAATTAAACCTCTATATTTTGTTATAAGCTTTTCTATAATTTTCGATATATAATTTTGTGTTTAATCAACATTTTTAAAAACATGCGAGTGATACTATTTCTATGACCACGACTATAGCTCCGTTGTTATGATCAACATAAGAAAATTTAAATTAAGTTCGAGTTGAAAGAAATAAAAAATAAATACATCGATTTTCGATGGAAACATTTATTGGGTTATATAAACAGCTCGTGGAGTTTTTCGATATTTCAAATTAACCTTCTCTTTGTTTATAAAATCCTGTTTACTTGTTCAATAATGTTTAGATATTCTAAAAAAAGATTATGCATAGGTTTCAACTAAGATTCCTAATATTTTAGTGGTATTTTGCTTGCTCAAAATGGAAGAAAAAAAATTCATATTCGACATTTAATGATTAATTTTTTCCAAAAGGAAAATCCGCTACACCGAAGGTTAACGAAATTTGCAGTATTTATAGCGATGATGCCTTAGGAGAAAGAACAGTCTGTGAGTGGTTTTCTATATTTAGAAACGGAAATTTAACTTGGAAGACGCAAAGCGCTCGGGTCGTCCTTCAGCTGTTCTGGGAAGACGAAATAAAAAACATATCCTTAAAGATGGCAACATGTATTAGATCAACGCTGGTCATATATAATTAATTTAAAATATTAACAATAATCTGTAGTTGTTATTGAAATCACTGGAAAAAACCCTACGAACTAATTTTGCAACTCAATATTACAGATTAAATAATCTAACAGTAGCAATTATTATCTACAACAAGTTTTATTCTCTTCTTATCACAGTATATTATTCATCTGTAATGTGTATCTTGTTATATCTGGAAAGCTATTGAATGAATGTATATTTTATAAATAAGAATGCACAGGAACTAATAACACACACTTATATTTTAATAAATAATGACATATATAATAATATGGGAAGGTTACTGGGGGTACCAGTGTTGCCAGGGAAAGTTACTGGTAACCAGTGTTGCCACAATCAGCATATATTATTATTATTCTGATAATTGGAATATAATTAATATATGTATATATATATATATATATATATATATACATATATATATATATATATATATATATATATATATTATATATATATATATAGAAGAGAGAGAGAGAGAGAGAGAGAAATTATTACAAATTTACTTACAATTTAAGGCAAAATAGTGTCTTACATAGACCTGAGTGTATAGTGCTGACTTTGGATGATCATTGAAACAATGATGCAAGGAATGGTTCATGGAGAGGGGGAGGGATTTACAAATTATTATGGCCCAAGAATATATATATATATATATATATATATATATATATATATATATATATATATATATATAGAGAGAGAGAGAGAGAGAGAGAGAAATTATTACAAATTTACTTACAATTTAAGGCAAAATAGTGTCTTACATAGACCTGAGTGTATAGTGCTGACTTTGGATGATCATTGAAACAATGATGCAAGGAATGGTTCATGGAGAGGGGGAGGGATTTACAAATTATTATGGCCCAAGAATATATATATATATATATATATATATATATATATATATATATATATATATATATATATATATATATATATATTTTCCTTACTATATATAGGTAAGCTGAAATAAATAAGAGAGAAAAAAATAAATTGTTTTCATTAAATGTACATATTCTTATTTCATAATAATCCTTGGAGGAGGGATACAATGAAAAATATAAAATATCTCAATGATTTGTAATCTTAAAGCTTTTAGAGATATTTATATTTATTTATTTATTTTATTTTTTTTAATTTCATCTGGGTTAGTGAGCTAAAACTAAGTGGCGCAACGAAAATTGAAGGTAAATTAGTAACAATGTCACCGAAACTGTTTGGTATTTAAGTCATTGTGTAATGTGTAATGGACTTGAAGCTCATACAATATACATAATTCTGAGTAATTAGACAGTATACAACTCATTTAACTATTAACAACTGAGTATTACAATGATGAGGTAGCTACCCTCCCATCACCTCCCTGTATTTTCCAGGATCTCATTCCCTATCTCAGCAATTATAAATAGTTTTTATCTATTTTTGTGATAATTTACATCAAAATCACTCTGGTGTATTTTTATATTTTAATTTTAATCATAGTAAGTGTCTTGTGGGTAAAAATAAGTTTATTATATTTTAGCATGTCATCATAACTATACATATCTCTTTGTCGATTTCTGTATTATACAGGATCCCTAATGTTAAATATAATTAAAGTTCATTACAAAAGTATAGTTGCTACTCATTGTGCATTGTGGGGTCACCCGTGGTATAGTGAAAAGCATATCATCGTTCTGTGCTCAAGGTAGTGAGTTAAAACCCAGCAGATGGCCCTAGGATTTTTTAAAGGGAGTAAAAACATTTTTCGCTTTGCCGTCCCTCGTAGAGAACGTAAAATGGTGGTCCTGAGCCTGTACGATGTACTCAATTAAGATACCTATTCTAATTAAACCTGGATAGGAAATATTTAGGACTTACACTTTAGCATCGTCCAATTATTCACAAAAGCATAAAGTGACGCTTTAAGGTTAGAATTTACAAAACTATTATTCTCATAACGGTCCAAAGCGGCGTGAAACGTGGTCGCTTACTTCAAAAGATGAAAAACTCCTCAAGGTTTGCGAGAATAAAATGTTATTCTTTGAGTACCTCTTATTGAAGAATATATCTCCAAACTTTAAAAAAAAAAATTTAAGTGTATAAAAATAAAAATTAGGAATTGTTTACTAATAGAAACGTTTGTTCGTTCATTTCGTTGGTCTTTCCATTTCTGTATATGGTTTAAAAAGTGTACTTTATTTATTTATCTTATAGAATAGAATAGAATAGAAAATAATTTTTATTCTGGGACTGGGTCCCCTAAGAATAACATAATTGTATAATTGAGGTATACATATCTGGCCAACAGACAGAAGCAACATAATTTATAACTATTTAGAACACACACAAAAAAAAAAAAAAAAAAAAAAAAAAAAAAAAAAAAAAAATATATATATATATATATATATATATATATATATTATATATACATATATACAATGATAAGATAAAATAAAATAAAAACAATTCTTAGAAAATATTGTGTTGAACTGAATTAAAAAATAAATTAAAGATAACTTTTAAATATAGACAATAAACAAATATCTTCTTTCAAAGTGTGATGTCAGGGCTATAAATATCTCAGTTTTTAAGCGTCTTTTTGGAATAGTAAAAGGTATTGGAAAAGTTGGGATTTAAATAAGGAAAGATAGGCAGCATGGCGGATATGAGTAGGTAGAGAATTCCAGAAAGTAGAGGAGCGGACAAGGAACGATCAAACGTTTTAGTCCTATGGGTAGGAAAGTAAAGATCGGAATGGCGGGATCTTGTTTCAAGTGAGTGGGCTGAAGATTTAAATTTTAGGAGACTGTGAATGTATGGAGGATGTTGGGAGTTAATGATTTGGTAAAGGTATGATCCTAGGAAATATTGTCTGCGGATTGGGGGAAGGAGCCACTTTATACCAGTGAGTCGCCCATGCTTCGCTCGGGTGCAATTTGAATATGGTGCCATTTATTTTTAAAAATGCACCATTTAACCAATATACAGTTTTTTGCAGAAACCAAGCATCGCGGGATCATTTTATATCTGTAGAGATTCAGGAGCGGTATGGTCTATTGGATAGAGCGCTAGACTGCTGCTTCGAATCCAGGCTTTGACTAAACATTATTATGCTGTTAATTAAGTCGGGGGAGGGGGGTGGGGAGGGCGACCCTAAGGTATGGAGACCCTCTTAGGGCAGACCCAGACTCTTTAAAATGGGTACCCAAACTAGGAAAGACCTGGCGGTTGAGCGTGATCAAGTTCTTATCACCTTATTACCGGCCGTTGGCCTAGAAACAGTACAAATCTCTATATGTACCTACTGAGCCCAAGACCCTTCATGGGTTGTTGTGGTACAGTTTTTGTTTTTCTTTCAAGAGATCCATGATGTTTGTAAATAGTATTCAGTTGTTTATATTTTCGTATTCGTGTTATATGAACTCTATTGACCAACTCCTTTTGTATGGGGATGGCCCCGGAAACAATTAAATATCATTATTATTATATATATAATTTGTTTTCACTCTGAAGGGGAGGAATAGCATGGCCTGCAGTAGCTGGTGAAGTGTAGGAAGCTGACTGACCAAGAGGTAAGGGCCGCCTAAGAAAGGGCAGGACAGGAGGGTCCGCTATCTGAGGCTGCTATCGGACACGTAATTTCGGAAGGATGTCCGAGCTGGAAGGGCCCGATAAGGGCGCACACTCACACATCCACACACTCACATTGCCACACGGTGAAACATGTAATTAAATCGAAACATCCTAAAGCCTCTCTCCCATCTCTACTTTCTTTTACTGTTTCCCTCTTTACTCGGTTCTGCTTAATAAAATTTACACCCCTCCCCACATCCTTGCCTGCAGTGCACATACTGCTGAAACTGAGCATCTTAAACGAATTTCATCAATAAGTATCAAGGAATAAATAAGAGTTTATTTATTTCTAGATTTAATTGTTCTTCCTATCGAATTAGAGTACACTACTTTCTGTAGTTAGTTAGTTACTATCTAAAAGATGTTCACAAAATATTTTTGCGGGACTTGGAACTTTTATTCTGTTGAAAACTCAACTTCAAAATTGTTCACGGTCGTATGTAAGCTACATATTACATATGTAATTAAGTAAAAGTATG
Source organism: Piezodorus guildinii (assembly GCA_023052935.1). Classification (NCBI taxonomy): domain Eukaryota; kingdom Metazoa; phylum Arthropoda; class Insecta; order Hemiptera; family Pentatomidae; genus Piezodorus; species Piezodorus guildinii. The sequence goes on from CM041295.1 coordinate 103,975,452, forward strand.
TACGAAAATTCGCTAAACCCCATTAAGAAATAAATGGAAGTTCCGTTGGTTCATTTGTCAAGTTGCTGGGAGATGATGGGATCTGAACAGCGTCAATGAAGCCTGTAGCGGACATGCTATTAAATACTATCTCATGTATGATGTGGACCGTACCGGTAAACCCTGGCTTTGTAAACAACTGAACCAAGCACACAAAGTTTATTGAAGTTTGCTTGTTGAAGCACCGTACTTGCCTTCATATGCTCAGCTAGCTGCCTCTCATCTAGATAGCATCCAGGGGATGTTCATCATCAGAAAGAAAAGAAAAACAAACCGGAATGGTACACGCATAAAAAACGTTTTCCTTACAACCCTATGATGGTTATACTTAAGTAGTAATATAAGCTCTTCAAAATTCTTCAGGCATTTTCATATAGATGTAATGAAGGTACTAAAGGAATAAAATTGGAAGCTGATGTATAACTTCACCACTCTTTTATTAAATATTAATGCACAACGTTTCGGCTAAAATGCCATCGTCAGGTGCAAAAGAACAATTTCATCTGCAAGTACATAATATCGTCCAATTAAAAATAATCAATTCACAATTTTATCATGAAAATTATATAATAATAACAAATGTATAATAAAAGAAATAAAATGTGTGCAGTAAAAATGTTAATAATCTATAAGATTAACATTAAATTCCTAAAAATAGATAAAAACAATTTAAAAATTGAAAATTAAACATGAAACAATAGAACAATGAAATTAATTCCACTATAAAAATGAATATAAAAGTAATCAGATTGATTTAATATGCTCATAATTATTATAATTCAATTAAAATGGTTAAAATCTAATTTATAAATATGAACAATAACTAATTAATTTTAAAAATGTGCAAATTACCTAGTATGAGTGGATGATTACAACCTCGTGTCTAAGTAGGATGTCGATGAAAGGGGGGAGAAGGGTGTTAAAATTAAAATGGCTGATTATTTAATAAATATTGTTATTGTTATATAATTTTCATGACGAAATTGTGAGATTGATATTTTGTACTTGCAGATAAAATTGTTCTCCTGTACGCGAAGATGGCATTTTAGCCGAAACGTTGTGCATTATTTTTTAATAAAAGAGTGGTGAAGTTCAACCTCAAATTTCATTCACAGAATTTGACCTTCACCTTAAAGAATCTACACCGTATCGGTACTAAAGGACTTTTTTTTAAATCTATTTAAAACCTGTTTTATTTAATGTAGCTTTAGAATATGTCATAGAAAGGGTGACGCATGCCTTATAATGTTTAAGTCTGGATGGTATAATTGCGGTTCTGGGGCACGCTGATGATTTGGGTACTGCTGGGCGGAGGCGCGGAAATGATAGAGCTTGAAAAAATACGGTTAAGACGAAATTCATGATTTCTAATAAAAACGTTGACAATCTATGTAATACCAGGATACTCGTTTCAACACTAAGTATTTAGGTTTCATGATGAGGAAGAAAAAAAGCGCGGTGCAAGGCGGGGAATATGTTTTATTATTTCGTTGCGGCTTCTTTCAAGAGACATAAAGGTTAGATTCAATATAATTATTATTATTCCTACGGCTCTATTTGAATATAAAGTGAGGTCGCTAAATGTAGAAAACGCACAACGCCTTAAGGTTTTCGAGAATAAGATACTAAGGGATATATTTGGTCCAAAGAGGGACAAGTCTGCAAGGGAATTTAGAATGTTTAGACAACGTGAAAATGCGGAGCTTGCACCCCGTCAGTATGAATGAGTTATTGAGTCAGATAGGCCTGATTTCGACTAGCGTCCAAAACCTATGAAAATTGTCGCTCGCACGAGTTGTATCTAGCGTCGTCTTTGGTAACTAGGTGCTCCGAGCTTGTCCCGTTTTTTAAATTAAAGCCGCGCTACACAGTGAGAGAAGTGGTTGGTGAAAATTCGTGAAAGTTCACAAAAGTAGTGAGAGAGGAGGAATTCATAGATCCTTTCTTTAGAAAAAAGTATTAATAAAATATATTCAGAAGATGTATTCGATTCTATAAGCATCCTTTCGTATAGTACCTATTTAAAATAGGTTGAATTAACGTATTTTACAAGAATAAATTATTCTAGATGTTTCAGGATTAAAAAAAAAACTGAGGTCTGGGGTCTGTGAGACCCCACCTCACCAATGTTGACTATAAATTTCACCTCACCGGTTAAAGGTTAAGCAATTTTTTTAATATCTTTTTCGGCGTAATCCGAGTAGTGTGTGCGTATTTAACCGACTCTACAACGCTCTCCTTGAAGATTAAACCACTTTACCGTTCAAAGTTATTAAACTGAGAATGTTATTAGGGATTATATATCTATATATTTTTTTCATCCATATATGAAGATGACAAGCATTTATCTATCGCATAAGCGATACCCCTCCCACCCTCCCCATCCCTATCTAGCCTCCATCCCTTGAGATAAGGCCACACTTGCTCTGCTCTGCCACTTCTCTCTCGGTTAGCTTAGTAGATAGGCTTCGAAAAAAAAAAAGAAAAAAGAAACTATGTATGTATATATGTACTTTTATAAATACATATAAGTTTTCTGCGGTTCTCGACTTGCAGTAAATAAATTAACAATGTGTTTAGGATACGTATCCAGTATTTATTTATTACTCTCATATTCATGCACTGGCAGTGAATAAAAATAGCGCGATATAAAAATTAGTATAAAAAAACAAACAGTAGATGACATGACAGAGAAAGAAAATTATTTTTATTACACTTAAGAATGCTGTGAATTCAAACTAATTGAATAGTAATCTTAACATTAAAGAAAATACTACAAATTATTTAGCAACATAGTATCTTACAAAGAACTGTGTGGGTGCTGAAGGGCACTGAGCAATGATACTAGGAATTCGCGCATCAAACAAATTCCACTTGCTAACATAAAAAAAAAATATATAATTTAATATGTGTATGTACAGTAGCAAAATGAATATTAAAAATTATCAAAAACATTCTATATTCTTTCCTCCTGGAAAAAATGAAAAAGCAAATATTACTAAAATAAAAGAAATATGTTTAAGTTTTTATAAAAGGTGAAATATAAAAAATAAATAGCTATGTGCTGAAGGATAATAATAAAAGTATTCTTTTTTTTCGAGGTTATGCAGTTAAATAAATATATAAACAATAGGGACAGAGAAAAAATTAAGGAGTACGCAATAATAACAGAGATAAAAAACAACAGCTGGCAAGAGGTTACAATGGATTTGCCACTGTAATATAAAATAATCTTTCTACAATAATAGAATACAGAAAATAAAATAAGAAATAAAAATCAGCATCAATTAGATTAAAAGAGAACAAAAATATAAACATGATTGAAACAGTGACAAATCTATTTTACATAACCTCTTTGCTCCCACCAGCTGTCTTTGTAACCTCTCTCCTTCCCACACTTCAGGCTCGCCACAAGTTCACTGGTCCTCTGTCACACTTTAATAATTAATAATAAGATTTAATTTGTTGATTAATATTTTTTTTTTAACTTTAGGTTTCTAACGGTATATTATACATTTGTAACACTATTCTTATTTGCAGGAATAAAAAATTATACGGAAACATTTTTCTGCTCCTTTAGAGCTGGTTATCAGTATTTTTTGTTTATATTTAATTATTTTTACTTTCACTTACCTATATATGAAATGTATATTAAGGGAAAGTATTGCTATAATTATAATTTTCGAATTCACCTTCGCACAGGAAATACACGTTTTAGGGATCCTTGAGTCCAAATGGCCAGGTCCCGCAAAAAGATCTGTGTGTCTATATATATATATGTGTGTGTGTGTGTGTATGTGTATGTGTCGATAAACACAAATACTAAAAGTCGTATAAAACTGAACTTTCATATTTTATAAGCGTAATGCCTGAGATGTTACAACTTTTTCATCATAATCTGCGAATCGGAAGAGCCACTTATTACCACCCATTTTGCACCTTTTTATGATTTTCTTAAAAACGGCTCTAAAGATTTCGGCAAAACTGGATATATCGGTGCAAAATTAAATAAGCTTTGATTGGAGGTTTCATTCTGATTTAAACGGTATGACAGGGCTTAAATGCCGTTTTTCTTTCATTTTTTTCCTCTTAAGTGCCTTAAATTTTTGTAGGTTCGTAATACTTGGTATTATTCCAGTTTTCAAATATATATATATATATATATATAATTTTATTAGCAAAAAAGAAACAACAAAAAAAACAATATTCCACTTTGTTGAACGAACCAAAGGATAAAAAAGTAAATAATATTTTTTTAGTTGATCCCCCATCCCAAACATAAGAATTGTAATATATATGTATAATCATACCTCTAAAAAGCTAAACATTTTAGAAAAATGTTAACTTATATAAACATTTGTTGAAATTTTCAATATAATGTGAGTGTGTAGCAATTCTAAGGGAATGTTGTGAACGCATACTAAGATTTCAGAAAAAAATATTACTTGAAATAAATTAAGGTGCTGGTTAATATAATGAGAATCGAAATTAAAAAAAAAAACTTGATTTGAAGTGAAGATAGATCTAATTAGGATGTTTACATATCTGCTCTCTCAATATCCTCATAGCCAACAACTTCCTAATTGAATTATTGAATGTTTACATTTTGCAATATTGCTCTCTCTCTTCTTTCTGCCTTAACTTAATTTAGTTGTGATCTGGTGTCTGTGCGGTTAGGTCGACTCTCTGTCCGTTTTTATATAAATAATTTGTTACAGTGATAATTAATGCTTATTAGTTTTACATGTATTCAGTTTACTTTTATTTTAAAACAAGAATATATAACTAATTGTTATCTTACCGTGTTTATTTTAAAATCGTGCTGCTACATGAAACTATTTAGGTATCACCACCATATTAAGTTCTTTAAGTAATATGTTAATTTTAATCAAATTTATATATGAATATATATATATATATATATATATATATATATATATATATATATATATATATATATATATATATATATATATATATATAAATTCTTCATTTATTCTAGAACGAGTATCCTTAGAATAATAATAATAATAATAGATAAAAGTGTACTTAAGAGTCTTAAAGTAAAAATAACTTTACATAAAAGAATTAAATAATCAAAATGAACAAACATTTAAAATACCTCTGAAATATATACATATATATATATATATATATATATATATATATATATATATATATATATATATATAATTATGTATCTAAATATAAATAACATGAAGAAAAAATTAATTGAAAATTATTATAAATTTTAATCCAGTATTAAGGAACCGTATATACTTAAATTACATTAATTAATAATATGTTTAATAAATACCTGCGGAAGGACATTAGATATCTCTGTAATTGAAATAAATGAGACTGAATATTATTTGAATCAATGTTTGTGATTGGCGGTAGCGCTCAGCCAATGAGAGGGCACTTTTCTTTTTTAAGTCCAAATAGCTTCCACTCTCTCTTTATCTTCAGTTAGATTCACTCTTGTTCGGTCCGGGTCCGTGTCGGGTAGTTTAAATTATTTGAAATGTGTGAAAAATGTGTTATCAATGTGAAAATAGTGATTTATTTAAGCTTCTTAATAGCTCTGTCGTTTTATTATTTATTTTCGTTAAGAAATATGCCTGTTTCAAGAAAAAGAAGTGCTGAACTTAATTGAAGGAGGCCATGTTGAATCTTTCAACATAAAGGTAAGAATATAAAATTATGCATGACAATTTTTTTTTTTTTTTTTTTTAGTTTAATTCAACATAATTTATTATATTATTTCCTTAATAACTGTTGAAAATCTTAATGACTATTATCTGAAATATTGGGTTGATGCAAAATTAATGCAGGTTTTTAGTAGGTATTGTAAATACGCCATATCTTTACTTTAACCATATATATTTAATCAAAATAATTTTCATCTGAATCAATGCACTTTTGCCAACGTTCAACAAGCTTTCTTATTCCACCAGAAAAAAAATCCGAATCCCTGGACTCAATGAAATCACGAAAAGAATTTTCAATGTCGTCCTGGTTTTGAAAATTTTTCTCCCTCAAAAAGTTGTCCAGATGCCTGAAAAAGTGGAAGTCTGTAGGAGAGAGGTCAGGTGAATAAGGCGGATGTTGGAGAACTTCGTAGCCCAACTCGTGCAGTCGTCGAAGCGTTGGTTGTGCAACGTGTGGTCTGGCGTTATCGTGGAGCAGGATCGGCCCCTTCCGATTCATCAATGCTGGGCAAAGACGTTGCAATTTTTGAGTTCCGAGTTCCGCCGCCATTTCTCGTGTGGTTTTGGTTGGGTCTTCTTCCACTTTTGACCTCAGCTGGTCGTTGTCCAGAGCAAGATGACGGCCCCGACCTTCCTTGTCTTCGAGATCGAAATCTCCTCTGCGAAACTTCTGGAACCAACGCTGCACCGTGCACTCAATAATAGCCCCCTGACCCCACACTTCATTAATATTACGAGCCGTTTGCGCAGCGCTGCGCCCTAATTTAAATTCGTAAAAATAAATTTGACGAAAATCGCACTTTGACATTTTCGATTCAAGACCTTTGAACACACTGAACAAAACGATTTTACTAAACAAATTCATGGTGAAAGAGAGGGTATTAGATAAGGTTTGTTTTGGTATAATAATGATCAATGTTAGGGTTAGCTTTGTTTACACAATTGGAATTAAGATATTGCAATAGAGGAAACCTGCATTAATTTTGCATCACCCCAATATAATCAATTTATTTTCAATATGAATAATTTACAATTTTTTTTTCTTATACCAATGTTCTTTTGTGTCTAATCTGATCTGGATTATTATCTCCCTTTTGGTTATACAAGTAAAAAGCAAATTAAAAAACTTATAATCTATATCAGTATAGCATTTAAGTTATGAAATTGTAACTTTATCTGATTGATTTCTGCTTCCTTACTTTAACGGATACATTTACTGGACGTGCATTTTTTATATATAAAACTCTATTAGATATAATCGGTTTCATCACACATTTCTCAAATTGATTTATTGTTAACGTTATGTAGACTAATACATTTTCATTCCTTTCTTGTATCTTATTCTGAAATTTGATTAGATTCGGGTATATATTCATTATTTTATCAGAAATATGAAAATATTTCTGATAAAATTAAAAAAAAAAAAAAAAAAAAAAAAAAAAAAAAAAGCCTAAGATCAGCACTACATATTAATTCTTATCACAAAACCTATTATAACCACATATTATTTTATATATATAAATATACCCATTGTCATTTAAATATATTGATTTAAAATAGCGTTTATCTGATTTTATTAATACAAGTAGCCGATAGAAAAAATATATTGATTTTAAAAATATTTTTAAGTTAAACTTAATGTGTGGATAGCGAAATTAAGAACCAACAAAGCCACTGAACAAGTATCTTAAAATCTCTACATAAGTTTATATATATATATATATATATATATATATATATATATATATATATATATATATATATATATATATATGTATATATAAATTATACCGTTTTAATTTATAAGGAAAAGATAAATTGATTTAAAACTAATTATTGAAGTTAAACTTGTTCTGTTAATATAAGTGGTAGATCTGGCAACATTGCTAATAGCGAAATTAAAAGCCGCCTAAGACAGAGCAGTGGATCAAACACCTCAACATCTCTAACAATAATATATATTTCTTTTAATATATATTTTTTTAAAATAGTTTTTCTTGCATTTTATTATATAAAGTGTTCGATCTATATGTTTCATTGATTAGAATATGTAAAATCGTCCATTAAAATATTTAAAATTTAGTACCAGATAAATTTAAATGTTTCATTAATAGCGAAATTAAGAATCCGTCAAGACATAGTGTGATACTGAACCTTTGTAACTAGTATCTTAAAGCCTACTATATATTTATTTTAAGATGTTGATTTTAAATTTTTATTTTATATTGTTTATTGTTAATAAAATCCGCTCGATTTAAATATTTTAGTAATTAAGTTCTTTTTATCTTAAAACTCAGTACCAGATATAAATACTTTGCATTATTTCAGTTTACAAATATATGTATATATGTACATGCATATATATTCATATATAAGTTTTCTGCTGTTCTTAAGTTTCAGCCAATAAATAAACATTTTTATTTGTACATATATATATATATATATATATATATATATATATATATATATATATATATATATACATGTAAGATATCATGTAAGATATATTATATATACATATAAGTACACACATTATATACACTTACATATATAATATTAGAGCATCAGGAGGGTCTCTCTATTGGTAATGGCTATCGATGATATTTCCATGGGCAATTTAAAAAAATAAAAAATTAAAATGTTACATTGGTATGCGTGTGCTTCAGATGTTCATTTGTTTTTCAATTAATTTTATTATTTTAATTTATATTCTCCATAGTTTTTTTTTTAAATTATTTTTACTAAACATTGTGAGAACGAATCGCTATTACCAGTTTCCCTTATGATGTAATAATACTAAATAAGTATAAATTGATATATTATTACTGTTTAACTCATAGAAATTTCATAAAAAACATTGCAAAATTAAATCTTTGTATATTATAGCCACCCTTGGAGACGATTGAGTTAGTTTGTTTTCGTTTAACTTTTTTTTAAATTTTTATTAAAATAGGGGAGCATAAAAAAACTTTTTTTATAGTGTGTACATAAAGACAGTTTATTCTCGTGTACATTTGTTGTTGTTTTTTTCTAATAAAATAATGTTCAAAGTATATTAGCATTTAAAAAAAATATATTATTTAAGGTTTTAAAAAATTATGATGTTTGCTCTTTCTTTTTTTTTGTACTACACTGATGTTTCTGTAAGAACTGAACATATCGAGCAGCGTACCGTTTAGCCTTGTATTTGTAGTAACAAGAATAGGATTTTTTGTTTTCGTTCCAATGGTTTTTTAAAAACGAAACAAGCATCTAGTAACCGAAAGTTCTACTAATCACTTTACCTATCTCTTTAAATACTCTATACAGATTTTGATTAAACACGTTTTACAAACGTCTAGTTAAATGGGTTTTAACATCCTGTAGATTTTTTCTTCTTGAAATAGCCAGAAAGAGTTTAAATGGAGATATTTCTATTATTTTTCTTCTACAGTACCATTAATTTTGTTAAAAAAATAAGAATTTATACATATAAAAAATAAAGATTAAATATTTTTTCTAAGTTAATTTATGTTTTTTGATGAAATAAGAACAGCAAATTTACAGATTTAAACTTATTCAATACATTTTTTTTTTTATTTGGTGTAAACTAAACCTATAATTAAATGATAATATATTATTGAAAAAAATATTTTTTTTTTGTTTTGAATTTATGGAAATTCTAATATGGAATATATAGTAAGGGAAAGCATTGCAATCACGAAGTTTTTCGAATTCAAGTTTTTATAGGAAATACACGTTTTAGGGCCTCTGGAGTCCAAATGACCAAGTCTCGCAAGTAGGTCTGTGTTTGTGTGTAGTAAGTACAGCACGAAAACGAAACTGAAGTTTCTTATTTGACTGTACGTCCGAGAAGTTACACTAAATTTATTAATAAAATTGATTTAAACAAGGGTATTTGAGTATTTGAAAGTCGTGTGTTGCTAGATTTTTTAGCCTACCGTCAACATACCCCAAAATTGATCTTGACAATTTAAAAAAATTTAAATTCACTTTATCGGACCCAGGTTTATTAGGTTTCGTCATAAAAAAAACATCTTAGCATAAAGTTTAATTGTCTTTTTGAATTATAATTTCTTCTGGAGTGCTTTCATTCGTTTTATCTGAATCTTTATCAGTCTTTATTTATTTTTTGTTATCACTGTATTATCCTCAAAAGACAAAGGGGAGAAAATAATTTATTTACAAATGCCCACTTCTCTAATCTTAATTTAAAAAGGGCACCTGGGAGTTATTTAGTGTTTCTTCCCAGTTGAAAGTGGAACGTTAAAAGACCTTTCAAGATTAAATCTACTCCGATCCAGATGAAAATAATGTTACCCGCTTGTATTTTTCCTTCTTTTTTTTTTTTTTTTTTTTTAATACTAAGATATTTGCCATCTTCTTTAATATTTGAGCAAATTGTTTTAAAAACAGCTGTCCAGATACAAATAAAAAAATAAAATATTTGTTATAAATTAAATATTTTATCGAAAGCTGTACAACCTATGGTGGGTCTTTGTATTTAGCTTATAATTGTATTTAACTTTATAGCATTATTCATGTTACTTCATTTAGTAGGTGTCTTAAACTTTGTCTATCCGGGTTTAATTAGGATAACTTTAACGGGTACCTGACATTATGCAGATCTGGAAACATTATTGTACGTCCCCTCTGAAAGACGGCATAACCAAGGATATTTTATTATATTTGAAAACTCCTGGAGCCATCTTCCGGGTTCATCCTGCTTTCTTGGGAATAGAAGGCTGTTATGCTAGGCACTAAACCACCTTGCATGACATTTTCCAGGCTTTGCTTACAGCATTCTGGACATAGTCTTTACATCTCTTTCAACCTGAAATACTTTAGCTGATGTTTCGGTTATTTTTTTAATTCTTGGTAGATCAGATTTATTATGGAGATTTCATGCATTGATTTTTAAAAATTTTGAACACGGAACTAAATTTGGTCAATCTTATACATATTTCATTTACTTAAAAAGGCGAATTTACATGAAGTAAAGATCATAGGATAAAAAAAAAAATCAAATATATCTATATTTGTGTGAGCAATAATAGTTGTATCTTTAATTCTTTAATTGAATTTCTACGGAATATTGACAATTTTATTAATATTTTCCTCCCTTCAGATAGCATTCAGCTATTATGGGATTTTATTTAATACTGAAAAATAGTTTGTTAATCAGTTTGCTATATATAGTGTGCATGTTGGATGCTGTTATGTTATGTTGCTATATATTCTTATGTCTTATGTTACGTAGAATCTCCGAAATGTCCAAGAAAAGTCTTTTTTATTCTTATCTATGGATCATACCGAAAGAATGAAAATAATCATTTTATTATTCAACTTAATTAAATATATTTATTAAAATGTAGTAAAAATATATAAGATACACAATATATGTATTCAACTGTATTGCCTCGTGAAAATTTTGTGTGAGTGTTAGAATACCTACTTGAGCCCTCGACTACGGACTCCAGATAGGGACTTTGCCGTCAACTTCTTAACAACACTAAATCCTGTTTTCTTGTTAAAAAACAACCGGCATCGAGGGGAGAACTTTTTATACAAAAATATATCTCAAGTTTAAATAGGAAGAACAAGTTACTGTTAACGTACTGCGCATCTTCAACGGATAAACAGAAACATCTCCAGTGTGAAGTAAAGTGTAATTTAACTTCTAGCCACGCAGTATTGTAACATATATGTATATTATGTATGTATATATATATATATATATATATATATATATATATATATATATATAAAAAAAAACCTGTACCACTACAACCCATGAAGGGTCTTGGGTTCAGTACATATAGAGGTTCGTACTGTTTCTAGGCCAACGGCAGTGCAATAAGGTGATTAGGCCTTAATCGCGCTCAGCCGCCAGGTTTTACCCACTTTATAGAGGCTGGGTCCGTCCCAGGAGGGTCTCCATACCCTCGGGTCGCCAGAATAAATAATATTCTGCCATAGCCGGGATTCGAACCCAGGACCTGAAGCACAGCAGCCTAGCGCTCTATCCACTAGACCACGCCGCTTACTCTCTCACTCTCTCTCTCTCTCTCTCTCTCTCTCTCTATATATATATATATATATATATATATATATATATATATATATATATATATATATATATATATATATATAATCACCTCTTTGTACAGCCTTTGGATTTGAAATGGTACAATCCTTAAATGGGGGTCATGTGTGGTGTAGTGACTATCACTAAAACCACCTTTGCCCAAGGTCGCGGGTTCGAACCTGACAGATGGCCCTAGAGTGTTTTAAAGGTAGTAGAAAAACATTAGTTTTGCCGTCTTTCGGAAGGGACGTAAAATAGTGGTACCCAGCCTGTGGGACTTTAGTCGCTCGATAGAGATGCTTATCCTAACTAAACCTGGATAGACAAAATTTAGTATTCCGTCTTAAAACCTTTGTTACTTTGGCATTTTCTTTAGTAGTTTGTTTTTCCCTGGCAGCTCTATCTGCCGCTTCATTTCCTAACAGTCCTATATGACTTGGTATCCATTGGAAGGTATAACTGTTGCTGCCGGTTTGTATATTCAAAATAATATCTAGAGCTATATATGTTGTTAACTTGTTTTTATAGACATTTTTCAATAGTTTGCACGATGATGCCGAATCTGTGAATATGACTATATTGGCGTTAAAGTATTCACGTTGACAGTGACAAATTGCTTTGAGAATTGCATACAGTTCTGCTCTAAGAATACTAAAGTTAGAAGGTAGAGCGACCAAAATTGTGTATTCTTTGACCAGTCAATCAACTATTGATCCAGATCAATAACAGCTATTGCACTTTGGTGGGCGGATTTGGAGGCATCTGCCAAGATCTGAACATGGTCTGATTAATCAGTTTAAAGCCAATTGTTTTAATATGGTTGGGTTATATGACGATTTCCTTCTGTAAGTGGTAGGTAATTTGGGATTGCTATTGATTTGCAGCATTTTAGTAGGAAGCGGTGAGTTGCAATCTAAGGGACATTTAGTTGATTGTGATGCCTGAAGTAGGGGTTGCATTTCTGTAGGTAACACTTTACTATTAAACACCTTACTTAAAGTATCACCAGGCACTATTTCCGAAAATTTTTCGTTTACTGTGTACAATGTAACGAGATTGGCTGATTAAATAAAAGCTCTCCATTTCCTCGGCTGAATCCAGATGGTCGGACAGGTAGCTAGCTGGCGGCTTTCCATTGAGGTAGGGCCGCGTGCATGCTCGCCCTCCATTAGCATCACAATATGAAGCATATAATGCCGGGGAAGGCGCCCCATTTCACAACTACATTCTGACTACCTACCAACTACCTTTGTGCTCTATTACCGATATGATGACGATTTTAAATTATCACATTTCCTAATATTTGTGTAGTAAAGAGCAATAAATGTGTCTCGTTTGGGAAAAGAGTTATCCATTCACTGCATATGGGGTTTTAGAAACACGGAATGGAAATTTTTGTTAATGCTGACATAATTAACAAAAAATCACTGCAGATGATTACACAATGGTTTATTATTTCCAACTAACTATATTAGGGCATAACCGTTTATAAAGCTATTTATAGACAGTTAACCTCACAAAATTAGGCGTAGGGAGTGATGTGTAGGGTCATATATATATATATATATATATATATATATATATATATATATATATATATATATATATATATATGCATATACATATATTTATATATATATATTTTCTTATTTATTTTAAATTTGGGAATAAGACTTAATATAGAAGTAAAGCAATAGATTTCAACGATACAGGGATCGGATGTTGATTGAGAAATTCGGTGAAAAGCAGGAAAAGCCTGGAGATTTCCATGGATTGACTCTGTGCCTGGTGAAGGGGGGTAGGTATCCTGGAGAATCGACAATGAGGTGTATGCGTCACCCAGCCTTCTTGTCTCGAAGGTACCTTCAATTGTGGAGCATATGTCTTATCCTATTCTTCAGTCTGAACCTTTTTCTGATTTTTCATTCCTTATTCAATTTTCTATCAAATTTCCTCAGAATTTTTTTCAAAGGTCTTGTTGAAGATTTATTTTAAAAAAAATTGCGCTATTGGATAAATGGTCAATCCCCTGATACATTAACAAGATTTCAAAAAGCAGAAAACATCTTTCTTTCACTGACTTATGTATAAAGTATACATTAAAGAATGCACTGCGATCGTGAAAATTTTCGAAATCGAGTTTTTAATGGAAATACTTTTTTTAAGGTTTCCTGAGTCAAAATACACAATAGCATATGCTTGTCATATTTTATGCCTAGTTTCAACTTTTCCGAAATCCGCGAGACATTTTACACCTTTTCATGATTTTCTTAAAAACTAATATAACGATTTGTTTTAATTACCAGTAGAAGTGTAGGATAAGATAAATCAAATTTCATGTACTCCTTAAAAAAATCTTTGAAAAAGTCCGACAAGGCTTAAATCCCATTTTTTTTAATCTCTTATTAACTATTTTTATCTTAGTTTCAATAATTCGAAATCTCTTATTGTAAGCAATAATAAGAATGTGGTGAATATAAAATAATTTTACAAACTTTTTTTTTTTGCATTCATATATATTTACATTTGTCTCAATATGGACAATAGTTACAATTATTTCAGATCACATTCATAGAATATTAACAGAAAATAAAAGGTAAAATCTAATTATCTGTAACAAAAAAAAAATATATATATAACAAAAACAATATGTATATATAAATTAATTAAATCCAAAATTAACAAATAAATGAACATTTTAATCACATTCATACCTATATAAAATATTTACATTACGCTGGAATAACCTCGGACTAGAGGAGGCAAATGCAGAATCCGAGAGATCTGAAGGTTAAAACAAGTAAAATATATATTTAGAATATTTTTTTTCTCACTTAAAATAACAATAGTAATATAGATTTAAACATAACGCAGGTAAGTTAAATGAAATGAAAAACAAATATCTAAAATACGAAGTAAAGAATAGCACATAAGCTTAAATTATTTTAGTGTATAATAAATTCTTTTGCAATACTTATTTATCTAGAATGAATTTCTGCATTAAAACTCAATATAAGTCTTTCCCTTCTACTTTTAAGTTATTTAAAACTTTTAAAATTGGCTTCAAAAGTAAGTGAAAGTTATGTGTTGCGGGCACCAGATTTTCGAATGTAATATATTTAAATAAACTCTGCACATTTATTTTAGTCACCGTATTTTTACCAGATTTACCCAGAACGTATTTTGTATTTTTGTAGCATCCATCCAGCCTGATTCGCCTTTGGTCGTACCATACACATCCATCATTTCTCTCATCTCCCCACTCTTTAAGGCCTATGCAATTTCCCTGTATTTTTTTGTTTTGTTTTTGTTCGTTTTCCTCTATCATCCATTCTTCCCATCTGTCCTGCGTTAAGGGGACTTTTCATTCGTTCTAATTCGCAAATAAAAATAATTGTTTTTCGGTCAAATAAAGTTTCAAAAATGTTTTTAAATCATCGAGTAAATTATCCTTATAGAAATGATGCATTCATATAATAATAATAACAGTAATATAAGTGAATAAATTAATAACAAATAATATAATTTCGTAATTAACAAAATATTTAAAAAAAAATATATTTATTGGTATTTACAACTGTATGATAAAATACATTTAGTAAATGTGATACAATATATGTTGACATGATTCATATGTAGGTCTTGGGGCCATCTTATTTTCAGACGCCTCGGAGGATTTTCAGGGATTGTAGAGGAAGCAAGGATTGAAACTAGTGGGTTAGAGTGGGAATGGAGTTTGTCATGAAAGGAGTGGTACCTGGTTCAAGCCAAGTCAGCAACAAAGGGAATATTAAGGTCTTTATGGATGAGTTTATTTCTGACAAAATAAGGAGCATTGAGGATTTTGACTGTAAGGATTGGAGACGAGATGAATTTGATGGTTTAGTAGAGCCCAAAATCTCTACTCCGTAAACAAAATAAATAAAATAACATTATATATATATATTTGTGTGTGTGTATAAAAGAAAGATACAAGTCGATACAAAGTTAAAGTTAGTTTGGATCACACACAATCTTGAGAGTCCTTAAGCATTATAAAAAACTTCTCTCACGTATGTGACAGCCGTCAGGCTCCTAGAAGCAACTCACAAACAAACCATGATATGGATATGCCGCCCGGAAGTTCTGTCAAGGAACAGACTGTTTCAGGGGAAAAAATATAGGTTCTCACGCGCCTACTGACCTTGAGTAGCCATAATCCCTGGATCTTGGCCGATTGGTCACCACTCTTGTAGACCGTGAGCCAGCAACGAAAAATGCAACCCATTTTACCAAATTTTTTTAGTATGATTTATGCAATGCATCCATCATTGTAGAGAAAAAAATCACGTCTGCTTATTTAAAACGGTTGGATTACAAAATGGCGGCCATCCCAGTAGGTAATATCACTGTTTTTAACATAATTATAGTCACTATCATGAAAACGACTCATCCTATGTGGCTAATCGTAAATCATCAAGTATTTAATAAGCTTCATTTGATTCTTGAAAGACATTTGTATGTTCAATATTCAACGATATAAAAGTATTACAAAAACATTTATTTTACGGAAAAGGAGACATCACTCTTTTCTAACATTATTTTGGTTACTATCATGGAAAGGTTCAGAGCGGCGTGGTCTAGTGGGTAGAGGACTTGTCTACTGTGCTCCGGGTCCTGGGTTCGAATCCCGGCTATGGCGGAATACTATTTATTCTATTATTATTTCAGTCGGGGGGCGATCCTGACAGGTTTTTTAATATCATGGAAACTGCTCATTCTATGAGGATAATTGTCATAATAATTAATTAAATCACCTTTAATTTGAGATGTAAAACATGTCTGTATGACTAATACTGTAGAGATATGGTTCTTATGAAAATATGCGCCCAAGACCCTTCGTGGGTTTTTTTCATTATTTTTTTTTTCCAAGAAAATAATAAATTAAGATCATAACATAGCTTTAAGAATTATTTCAAGTGTTGAACAGAAGTAGTTTATCTAGAATACTACATAGACCGCAGGTAAATAGAGAGGGTCTTAAAAGATCTATTTACCGGTGGGGGAGGGGAGCGGTGGGGGGCTATAAAACCCAAAGGTCTCAGCTGGCCCTAGGACTTCCATTAGATAATAGTCTATCCTTGTCTTCCGCTCCTGTCATCGCAGATCATTCCCTACTCTCCTTACTAGGCCAGGGATGAAATTATTTACTAGCTTTCATATTAAATAAACATATTTTAAAAATTAAGTAACAATATAGGACCTTATTATTTTTACTTTCGCTTGTCTTTGAAAGAAATCCGAGTTCGAGACTAAGTCGCACAGAACGGCTCGTGGTAAGTTGAAGCTCGAAAATCATAAGTTGTTTGAAACTGAAATTTCATATTTTAGAGTTGCATGTATATTTTTTTCCAACAAAACAGAAGATTACTATTTCCTCGAAAACGGCTTTAACGATTCTGATTAAAATCGCTATAATCGATGTAAAATTCAATGGGCTCTAGTATCAGGTAGGTTGAATCTGCTTGAAATAGACTAACAGTGTTTAAATGCCGAAATTATATATTTTTTTTTTATTCTAAAGTAGTAAAGGTGAAAAGTGCAAACATATGTTTATAGGTATTTTTTTTTTTTTCCGAACATAATATAGATGTATAATATGGGGAGCTTGTGACTAAGTGGATAGCGCGCTAGTTTCCCACGCTATAGGTTGTGTGTTCGAATCCCAATCCCGGAGGGACATATTTAAGCATTTAAATTAATGGGGATTCACTCACATCCTCTCTCCGGTTTGACCTTTCAGCCAACTGGGGGCTCTCACAAAAATGGGCGTAGAGAGTGATGATCCTATCATATAAAATTCATCATGAACCGCGAGTGTATAATATAATATACCGTTGGAAAGCTGGCAATTAAAAAAAAAATGTTGATAGTATACATGCAAAGTTATTTGGTTTTTTTTTCCTAGTGGCGCGACAGGCCGTGTAGGCCCTTGGCCTCGCGGTGTAATAATCTCCTAGGAGATTACACTCATGTTTCTCGATGCATTTTGTAGTGTAGGGTCATCACTCCTTACGCCTAATTTTGTGAGTGGCCACAATTTTGCTGACGGGTTTCACATACCCGGGCGAAAAGGCTGTGAGTGAATCCCCATTTAATTATCAAAAATGTTTTTATTTGAAATAAAAATTTTGTTTTGGAAGATTTAATAGCCCAATTTTATTCACCCTATTTATTAATTCAATTCATAAAAAATTGGTTCGCGCAACACAGAACTTTGCCCTACCTCCGTTGTTAAGATAATTTTAAGAATTTTTAAATGCGTTTAAAGGCACAAATAAATTGTTAACGAATCGATTGTTTTGAATTTCAATAGAAACGTGTGTTTTATTAAATAAACTATTATGTTTTTCTCCACAACAATCAGTTTTATCGGCTTTTCAACACATCCATTAACCTTTTCTCATCTAGTTTTCTATCAAATTCGCTCAACTTGCATAATTACCCGTTACTTATCAATGCTGATTAGATGATGTTCCAAATTTTTTGAAATCTACATAATTAAAGGTATTTTAGAAGAAGAAAATTTAAAATATCGGCCTTTCAATCAGAATGAAACCTACATGATGTTAAAGCCCATCAAATTTTACATTGATATATAGTTTTTATTCAAAATTAGAGCCGTTTTTGAGAAAATGGTAAAAAGGTGCAAAATACCATGCATTTTGGATCTTTTTACGATTTTAAGTAGATCTTTCGGTCAGCTGTTTTCGATGAAAACGTTCCTGTAACATCTCGGGCGTATGGTTGTCTTAAATATGAAATTTCAGTTTTCTAGAAGTGTTCGTTTTTGCCTGGGAGTTACCACACACACACTCGCTCAGACCTTTTTGCGGGACTTGGTCATTTGGACTCAGGGGACCCTAAAACGTGTTTCTCCGTTGAAAACTTGAAAATTTATTAAAATTTAGGTAAGTGAAAGTAAAAATAAAGGATATTTGTATTTTTTTTAGATAAAATGGAATGACGGTATTCGATAAAACTAAGTAATAAGGCTACAGATATTTCAAGATTTCGAATTCGTCCTATAGTATCTTTTGGGATTCATCATCTCGATAGTGGGGCTGGAGCTCATTGCCGAAGAGGATAATATCAGAGGTATAGAGGCAGCAACACTCCAGCTAAGAACAAACACAATATCGGACTGTCAAGCAATTCCACTTATGCCCCACCGACTCAAACTACAATTAGCGGTTAACCAAATTTCTCTCTTGCTGTCCGATACAGAACCTTGTTCTTGTTCTATATACCTTGTATCAGGCGAAGCTACAGCTCGTCCTATTCATTTGGTATCTTCCAATGACAGATGTGTCAGGTGGTAGTACTTAACTTTTCAAATTTCATTTCTAAATTTATAATATTTCATTTGTTTCTCTCATTACTTATAATAAAATAATATAAGTGAAGTCGCAACTGATAGTTGAATTTATTCCATCTTATAAACTATTTATGGATCATTCAAAATATATATATATATATATATATATATATATATATATATATATATATATATATATATAATTTATATACATATACACATTCGTGGTCATAGAAACGGCATCATTCAATAAAAAAAAATGTTTCCAAAATTAAACAACCGCATTAAAAAAAAAAATGCTGATTACACAATATATATACATACATATATATATATATATATATATATATATATATATATATATATATATATATATATATATAATTTATATACATATACACATTCGTGGTCATTGAAACGGCATCACTCAATAAAAAAAAAAATGTTTCCAAAATTAAACAACGGCATTAAAAAAAAAAAAAAAAATGCTGATTACACAATATATATATATATATATATATATATATATATATATATATATATATATATATATATATATAAGTTAGAGACCACGGCCAGCCGGTATCGGGCTTAATCCCGCCTGTACCTTGTAAACATTCTATTGTATATATCTAAGGCTAAACAAGGAAATAAAGGCAGTGTTGTTCAAGTTATCGTGCGTATTGTTTGTGCGTCCTTTTACTTTTATTATTTACTCTTTATACTTTATTTAAGTCAATTTACGTAACTGGTCCCGAAACCCGGAGTAATTTGTTGAGAGCCTGCAACTATTATTATTTATTTCTTTTTTCCCGTATCTTTCGCTCTCTCAATTATTTATTTATTTGAAAAAAAAAAAGTTTTAATTTATAAAAAAAAAAATTGTTTTATTTTTTTTTAATTCTTTCTAATTAAAACAAGATAGAATAATAATAAAATTAAAAAAAAAAAAAAAAATATGGCAGAAGGTGTATTACGACCTGCTGTACTCCAAGTGCCGGCGGAACCGGAGATGCCACCCCTACCACGTGATACTCTTGCAGAAGCTCATGCGAATACATTAGCATGGCTGAAGGTAAAAGCAGCGACCGCGCAAGATCTAAGAAAAGCTGTGTCGGATATAGAAAAGTTTACGGGAGAGACTGGTGAACTGAACCATTTCATAAAAAATGGCGACCGTATAATAACACGGATCGAGGTGAAGACGGCGGAGGGTCTTCTACACAGAGATGACGCGGATTCGCTCAAGGCTGATCTAGTTTGTCGGGTAAAGAGAAATATACTTAATTTCATTCAGGCCGACGAGGAGACCCCCTGGGCAGTAGTGAAAGACCGACTTAAGAAAGCTTACGGAGGAGGGAGGTGGACCCCTGAGGAAGATATCTTCCAGATGTTCAGGGAAGTTAAGCACCCTCGCCAGTCAAGCGGACAGTACGCGGGAGTGTTGCTGACGAGATTTAACAATATCACGGAAAAGATGAGAGAAATCATGAGTGCTTCTGAAGTGGAACCAAGAATGGTGTTCCTGTCGACCATTCTGTTAGTACAGCTGGCTAGAGAGACGGGCAGAAAGGAACCATTCCCCAAAGACCGTCCTTTCGTGGAGTGCGCCCAGGAAATGATGGACATTAGTGCGCGTGACGAAGAATCGAGGATGGAGGTAGAAGAAACTGGGTGGACTCGGGTACCTTATAGAAGATCCAGAACCAAACCTCCAATTTGGAAGAAAAGAGAGCCGGAGTATGATAGGAAATACAGATCGGCTAACGATGGTAGAAGAGTAAATCATAAGTCGAAACAATATTCAAGAGAAGAGAGAAGGTGTCATGGATGCGGAAAACCGGGCCACCTAGTGGCGCAGTGTCCCCGAACAAAATGCTTTGAATGTGGGACAGAGGGGCATATTGCGAAACAGTGCCCGTACATGTTTCGCCAAAGGGAACCACCTCGAGGCGAGCCGATGGAGATAAATGCTCAGAATGTGTGGAGAAGGAGAAGATCTTCGGCTGTGTCCACGGAGAGTTCGGAGACATCCGAGACGGAGGAAGAAAATTTAGAACCCGAAAGCAGGAGAGGTGAAAGACGTGAAGGAAGGCGAGGAGGCGAAAAGCGGCTGGCAGGAGCAGAAAGGAGAGTGCGAGCTGAGACCTGAAGAGAGTGGCAGCAGAGAGGCGACCGCACAATCGTTAATTATAACATAAGGAGCAAATACGGCGGTCTGCCTATAATTAAAGTGATGAAAGGAGTGAAGTGTTTAGTGGATACCGGGAGCTCCAGCACAATCGTAAGTCGGCGAGCGGCGGAGAAGATGTGTTGTAGCGGAGGGGCACTCCAGATAAAGGTATGTACATGTAAATTGATCACTCTCGGTGGGCCGTGTGAAGTAGAGGGAGAGGTACGCTTAGGTCTCGAGAAGTGGGCAATACCTGGGGGCCAGGTGATGGTACATGTAGTAGCAAGCATGCCCCGCGAATATGAGGGAATCATTGGTTGCGACCTATTGGGAAAGGTAGGAGCGCGAATTAAGAGCAAGGAGGGATGTTGGTCGGTCAAGATCGGAGGAAAAACTTATAAGTGCCGATTACTTAATAGGGAAGGTAGAGTAGGGGCGGTTAGTAGGGTCAAGGAATGGAGGTCTGCATTAAGGGAAGAATTTGGTGACATTTTCTTTAAGGAGGACGACCTGTTAGGGGCAACTGGGAAAACAGTTCACGAAATTCCCCTAAAGCAAGAAAGGGTCACGTACGTTAAGGAAAGGCGATACCCTCAAGCATTAAAACAACACATCAGGGATGAAATACAGAACCTGAAAAATCAGGGTATTATCGTGGACAGTACGTCGCCATATAATAGTCCCCTTTGGATAGTAAAGAAGAAAAGCGTGCCGGGAGAAAGTCAGGAAAAATATAGGCTAGTGATCGATTTCAGGAAACTGAATGAAAACACGATAGATGAGAAGTACCCTATACCCAGATTTGAAGATATCTTAGACCGACTAAGCGGTGCAACCATATTCAGCACACTCGATTTAAAAGCGGGTTACCACCAAATCAGAATGCACCCTAAAGATAG
The DNA here is from genome assembly GCA_023052935.1 of Piezodorus guildinii. Lineage (NCBI taxonomy): Eukaryota > Metazoa > Arthropoda > Insecta > Hemiptera > Pentatomidae > Piezodorus > Piezodorus guildinii. The sequence continues at coordinate 103,997,719 of CM041295.1, forward strand.
CCATAAGACAGCCTTTTCATTTGAAAGGGGGCATTACGAATTTAGAAGGATGCCCTTTGGCTTAAAAAACGCGCCAATTACGTTCCAAAGGCTCATGGACGAGTTCTTGAGAGGAATTGATGAGTCAGTCTGCCAAATTTATATGGACGATCTGCTGGTGTTCAGCAAAACCGAGGAGCAGCATGTAGCGCACCTAAGGAAAGTTTTTGATAGAGTGAGGGAGTTCGGTCTAAAATTGTCCAGCGACAAGTCTCTGTTAGGTCAGGAGCGGATAAATTTTCTAGGGCACACGATTTCTAGGGAAGGGGTGCGGCCCGATAAGTCCAAGGTGGAGGCAATACAGCGGATGGCGGTCCCGCGCGACGTGAAGGGAATCCGGCGATTGCTCGGTACCCTAAATTATTATAGGAGATTTGTCCCAGAAATGGCCGAGTGCCTTGTACCCCTTAACGACTTACTCAAAAAAGGGAAGAAGGTGGTGGTAACGCCAGAAATAGAGTTCAATATTGAGCGCTGCATGAGAAGTTTGCAAGAAGAGCCAGTGCTGGCGTTCCCGGATTTTTCCAAGGGATTCACTATCACGACTGATGCAAGCGAGTACGCGTTGGGGGCAGTGTTGTCACAAGATCAAGCCGATGGAGAACGCCCGATCGCTTATGCTAGCAGACGCCTCACAAATACCGAAACTCGCTATAGTGCTTTGGAACGGGAATTGTTAGGGATAGTGTGGGCCATCGACCACTTTAGGCCGTACGTGTTTGGCAGAAAATTTACAGTCCACACAGACCATAGACCCTTACAGTGGGTGGGCACCCTAAAGGAGTCTTCAGCAAGAGTTACTAGGTGGAAAGAGTTCCTCAGCCAATATAACTTTGACATAGCGTACAAGCCGGGGAAAGAAAATGTGGTTGCGGACTGGCTGTCCCGTGCTCTCATCATCAACGCATTGGAGGAAGAAACCGGAGAGCCATCTAGGGACCCCTCACAATTTATCAGAGATTGGACGCCACAGGGAGAAGGCGATCAAGTGGTGCTAGAGGAAGAAGCCACGGAAGAGGACAGCTCAGCGGACGAAAGGGCGACCCATATGGAGGAGCTAGAGGAAATAATTAATGATAAACGCCGGCAGATCATCTGGAAGACCCGAATGGCGGGACCGATTAAATTCGAGAACAGCGTGTTTGGAAAAAGTAACATCATCACGCTCTGGTCGCAACCGGGGATCGGGGAGGATTTGATTTGCCGCACACTTAGAGAAGTTTCCAAGCCAGGGAAAATTCATCACCTGTATGTCGGCAATGAGACAGTATGGGAGAAAATTAAAAGACTATGGCGAGAAGAAAAAAAGGAGTGGACAGATCGTTCGTCCGCTGTACCCTGATGGTCGAAGTATTGAAGGATGTTGAGCGCCAGCGCGAAGTGACACTGGCGTATCATCAGGGCAAAACCAACCATCGAGGAATCAATGAAACCTTCCAGGCACTCAAGCGGAGATATTTCTGGTGGGGTATGAGGAAAACCATTCAAGAAGTCATTGGTAACTGTGATATCTGCCTCACCACGAAGTATGATCGGAACCCTCCTCAAGCGGTACAAGAAGAGACGCCTACCTCGGAGGAACCTCTGACAGATTTGCAGGTCGATACTTTCACCTGGAGGAGTTACAAATGGGTGACGATACTAGATACGTTTAGTAAGGTCGCCATGGCGTATCTTGTCGAACAGCGGTCATCGGAAGCGGTTTTAGAGGCCATACGGACGTGGTTCCAATTTTATGGGATCCCACAACGAATAGCATCCGATGGAGGTAAGGAATTCGACAATGCCCTCATACACGCGGAAACTAAGACCCTTGACATAGCTTGGCATCTCAATACTCCGGGGCACGCAAAGAGCAGAGGAGGTATTGAACGGCTCCATAGTACGTTGAGCGACCATTTGCGTGTTTATCAAATGGACAAGGGCCTAGAGCCGGACTTGGCAATGAAAAAGGCGGTCGCGGCGTATAATCATTCCATCCACTCTGTCACGGGATTCGCGCCATTCGAAATCCTCTTCGGTCTTCGGGACCGCCCTAGGGATTGGTCGGGGACTGTGGCGAACAGAGAACATTTGGATCGAGCGGTAGCCAACCGCATATCACTGGTGAAACGGTGGGACAAAGTCAGGCGGAGGATCGAGTCGGAGAAAAGTCGCAGGGTTGCGAAGCATAATCTGGGAGTAAGGGATATTAGCGGCGATATTAAAATAGGACTGATCGTATACAGGAGGAAAGTATCGAACAGGGGAAAGGAGCTGGAGCGGTACGAGGGGCCCTTCCGGGTGATCACTATCCGGGAACATAACGTGGTCACTATCCAGAGCGTCAAAGACCCTAAAAAGCGAAGGACGGTCCATATCGAACAATTGAGGCTCCCATTGGCCAAGTTAACACTATCACAGTGAGCTGGAGTGCCCCGTCATGCTGCTAGTTATTATAGTTGATTACATTTTATTCTATTGTTGATGTTGTTTTTTGTCTGCTTAGTGTTGTTGTTTTTTTGTATTTATTGAATTTCGTATTTACTTGTTTGTTTATTTTATTTCCACATTTCTCTGTTAATTTTTGCAATGTGTGAATTGTTTAACGTTTCGTTGTTTGGTTCATATTAGAGCCCGATGACCGATCGCTTTGGTTCTTTCTCTCCATTATGAAGGTTAATGTTGCGCCTAACCCGCTCAGTGTAGTTTACGGAAAATGTTCGTATACTGGCGGGGGGGAGTTAGAGACCACGGCCAGCCGGTATCGGGCTTAATCCCGCCTGTACCTTGTAAACATTCTATTGTATATATCTAAGGCTAAACAAGGAAATAAAGGCAGTGTTGTTCAAGTTATCGTGCGTATTGTTTGTGCGTCCTTTTACTTTTATTATTTACTCTTTATACTTTATTTAAGTCAATTTACGTAACTTATATATATATATATATATATATATATATATATATATATATATATATATATATATATATATATATATATATATATGATGTATTAAATGATGTGAGAATTGATGGCTTTTATGAAATTCTTGCGGAACCCCAAGTTATAGACCTGAAATCATTATTTATTTTTGTCACAGAAAACCTTAAAATAAGATTTCAACATCTTTCTTCTTAGAATTTTAATCACTCTTAAAGCTTTCGAGACTTATTAGTGTTTTGTAGGGATTAAGTATTTGCTATAGTACTATTATTATTAAATTATTTATTGAAATTCTTATATTCAATTTATGTTATTTACGTATATGTTGGATGAAAGTAATCATAAAAATAGCGGCACCTTTATGCTTATTGCTGTATATGTGTTTTAATTTTTTTTGTTTTAATTATTTATTCCATTTGTAATTAATAATGTATATTTGCTGTTGATAAATTTATTATTTGTGCTGTGCCAGCCAGCTCTATTTGTATGGGGATTGCCCTAATGACAAATAAATAAAATTATTATTATTATTATTATGTATATGAAGACAACATGGCTATTTATATCCAGAAATTTAATGTACTATTATATTTATGGAGAGTTATATTAGTTTTTTTTTAAAAAAGATTGATATTGATTTCAATACAATGAAGCCAATCAATAAATAACTTTTTTAATTATATATATATATATATATATATATATATATATATATATATATATATATATATATATATATATATATGAAAATAGATGAAAAGTACATAAAATTAATGTAATTTCTAATCATCTTAAAAAGCTTGAACAGGTTCACATAAAATTGATGGAGGATGAGTTGGTTTGGATGACGTCCACAAAGATTACAAAATTACGAAAAAACTACTCTCCTATTTGGTCACACCAAAATAAATAGTTTTGGGTGTGCGATATAAAGGAAAGACTAAGATCAATAGAAAGGAGCTTCGAATCTCTCAAGAAAGGATTTATAGATAAAATAGGAGACTCAAAGCGCATACAAATAAAAATCAATAATAAAACAATAGTCCCTCACTACTAAGCATAAAAACCAACTCCAGGCAATGGAGTTAAACATTAAATTTTAATTTATATTAAATATTAAATGGAGACAGGCCATCTTTTTGTGGAAAGTGGACAAAGCGGGACAGAATTAGAAATGCCACAATAACATGTAACCTGGATGTATGATCGGCTGAGGATCTTATCGGAATAAAGCTGTTGAGATGGTTCGGCCATGTATTAATAACTTTGAGGATCGCGAGGCATGAGCGACGTACGAGGTGGTAATGGAAGGAAGGAGATCGTGAGGAAGAATAGGGAAAAAGAGTAGTATTTTCCACCAGCTCACTTGAGATCAAGGATGGTGCCAACGAAGTCTAGATCCACGGATTATAGCTGTTGGAGGTGTACAAAAAACGAGAATTTATGTTGATAGTAACACCAAGCAAGAAAACTATCAAATCAGGCAAAGCAACAGAACCGATCGTTGTGTATTGCCTCTACTATCCGATTGTTCGAGGATAATCAAACGCCTGAAGAAACGCAATATGTGGCATTTGTCCAATTATAAGTACCATGCGCTCTTGACGTTTCTAATTTTTGGTTACCGACTTTATTTTTCATTAATGATTGTAATCTTTTAAGATGTTGTTATTTGTCTTCCTGGGAAACGAAAATCCTTAAATTTACCTGTATTGTTAACAAACTTTAGATAAAGAATTAAGAAGGAGATGCAACCAGTAATTTAAACAAATCAAGAATTCCGGACTCCAAAGATTCCCTCTGTTGTAATTAGTTCTCGGCTTTAACTAACTGGCCTGCAATTAAAAACTTGTGTTGATCCACCGTCTATTAAGTGGTAGCTTTCGGTGAGAGCCATTTCGAAAACAAGCCCACTCAATGGCTAACTTAATTTTGGAAGTTCTTTTGTTGGGTAGTGTAGCGCTGTCTGATCTTCCTTCCCCCTTCCTAGAACTATGGAACCGAGATAATCCACTGCCTAATAACTCCTTCCTTAATTTTAACTGCTCCCAACTTTTATTCCATATTTTTTAATAAATCTTATTAAAAGTCTTTGTTATTTTTCTTTTTTATGATCGAGAAGAAACTTAGTGCCTTAATTTTATTATTTTTATATAATCCATTCATATTTCTTTTCGCTTATATTTAAGGGTATTATTGGTAATAGTCATTATTTTGGAATATAATTTTAGAAACGTACCAGTTCATGTTTCTTTTTTTTTTCTATTATTAACATTATGTATATAGTGCGAGCGTTTTGCCTCTTCCAAGTCAAAATTTCCGGTCCTGAACTGAGCAAACCACTAATGGACTTCTTTCTTATCTTGGCTTTCTTACCTTTCTGTTCTGCGGATTTTCCTTTTGATAAATAAAAAATCATTCAATGACGAAAATGAATAATTTTCTTTTACATTTTGACGAAGCAAAATACCACTTTAAGATAAGGAATCTCGGTTAAAACTATTGTATTGAAGCACCTCAATTAACACTTTTAAATATTTAAACTCTATTGACCAAGTAAACATTAATTCATTTAAAAAGAGAGGATTATATTGAAATATTGAAAAACGCTAAGCACTTATTTTACAACACCAATTCACTCTATTCTTAAACTTCTTCTGTTTTCTTTCTCTGAAGCAATAGTGCCATTTACTAAGTATTGTATGCAGATTTTTATATTTATCTTTGTTTTTTTCGCTGTTAAGATATGAATTTATTATCGAGATATGGTTAATATTATGGATGAGATAGGGTCACAGAAGACAATTGCGTGTTCATGTTATGAAGAGAGTAAGATGTGTCTGCCGTTGTAGAAGTACGTACCGTGGCATCATGTATGAGATTACTCTGCCAGATAGGGGGTGAACCCGCACCTATCACTTAGGAGAGGGGACTGGATAGAAAGGAGATACCCTGTGAGGTAGAAGCTATATCGGATAGGAGTCCTCATAGATGCGCATGAGAAGAAGCCATGCACCCCATCCTATAAGGGGATAGGAAGAATAAAGGAGTAGGAAGGTAGAAGAAGGACGAGATTTATGGACTGATTACTTTATGAAACAAAGGCAGAGATAATCTGACCTAGGAAGTATCACCTGATAGAAGCAGATTGGTGATATGTATAGCTCAAGGGACTTCTTTCTGTAATAATAAAACAATGTATATTCTTGTTAGTGAGAATTTTTCTACCAGACCGGTGTCTTGGCCCTCGGTCAAATTACCTTGAATGGTTTATTTATTATCTTGAAACAGTTTCATGAACAATGATATTTACAATCGTTTGTATATTTACTTTCTAATATATATATATATATATATATATATATATATATATATATATATATATACGTCTTAAGGTTCTTGAGTTTAGTCTTTTTTATTTATTTCAACGTAATATAATTTGTCTTATCATGAGTAGTAATTATTAGGGCGCTGCATAGGATTTATATAGTAACATGCAATGTTGTTTTATAAATCCTTTAAATTAAGCAAAAAAATATCGTACATAGAACTATGTGAATCATACTACCTTTAGAACATTGATGATTAAATGATCTACAACGTTCTATAAAATATTAGGGGTACTCACTACGTTTGCTATACCATGCTATTTGTGTTATTTTGCTAAATCCGTCGAGTTTCTACAGTTATTTCCTGTATAAAATTGATGGGTTTAGCACAATAGCACAAATAGCATGCTATAGCAAACGTAGTGAGTACCCCTAATGTAATATTCCCTATTTCTATTCCGAATTATGAAACAATTATGCTTAATACAGCTTGGACATGAAAACAAATAATATATATAAAATAAATCCACAACATTAAAAAAATAATGAAACTATAACCTACTAAAGTTATCCAGTTCATTATACAACATAATCTAGAGACTGACAGCTTTCGTGAGGATAAAGATAGTTTTAAAAAAAAAAAAACTTTTTTTTCAGTCTGTCAAGTTAGTTTTTATAAGGAAAGTTTTTGACTATGCTAAACGTCGAATATTTTACAGCATAGTTTTATGCAATACTGTCCAACTAATGTCATGGAATTATTTATTTATTATGTAATTAATAATAATAATTAATTAAATAATCATTTAACTAATTTTGACTTGATTGAATTTTTATATGTTGTAAATCTGGGCCCGGATATGCATTTATAGTGTAATTTAGGCATATGATTTATCTTGGATAATATTATTATACCTAATGAATTGTACTAATGCAATATAAGTATAATTATATTAAGAATCTATAGTCGAATGTTAGAAATTATATAGGTAGACGTAATGCCACCGTCTTTTTAAGCACCTCGGAGGATTATCAGGAAGCGATAGAGCTGAGAGGTTGCGAACAATCGGATTTCAGTGGGCTACTAGTTTGGAATTAAAGTAGCTTTATATATCGCTGCTTAAATTAGCAACTAGTGGGATATTTAGGTCTCTATGGATGGTTTTCTTAGTAACAAAGTAAGGAGCATTGAGGATTTTTCGGAGGATTTTGGATTGTAAGGATTGGATGCGGGAGGAGTTTGATTGTTTATTGGACCCCAATAGTTCAATTGCACCAAATATAACATTATATAATGACAGTTCCTTTAATTTCCAAATATTTAACTGTCGTAATTTAAACTGAGTGGTTTAATAAGAAAATTGGAAGGGAAAGAGAAGCTTCAGTGTTTCAAGCAGCTCAAAACCAACAAAGCTCAAAGAGAGACTTCTAAAATACGGTCATCGGCATGTAAACTAAAATGTCAGTCTTCTACCCCTTAATTTTCCATAATTAATGGATTTTCTAATTAAATAATTAATTAGCTAGACGTTTCTAAAGGTTTTAAATTAATTAATTAAACTTCTAAGTATTAGTTATCTTTTTCCAAGGTTGGAGAAATAAAATCATAATATCATTGCAATTTAAATCAAACCTTATCATTTAAGATCAATTATTTGTCATTTATTATCATGTACTCCCATTAAATATATAGGATAGATGATTCTTCGTATTACCAACGTCCAAAACAGCTGCTCTAATCTCCAGCTCGCTACATGTTGCGCAACCAAATCAAATATTTATAACTCTTAGCTCGAAGCTTAACATGTTCGCGATATGTCGTCTCACTTTGCGGGCTGCCATTGAAATGCATGCGTTGGTTTTTGTAGCAGGAATTTCACGCTATTAGGCCATTTTGGGGCATTTAATTATTTCTAAAAGCCATCTGAATAATACTAACATAAGAAGTTAGTTTTTAAGTTCTCTTAATTACCGAAAATGTTTTCTATGAAGTGCATTCTGTTTTATAAAAAAATCTCACTCTTTAATTTTTTAAAGTGTTGCTAAGAAAATACTCTATACTCTTTTTTATATAAAACAGCTTTTTCCTCCTTTTAAAGTTAAATACTTTGACTGCGACTAATCTCATCCGCTTTATTTTCTCTCTACTAGCTTGTTATTTTTTTCTTGAGCTATAGATAGGGAATTCATCAGAAAATATATCGAGACTTGTTGGTTCTACGCATGTAATAGGAAGTAGCGTATGAACTTACATGCGAACTATATTAGTTTGATTGCTTTTTTTTAATCCATCTGACGTCACTTTATGCTGTCGTGGCTAAACAGACGATGCTACAGGATCAATGATTACAATTATATATAGGTACGTAATAAAAAAAAATGATTAATAGCTTCAATTTCATTTAATATCCCTAAAAATAGCTGCATTAATCTCCAACTCGGTATACGTAGCTCGACAAAATCAAGTATTTTGAATTCATTTCCCGAAGCTGGAAACTGCTTGTTAGATATAGCGTTGTGACATGCCCTCCTCACTTTGCGGGCCCAAATTGAAATGAAGTACAAAGGTGATATTGATAACTCAAAGAATTTCAAATAATTCAAACATATTCTTAAACGGTAAAAAAATAAATAATGATTAAAGAGGCTAAATAGTTATACTTAATAAAGGCACGATAGATTGATGTTCCAGGAGATGGATAAAAGTTGGTTTTAGAAATTAGTTAAGGATTGAGATGTACGAATATATTTAGGTAAGGAATTCCAAAATAAAGATGCACGAATGACGAAGGATGTCTTTAAGGAAGTAGTTCTATGAGATTCTAGTTAAAATTAGTAGTTCTATTTAAAGTACAAATACCTTCAAGTACCTAGGTTCTGTTATTACTCATGATAATAATACGAGAAAATAAAGTTAATGCGAGGCTGTCTGCAGGCAACAAGTGCCTTTTCGCTCTACAAACAATACTAAAGTTAAAAAATCTTTCAAGGGATGCCAAGGTGATGATATACGAAACAATACTGCAACCCACAGTTACTTATGGCAGCGAATCCTGGGTATTAACAAAGGAAACCGAAAGGAGACTCAATGTTTGGGAGAGAAAAATACTAAGGAAGATATTTGGGCCAATTAAAGAAAATGACTCTTAGCGAATAAGAACAAAATAGTGAGCTACGAACAATGTATGGGAACCAGACCTGGTATCGTTTGTGAAAAAAGCCCGCCTAAGATGGCTCGGACATGTAGAAAGGATGCCAGAAACTAGGATTCCAAGACTACTCCTTTATGGAAAATTTGGAGGAAAAAGACACAGAGGAAGGCCAAGAGTAAGATGGTTGGACGACGTCGAGGAGGACCTCAAGTTGCTTGGAGTGAGGAGATGGAGGGCCAGAAATGACTGGCTTGAAGTTCTTGAGGAGGCCCGGGTCCTTGTTGGACCGTAGCGCCCGGCAGTAATAAGTAAGTTCTATGAGAGGAATTAGTAGGTTTAAGGGCTTGGATCTTGTGTTAATATAGTGGACAGAGCAGAGTGGGGTGAAGATGCTATAAATATACTGGTGTTTTCGGGTTCTAAGGATTGATAGAGATTGGTTTCTAGGAAGTATTGCCGTCGGAATTTCGGTAGAGCCTATTCAAATTAGCATACCAGGTGGAGGCATTAAGAACTATTTGGGAAGTTGGTCATTAAATAATAAATAAATCACACTTTTGTCAATTTGTGTGCCGTCGTTTTGAACTATATTTTAGGCTTTCAACTGGACTGAAAACATTAAACTAGGCATTCTGAAAATCTACACACTTGTATATCCACCGTTTTCAAAATTACTAGATCCAAAAAAAAAAAACTGCAAATTATTTCAGAGCTCTACCAAGACTCTTTAGAACATTTTATAAATATACAGGGGTAATTTTGTTCTGAAGAAGTATTGCCATTGAAATTTAGAGTTGTGCCGCTTCACTAAAGCATATTGAGGAAGATGTGAGAGCGCTTGGGAATCCCGAAGATGAATCTAATCATGTGTTTGATGAAATGGATGTACTTGTTCTTGTAGCCAGTATTTATCGCTACATGTAAGCGCGTAAGGTCTCTCAACAATGCGGGGAAAAACTAGAAAAAAAAAAAAAATCCGGTTACTTATCCACAAGGTCAGGAAATGGACTGACACAATAGAGCTGAAAGCTAAGTAAGTTCCTCCAGGGGCTTGGAGAGAAAGCTTGAGAATAATTGTGGAGTCATCATAACGAGAATAAAGGAAGATGAGTGATAAGAAGAAAGGAAAATCCTGATAAGAAACAGCCTGGTTTCACAGCTACTCCCTTCCCTGGCTATTTGTCATCCCTTTGTGTACACCCCCTCCTCCCTTCCTCCGTCTCTACCTTATATACATGAAAAAAAAAATGGACTGCTTTACCTCGGAGCTGACGTTCATTCGCTCTGAATTTGGATGTTGTTTTTTTAAGAGTATTATTCGTAGAAGCATTCATATATATATTTTTTAAACTTTTTTTTTCGACCTAAAAATGTAATGTTTTTAATACGCCTGTAACTCTGTTTATGTTGCTTAGATGGAAGATCTTCCGACTCTTTCCCATCAAGAAATTTAGTATAAAATATTTTTCGTTGTATAATTGTTGTTGCTAGCACATACCGTTTAGGAGCTATATTGATTTAAATAAAAAACAAAACAAAAAAATATGCGTTCAACACATGTATTTTCCTTACCTCCATTTTTAAAATCAATCAAGAATTTTTCAAATACAGTTATCGAAAAAGTACGTGAAAATATTAAAGAATTAATTAAATCGAATTTGTATCGAAACATTTGTTTTATTAAAAATCTGTTATATATTATACTAAAATAATCATTACTATTTAATCTTATTTTCATCACCCTCTATTAACTTTAAAGCTTGAGTAAATATAATATTTTTCTAAAATCTTAAGCTTTCCAACGGTATATCAACATGTATATACTGCAAAAATTGATAAAAATTTTTTTTTCTGTTTTCTCCTTGTTGCGTATCGAATTCATTCAATTTAATATGTTACCTGTTTTCAATCAGTGGTAACAGATATTTAGTATTTTTATAGAATAAACAAATTAAAGGTAATTTAGAGAAAGAAAATTTAAAATATCGGCATTTAAGCCCTGTCAGACCATTTTAATCTAAAAAAAAAAACCTGAATTATATTAAAGCCCATTAAATTTTACATCGATATATCGAGTTTAATCAAAATCGTCGAACCGTTTCCAGAAAATCGTAAAAAGGTGCAAAATGCATGGTATGAAGTGGCTCTTCTGTAAGCTCATTTTGATGAAAAAGATTTTGTAACGTCTCGGGCGTATATTTGTCTTAAATATGAAATTTTAGTTTCATAGTACTTACTGTTTTCGCCCGGGAGTTACCACACACACACACACAGACATTTTTGCGGGACTTGGTTATTTGGACTCAGGGGACCATAAAATGTGTATTTCCGTTGAAAACTGGTATTCGAAAAATTTCACGATCGCAATAGTTTCCCTGACTATATATAGTTTATTTATGTCCACTGAACCATTTATGTCCGAAAGTATTGCGATCGTGCCTATTTTCGAATTCGAGTTTTCACCTGAAATAGAGGTTCGCTAAATACAAATGACCAAGTCTCGCAAATGGTTTATTTACAATATATAAATATAATGGTCGGTGTGTGTGTGTGGTAAGTCTAGCGCAAAAACTAAAAGTCTATAGTTAAATTTCACGTCATTGTATCATATAACTATCACATTTACTTGATGTATTTTTTTTGTTTGTTTATTTATTTAACGTCACTTTATGCTACTATGGCTAATCGGACGATGCTACAGTGGGAGTCCTAAATTTTGCCTATCCAGGTTTTATTAGGATAGGGATCTTTAACGAATACCTGACATCGCACAGGCTCGGGACCACCTTTTAACGTCCCCTCCGAAGGACGGCGTAACTAAGGATTTTTACTCCCATTAAAAAATCCTAGTACCACCTGCGGGTTAGAACCCGTGACCTTTAGCCCTGACTATATATAGTAAGTGAAAGTAAAAATACGTTCTGCCTACATTTGTTAAGTGTTGGGGCTTCTTTGACACGCTCTATATTTGTTTGTGTTGCTTACATAGAAAATGTTTTATCAGAAATAAAATGCAAAATATTGAAGTGAAACTCCTTTTAGGGCACCGAACACATATTTTTACTGTCACTTATTATATATGAAATATATAGTAAGGGAAAGTATTACAATCGTGAAAATTTCGAAATCCACATCCGGAAAATTCAACGGAAACACATTTTAGGGTCCCCTGAGTCCAAATAACCAAGTCCCGCAAAAAGGTGTGTCGGTGTTGTGTGGTAACTCAAGAGATGATACAGCAACTTTTTCACTAAAATAAGCTGACCAGAAATCCTTTATCCCATGCATTAGCCCCTTTTTACGATTTTCTCATAAACAGATCTAACAATTTTGATTAAACTCGCTGTATGGATGTAAAATTTAATGGCTTTAGTATCATGTAGGTTTTATTCTGAATGGAATAGTGTGATGAGGCTTAAAAACAGATATTTTAAATTTTCTTCTCCTAAAGTACTTTAATTTTGTATATTCTATAAAAATAACCATATCATCTTATTATCATTGATGAAAAACAGGTAAATATATGAGTTGAACGAATTCGATATCCAACTAAAGGAGAAAACTAAAAAAATAATTTTTTTATGCAATAGTTTCACCGCTTGGCCACTGGATGGCGCTGTCATCGCCGGACGCTGTAAGTAGTTTTTAACACGGAGTGATGAAAAAAAACTTACGGAATTTCGTAGATAATATTATAACATATTATTTACTAAAACACATCTTTCTATAATAATCAAATTCAAATAATTCTTTACAATTTTTTTGTACATGAAAAAGTCATGTTCTGCCTACATTTGTTGGTGTTGCTTACATCGAAATATGCCGACATTTTTCCTGTTAAGGAATATGATGGATTATATTTTTAGTTACATAACATTGGTTGCTTGCAATAGGAGATATGTAGGATTCAATGAAAAAAGTCACATTCTGTCTACATGTTTGAAGTATTTGCGCTTCTTTAACACGCTATACAAACATATTTACGTTAAATTTTACTTTAATACAGGTTTCAAACACCATATCTATAAAAATAGATAGATTCGAACTTAGTATGCCTAAATAATTGGGACGTTGATTTCCAAAAAGTGCTAAAGGTCTTTTTTACGAAGTTGATATTTTGACCTATTTGTATTATCATCATTTTGTTTATCTAAATCTTCTATTTCATTTTATCTTATGAACACCCAAGTCCTTTCTAAACGCAATATATAAATACAGTTCTTGTCTTCGAAGGGTGAAGGTGACATGTTTGCATTTAGATTAATTGATTTTGTTTCTCCAGTTGTTACTTCAATTCGGGAAAGGTGCGTTTGGAGGCCTATGGATGCAAGTTCGGTATCTATGTGAGAAGATAGGATAGCTGTGTTGCAAGGAAGGTATTAGGGCAAACAGAATATCAGCCGTGTATATATTGTAGAGGATAGGACCATGGGCCCTGCCATGAGAAACACCGGATTCTTCTGGATTATTATTGGTTTTGCGCTACAACACGTTGACGCGTCCAGGCCTCCTCAACCAGCAACCTCCAGAAGTCCCTGTCCTGTGCTGCAGCCATCCAGTTGTGGACTCCTAAGCTCCTCGCATCCGCGGCCACATAGTCACTCCATCTAAGGCGAGGGCGGCCAACTCTCCTCCGGCCATGTACTATATCCGTCAATAATCTTTTAGGAGTTTCGTGTTCCTCCATCCTGGCCACATGTCCAGCCCATCTTAGGCGATATCGCTTGATGACGCAAACAACGTCAGGCTCTTCCAAAAGGTTGTAAACCTCTTCATTTTTTCTTCTCCTCCACTCTCCACCAACCAACACCGGTCCAAAATTCTTTCTGAGTATCTTTCGCTCAAATGCGGCCAACCTCTGGTACATCTCTTTTGCCATGGTCCATGTCTCCGCTCCATACGTAAGGACTGAGCGAATCTATGTTTTGTACAGAGTGACTTTTGTTTTCCTGGTCACTGACCTACTTGACAGATGCTGCCTCAAACCAAAGTAACATCTGTTTGCGGCCAACATCCTTCCTTTGATCTCCGTTTCAATGGCATTGTCGCATGTGACTTTTGAGCCAAGATATGTAAACTCAGAGACCCATTCGAAGAGACAATTTCCAAATTTGACCTTTTCCCCAGGATTTCTTGGGCGTTGTTCAGCAATCATATACTTGGTATTATCAGGATTCTTCTGGATAATAATTGGAATATTCTGCACCACAGCGAACTCGGAAAGAGCGGTTTGATAGATAGGATCGGAGGACTAGGTATAAGGATTGGGGTAAATGATTTTTGACCTTAAAGAGTAATCCCGGGTGCCACACCCGGTCAAATGCTTGCAATCGAAAAAAACTAAATAAGTTAGTTTAAATAAATATTAGTTTGAGAGTTTCGCGCTTCCTATAAAATTTCTTGGTATGGATATAGTACCTTTTCGAAATCATCATCTCAATTATGCTATAACATACACGGTATTGCATTAATAATCATGTAGACATTTATTATTGAAATAGTGTTTATTATTCTCTAGCATAACTAAATTCTGCTAACGTATGCCATAAACTTAATTAAGTCTTACTAATTGAATAATTCAACCCTATCCAATATAATAATTCTAGTTATAATAATTTATTAATACAATTGATCGCTATCCCCGTGTACGAAACCGGCTGTGGCTGAATAATTATTTATGATGCACATAATAACTGACGTGTATATTAGCGTGAATTGAATAAGAATCAAATAGCGGGGATATATGATACGTCATAGACAAGCACGTGCTTTTAAAGAATAATGGTTCTAATATCTTTCTATTAGTTAGAGTCACCTGTGGTGTAGTGGCTAGATCAGCAGCCTTCTATGTCCATGATCTTTGGTTCAACCCAGTTAATTAATCTAAAATATATATCTGTTGTTTCTTAATTCTGGTAATTGTCTATGTCTTTCATTCATTAACTAGTATTAATAGCAAATTAGTTCTTACTCACATTTTTTTAAAAATTATTTAATGATATAATAACTTTATCGTACAACACATCTAGTAAAATCTGAAATACATGTCTATGTAATTACTTTACCTTTTTTTGAACTTATTTAAATTTATTTAGAAAATTCTTGGATTGATTCATTTATCAACAGAGTTTAGTGGAAGTGGTGTGTTGAGTGCTCTAGATTTTTTTTCTTATATGAGTCGAGCATAATAAGTTAATTTTTTACCTAAGACGATTGCAAACCTCACTTACATCGTGATTATAAAAATTGCATTACTCAATAAAAAAATGTTCAAAAATTAAATTTACATGTTTTTGAAAAAAATGATGATTACATAAACAAATAAAATCATATATTAAAAAACCCGCGCATAAAATCAATGAAAAAAATCTGGTGCGGGCAACACACGACTTTCACTTACCTCCATTTTTAAAACCAATGAAAGAATTTTTAAATACAGTTAGAGATAAAAATACGTAAAAATTATTAAGGAATTAATCAAATTGAATTTATTTAGAAACATGTGTTTTATTAAAAAATCAAATATATTATTATCTTAAATAATCAGTAAGTTTTATCTTCTTTTCATCACTCTCCAATAACTTTTAAAAGCTTGTGTATGAGATGATATTTTTTTTTAAATCTTTAGCTTTCAAACGGTATATTATACATGTATATTACTGCTCTTATGTTCAAAAACGAAAAATTGCATTAAAACAATATTTATTCTGTTTTCTCCTTTAGTTGGGTATCGAATTTATTAAATTTATATTTTTACCAGTTTTTCATCAGCGTTAACAAGATAATCTAGTTATTATTATTGAATCTACAAAATTAAAGGTACTTTAGGGGAAGAAAATTTAAAATATCGGCACTTAAGCCCTGTCAGACCATTTTTATCCAAATAAAACCTACATGATATTAAAGCCCATTGAATTTTACATCGATATAGCGAGTTTAATCAAAATCGTCGGAATCGTTTTCGAGAAAATCGAGAAAAGGTGCAAAATGCATAGTATAAAGTGCCTCTTCTGATAAGCTTATTTTGATGAAAAAAGTTTTGTCACGTCTCGGGCGTATAGTTGTCTTCAATATGAAATTTCAGTTTCATAGGACTTACCGTTTCCGCCCGGGAGTTACCACACACACACACACACACACACACACACACACACACAGACAGACCTTTTTTGCGGGACTTGGTTATTTGGACTCAGGGGACCCTAAAACGTGTATTTCCGTTGAAAACTGGAATTCGAAAATTTTCACGATTGCAATACTTCCCCTTACTATATATAGTAAGTGAAAGTAAAAAATGTTCAAAAATTAAACTTAGATGTTTTTGAAAAAAAATTATGATTACATAAACAAATAAAATCATATATTAAAAAAACTAAAAAAAAAAAAACCCCGCATAAAATCAATGAAAAAAAACATAGAATTAAGTTCTCTCTTAGAATGAATTAAAATTTTAATTTTCAAAACTATGACAACTGTTGAATTGTGTCACTGATGTTTTCCGCGAAAATTGTGCCACTTCTTGTACTCTCACAATGTTAATCATTTCTCATAGCGAAATACTTAAAATTCAACATAATTAAAAGAAATGACTGGTAGTAGTTAAAACTACTAACCAAGCAGCGTTATTTGAAACATTTTTTCCTCTTGTCCCGGTTGAACAGATCCGATATCTAGGACTGCACCTGGACAAACTTCTTACTTGGAACCCTCATACAAGACTGAAAAGACGAGTAACTGCCTGACGTTTTCGGCAACTTCAACACTTACTGGACAAACGCTCAAACCTTCCGCTTAAATACAAAAGGCTCATCTACATAACTTATCATAAGACCGATATGGACTTACGGAGTACAGATTTGTGGCTCGACTAAATCATGAAATTCTTCCCGTCTCTAATCGTTACAATCAAAAATCCTTCGAAAAATCCTTAATGCTCCTTATTGTCACAAATAAACTTATCCATACAGTCCTTAACGTTCTTTATGTTGCGCGAACCAGGTACCACTCGTTTCATGACAGACTCTATTCCCACTCTAACCCACTAGTCTCAATCCTTGCTTCCTCTACAATTATGACGATCCTCCGAGGCGTCTGAAAAGAAGATGGCCCTGAGACCTTCTAGTGTAACATAGTTTTTTTAGAGCTGCCAATAGGTAGTATCCCCACATGTGAATGATGACAGTATAATCTTGTATCTCATTTACTAGATGTATATAATTATACAGTTGTGAATGCTGATAAATTTATTTAAAAAAAAAAAAAAAAATTTATTTTATTTCTTTATTTATTTCTTCAAGTGTATGATATAAATAAGTAGAGGAATACTAAAATATTCGATTGAATCAAATTCATTTCCATAAGAAATAAAAATTTCGACCACGACCTTTTTTTCAACTTGTTTTAATTTATTAAAAATTTCTTGGATAGATCAACAGAGATTAGTAGAAGTTGTGTGTTGTACACTAGATTTTTTTCTTTTATGAGTCGAACATTATAAATTATATTTTTACCCAGACGGTTACCAAACTCCCTTATAAGAGACATGCTAACCTGATTGCCACCCTAACACCTTGTCAAGAACTGGTCCCACGACCGCCTCTTTGCCAAGCTATTTCCATTAGTCACTCAATTTTCTTCATTAATCCCGTTGAAGGCTAGACTCTGTAAATTCCTTGTGAGAAAAGCGAAGCTAACATGGTCCTTAAGATTTGCGGCTGAGGGGTCCGACCACTGAACCGCAAGGCGTTAGCAAGTTTAATTGTTAATTTGAAACGAGAAGAGGGCTATAATTTAATAAATTTGTTACTCGATTCGCGACAGGCCTCAACCTCTTGTAAAACAGTTCTTCTCATTACTAACAGAAAGTGAATTATTTCTTCAATATTTTTACTTTTACTTACTTGTTTATAAAATATAAAGCGATCGTGAAAATTTTCTAATTCGATTTTTCACCAGAAATGCTCGTTTTAGGATCCTGTTTTGTGATCCCGGCAATTCATTATAACTTTTTTTTCCATGAATATTTCCCATGGATCATTGATAGTTTATGACTGATGAGTGGACTGTATTGAAGGGGGGTTATGAATATATAATAGCTGATTTTAACTAACTTGAACTTTTAATTTGTTCACAAAAATACAAAGGAAAATGACATTACTTAATAGATAAGGCAGTTGGAATGTGGTTATAAATTAGAATCTCTTACATGATAGTTTCAACTCTTCCTTTTGGTGTTGGCTGGCTCCTGGGCCATCATTCTCCTTGCTCAGCTTCCTTGTGCTTCTACTCACACATTATTATGTGTTAGACTGATATTGTCCCATCACTTACACTTTTGCACTTAGCAACACACTTTTCATCACTTGGGGCACATTTTTATCTCTGACTGGCACTTAATTGCGAACAAAATGGAGGGTCCAAAATGGTGGAGCCTCCCAATTATAATTTATAGTAATTTTTATTTTTAAATTAGCTCTTGTTCAAGGAAGATCCTTAAACAGGTCCCATTGAGTCCAAATGACCCAGACCCAATAAAAAGATGTGTGTGTGTGTTTTGTGTGTTGAAGCTCGAATACCTTAAGTTGTAAAAAACTAAAATTTTATATTTTAGAAGCCTATATACCTGTGATATTATAGCAATTTTTTTAACAAGTCGGCGGACTAAAAGAACCACTTTCACCAGGCATTTTGCATCTTTTGCTGTTTTCTCTAAAACACCTTTGACGATTTCTATTGAATTCATGCACTCTATGACTATTTTAAGATAGTAGGTCCCAAGGCTTTCTTTCTTTTTTTTTTTTTTACGTAGGGTAGGTAGCGGACAAGTGGCTTTGTGTGGGTAGGGAGTTTCGAATAAAAAGAGGCATATATATTTCTTGCTAGGTCTGTGACAAACATGATAGTAATAGCATAATATACGATTGTCTGTGTAATAAATAAGAGACATTCATGGTTTTGCGAAGGATTTTGGATTGCAAGACTTGAATGCGGCCGACTTTGGGTGGTTTAATTGTGCCCCAAAGCACGATCTAATGTCCTAATGGGTCTGATAATGGTAACATAAATGAGATTTTTGTAATAGATAGAATTTTTTAACTTTGTTGTAGTAATTGTTATATACGAGCAATTACTTGTTGTTTAAGCCTTAAAGGTAGGAGGCTAATACTCGTAGGTATCGGATTTGATTTACAGAAATGAGTTGGGTATTATTAAATGATACTTCGGCAGGTAAAGTGAAGGTAATTTCATAGGTCTGTTAGGACTTATTTCAATCCTCGATAACTATCATTCCTTAATGGCTGTGATATGGGACTGAAGAGTTTGGATAGTTGGGTCATAATGGATGGATAACAAATATATCCTATCAGCGTAATTAGTGAGGATAGTATTCATACCATTTTACATTGATATTTTATATGACACCAGGATTTTTTAAAGGGGGTAAAAAATCCTTGGTTATGTCGCTCTTCGGATCGAACGAAAAATAGTTGATGCATGCCTTTGCGATGTCAGGTACTCCTTATAAATTCACATTCTAACTAAAGCTAGATACGGGAAATTTGCGGCTCCCACTGTAGGATTGTCTGATTAGCAACAGTAGCATAAAGTGGCGTTAGCTATTAACAATCTTACTACATATTAATCTAGTGATACTTGCTATTACATGTATACAAAAGATTGTAATAGCCACCTAGTTCTGATATATTTCTATTATGATGCTTATATAATTCCCTATGTATAGCAAAAGAAAAAAAAACTCTGGTAGAGAGGAAGTAAAGCGGATGAGATTAGTCGCAGTGAAGGTATTTAGCTTTAAAAGGAGGAAAAAGAAAAAGCTCTTTAATAAAAAAAAAGAGTATAGAGTTTATTTTTAGCAACACTTTAAAACATTAAGGAGTGAGATGTTTTCATAGAACATGATGGACCTCATAGTAAACATTTTTCGAAATTAAGAGCTCTTAATGTAAAGATCTACAGTCGAGGAAAAATAAAATTTATTCACTATCCATTTCAAGTGGCTTGGAACTTCTTGTGTTTCTGTTATTTAGATGGATTTTAGAAATAATGTATGTTTCAAAATGGCCCAATGGCGGGAATTTTGAGCTACAAAAACAAACACATGCTAAGATTTCAAAAACTTTGATTTTTCGCGTTAATTTAAGCGAGTTGGGGATTAATGCAGCTATTTTAGAATATATAAAATGAAATTTGAGCTTTTAATATGTGCTTAATCATTTGTATTTCGTGGTATATAACGGTGTCACGTGAAATTATTATTTTAACTAATTTAATCTTTAATGCTAATTGAGTTTGGTTAATAGTTGTAATCATAATGAATATGACCCTATATTCATCAAAGAACTGTACAAATGATGATAAATACAATGATAATACACTAAAACAGAAAGAATTAGACAAACAGATGAGAGACTACTGTCATTGCTTGTCGTTCATTTGTTTATCAGGTGATTAAAACTTACTATTTAGTATTAAACTTGTTAAACTTTGTTCATTCAGTCTTAATGTAGTTCATTACATAATAAATCTTTAACCTTTGATATCTGTTTAATAAAGGAGTTTCAGAAATATGTTAATATGAACTTTTCAGTTGATTTTGTGCTAGTAAACCCATACTTAAAAATTACGAAACACTCTGTATATTGTTTATTTTTTTTTTTTTTTTACTCAACCTATTACTATTCACAATATCTGATGTGAACATATATTTCTAAGCAGTAAATAAATTTTAAGTAAATTAATACTATTTGATTTTCTTTTACTAAAAACTCAAATTTTGCTTTTTATTATAAAAAGTTAAACACTACAACTAGTTTTAATAAATAGTAATAAGTAAGTATAAATAATTTTCCATGTTAAAATTTTAGTATAAAAAATAAATAGTGTTAGGTAGTTTTATAAATTCCGATTTTAAAAAAATTACTCGCACTCAGATTGAGAATCTAAATAAAATGGACTTGCATTGAAGAGCAAATGTAATACATTTTCCCAGGGAACAATATAACTACGATGTAATCAAGGGTTGCTAAGCTCAAGTCGAACCCGGAACAAAACTTCACCTCTTAGCAAGTCCTTAAATAAAGCCCCATTGAATAAGACGGACGAGGAGAAAACTCCAATCTGTTTTCCGTTAATTTTGAAGCATCTGCCCGCAACCTAACAGCTCGAGTGCGCCATTATTATTGTAGCAATTAAACTTCCCGCCCGAGCTCATAATACAAGCGATGGTACCAACTCTCCCTCGCATTGTAATTTAATTGAGATTTAATGAAATTCCATTGCATCTTAAATGGAAATAGAATCACAAACTAAATTGTAATTGCTCGTAGGAGTTAACTGAAACTAATACGGATGCATAATCGCCGTAACTTTGGGAAGAGGCGTGGTTATAACCCGTCCCTGTTAATGTGTGTTCATGGGACTACCGTACCCGCTTCCTAACATTCATTTGCATGCTTTCATAACGTGTTTACGAGCGTTGTCATCGTATAGCCCGAAAGATAATTGTTAATTACAATAGAACTTCGCAATAGTATGATCAGAAATATCTTGAATCAAATACTAGTTTTAAAGAAAAGAGCTTTTTAATTTGTCCAATTCTGTCTTCTTACCGATACTTCTTTATTGATCTAATGACTGGTTCCTGAATAAGAGGTTGCAATGCCGTTTTAGTGCAACTGGAGTGAAGTTCTTAGTATAGTCGGGAAAACGCAGAGAGACTCATGTCCAAAATGAGGAATGGGAGGATTTAAAGACAAGCCCAGTGCTGGAAACGGTGAAAAAGATGCAGCTAAAGTGATTTGGGCATCTCTGACGGATGGACTACTCTAGAACCCAATGAAAACGCTTGAGGTGATGCCAGTGGGGAAAGAGGGTGACGCATGGAACCGATAGTTGGAAGCACACGAAAGCCAAAGGCATATGGGTGGAAGAAAAAGTAGAGGACGATTTTTTACATTATTTTGGAGTGATATCCTTCTTATTACTAATTACTCTTTGGTCTTCTTGTTTCCTAGTTCTTCTAGATGTTCTATATATATTGTGGGTCGTCCTGCAGGTCTATGTCTTTCATATATAATGTGGTATTAACGTTTTCACGCCTCTCCGTACATGATCTAGTTCTCAGTTTTGAGTCAGTTTAGTATCTGAAATGAAATAAAATTTGATTTAATTAGGTCGTAAGAGCGAATAGGTTCAGTGTACAAAGCATTAAACTACTGCTCTCCGGCTCCCGGGTTCGTACCCGGCAGTGGTAAAATGATTATTTTTTGTGTGATTTGAGCCTTAGGAGGACTCCCGACTCTCACCTAGCCTCTTTAAATAGAACATCCGAAACTGGGGGAAAAGCAGCTGAGCGTCATATTTGCCTAATAATCTGCTTGCATTGTCTTTGCCCTAGCAAAAGGTCCATAATAATCTTTATATGTGCTAAACCCAAAACCCTTCATGTGACAAAAGTTAAGATTTTTTCAACTATACAAATCTTCCTAAACATAATATGGAGAAAACGATAAGAAGTTGCCACCCATAATCTTCCTATGAGCGATTAAATTGCATATTTTATGGTTAGTTACACATGCCTGGTGGTATTGTATAGTGGAGCAACGCTACGCGGGAAAAAACAATCAACAAAAAACAAACACATTCATTTCGATGGGAGCATTGCTAAGTATGGGGACGTGTATCAGTTCAAAACTATTTCGTAACGCTTTTGGCATTTTGTACAGTTGATCTAAGAGATTTTTGTAAAAATTTGAGCTCTCAACAAGTATTTGTATTGGGCGATGTATTATTGCATTACAAGAAATTATCTCTCCTTTTAACTTTGTAAAAATACATGCTGTATATATTGTTATAAATAATCTATAATTAAATACATAAGGGAAATAAACAAAAAAACATAACAAAAAAAAAACCCTGTACCTCTACAACCCACGCCCAGGTCTTGGGTTCAAACTTATAGAGTCGTATTGTTTCACTGCTAACGGCCGTACATGAATGTGGTTAGGTTTACATCACGTTCAGCTGCCAGGTTTTCCCTCCTTATTTCTGATATCCATTTCATAATGGCTGAGTTCGAACCAGAAAGGTCTCTATGGGGGTATACTCCAGGGTCGCTCCACGGAAATCCGAGGCTCGAATAGGCAGTAGACTAATACTATCCACTAGACCACTCCGCTCCCTAACATTTGGAGTTAATTAGTGATATTAAGCTCGACTAAATTGATTACATACGGTGAATCAGCCTTAAGCACCTGTGCACTCAGCACAATACTTCCCAGAAACCTTTCGGAGATTTTTTTCTACTGAAAGACTTGCGGATAAGACGTGGAAGGACTACATGTGGAACCGAAGGAGGGGGTGGATAAAAGCACTCGTGGGGACTAAGTGATGGGCCAAATACTATTGTCAACTATCGGTGAGGCATTGAAGAGAAATGGCTGCTTGTCAGGTGATAAGCCGTTATCAGGGATGTATTGGCCCTTGGTAAAGGGCTGCCCAGTTCTGCAGGACATTTGTCTTCTATTGTACTCCCCCTTCACTCCCGGCCCATTCATCTAATTTTTCCTTTATCAAACAGTCCCTTTTCTTCTAATTCTTCACATATTGCTTCCATATTTACCGTTGTTGGCTGGCTTCCGTCATTCTATATTAAGAGGAAGTCCAGAAAAACTTAATGGTTACGCTGCTGATGCAAAGGTTAGGAATTTGATCGTCCTGGTGTAGGGAATAAGAACCTTAAACGTTTTAATTTCCATCCTGGGTATCTTGCACCCACACTTTAAAGATTGTTTAGTTTTTATCCAGTTTTTCTTTCCCATATTTACCTCCGTAGTTTGCATCCGTTTTCATGAAACCAGAGGATGCGAAGTTCTTAAGATGATGTAAGGCCTTGTTTATATTGGAAGCCATTTGCCAGTTAAAAGTTAGCGGACTCTTTGCGGTTACTTAGAACGAAAAGCTAGCGAGTTAACTATAAAAAGCAATAGTGGTGAGGGTTAGCGATATTCCTATAGTGGGTTTTGTTAATGGATGCAAAGTAGGAACAAATAGCCATTTAGTGTCTAGTTAAGGTGAAAGAATGTTTCATTCATCAGTAAGGCATGTCTTTTACTAATGAGATTACATCCGTTGTGTTTCTGGATCTTATTTATTTTATGAACTGATTTCCTTACATTGTTATAATTTAACAACTTTGTTCTATATTGGTGCTTTGAAATCTAAATAAATTATCCATCATCCGGCTCTATACAGGTTTATGCATATATATTCTTCTTTTATACGTATTTAATACTTGTACAAGAATTATAAACGATTATTATTTGAAGGCGGATGATAGAAAAATTTACCTCGACAATATAAAATTTTGTTTATATATTTATCCTCTCACTAATGACTAAAAAAAAAAAATCCAATGCAACAAATACATGGCAATTGACAAACCATTGAGTCCTATTTTAGACTTTCACTTGAATTAGTGTTCATATGTGTAGGCTCTAAATCTTTAGATTAATACAACCCTCAATCAAAAAAGTTGTATATTGGTATTTCAGTACTATACAACCCCTTACAGAAAAACTAAATGTTTCTAATAAAAAGTAAAATAAACATAGTATCATATCTTTAATACTTATAGGTTTTCATTAACTTGTTTGGAGATTTACTCATTGAAGTTATCTAGTACTCTCTACATTGTGATGAATCAGTAATTAAAAAAAAAAATCCATATTATACTAAAATGGTAGTTTTTTAGTTACATACTTACTTACACACCAATTGATAATATTGTATAAAAACTAGTACACAGTTAAACCTTCTATAAATCTTCTAAATGTACCATAGACCGTAAAAATTTCAAAAAGACAAGGGTCGGTTGGGAACAATTCTTCTTTTTTTTTTTTTCAATGAAACAAAACGTGAATGGGGATGATGGATGAGGTGTGAGGAATGTAGGAGCGTTTTCAAACGAGGGCTATTTACCCTGCTTTTCATTGATGCCGAGACAAAGAAGCCCTGATTGATAACTGCTAAGATGTATTAACTTGAGCTTACGTCATCCCCAGCCGTTTCATCATCTAGACTCTGAAGAAACCTTCGATAGCGCTTGGAGCCACCTGGAAAATCACTTTTCTAACCTCCTCCTCTCATCAACAGGTAGAAACGGGAACGTATTATTACAACAGGAAATATGATGAAGTGACAGTTATACTAAAAAATAAATTCAAAGTAATTGTTTAGGGAGCCTCACACACATATGTGATATTGTGTGTGTGGTGTGTTTATAGATATATATATATATTATATTTTATTATCTTATATATATTATTATCCAATTATATATATTACTATTTAAAATATATGGAGATCTTAAACACACGCATACCAATATTTAGTCAGCCAGGGGAGCTCCTCTGCTAGCCAGGCTTGTTATTCCACATATAGGAAAAACAGCTCCCATGAGATCCCTGCACTTTCCTTTTATCCGGCGCACTGGTATGAGACCCTGTGATAATAATCATAATTAGAACAATATCACTAAACAGAATCAGCCAAATGGACAACTGGTATACCATAATTTAACCATAACTTAAGTAGTTTTCGTTCATCTCTGGGGAATGATCCAATTATAACTTTATATCGATGAATGTTCAAAGAGCAGTTCACCACTAGATGGAGCATAAGAAAGAAAAAAAAATCTATTTAGTTATAAATTAGCTGAGTTTATGGAAGGAAATGTGTTTAGTAGAATGCGAAATAAAATAAAATTTAATCAGTAGTTTTATCGATGTTTTGCAATATTCTAAATAACTTAGTGGGATTTTTTCAGTAGTGAACGAATGACGAATGTCAGGTAAAATATCGGATTAGATAGTAAAAATGTCAAATAGAACATTTCGGAAATTAGTGCTAATGTTGATTACTGTTGATATTGTTAGGGTGATGCTATCAAAATATATCTTCCTCTTGGAATTATGCTAAAAATTTAAATTTTATTTTGAGAAATTTAAAATGGGATGGTTCCTCAAGGCAGTATCGTTGGGCCGATTCTTTACCCTCTTTATACAGCTGATATGTGTGATATCAGTCAATAACGATTCAACTGTTGCTTCTCAAACTATCCAATTTCCTCATCAGAGACCTTGAGGTATGGTGTCAGAATTGATGATTTAAAATAAATTCCAACAAATCCCCCCAAATAACCTTTACCCTTCGTCGTAAACCTATGACATCCTGCCCTACAGTATCCTTTAATAATATTCCGCTTGTTCCAGTTGAACAGATCCGCTACCTAGGACTTCTACTTTACAAACGTCTAACATGATATACCCACACTAAACTGAAACGACAAGATACTGCTCACCGCATTTGGTTATTTCAACACTTACTAGACAGACGCTCTAACTTTCCACTTAACTACAAAATACTCATCTACATGACCATCATAAGACCTATCTGGACTTAGGGGTTGAGCTTTGGGTCTCCTCTAAAACATCAAATTCTTCCCGTCTTTAATCCTTACAATTCAAAATCCTTCGAAAAATCCTCAACGCTCCTTACTTCGTCACGAATAAGCTCATCCATAAAGACCTTAATATTCCTTATGTAGCTGATTTGGCCCGAACCAGGTATCAATCCTTCCATGACAAACTCCATTCCCACTCTAACCCACTAGTTTCAATCCTAACTTACTATTAACTCCATTCCTGACAATCCTCCGAGACGTCTGAAAAGAAGATGGTCTCGAGACTTTCTAGTTTAGATTACCTATTAGAGTGCTGCCAATGGGCAGTTTCTCTTCATGCATTTTTCATGTGTTTTATCTAACAGCTAATTTACTAGATGTATTAATCAATACAGTTGTAAATAAATAATAAAGAAAAAATGTGATGTGCTAACAAGATTTTGTATTTAAAGCCTTAAATCTCTAACTGAACTTGAAACTTTACCATTCCTTAAAAATAACAAAAAAATATACGCTACCGTTAAAGCCTAAAACAAAAATAGGGTCGGTGGGTGAGTAGGAATGCAGGGCATCGCCCCCCCCCCCCTCCTCACACTGCAGCTCAATCAGCCTCTCCCTCCCCCTCAGGCTGCACCTCTGCCCCCCCCCCCCGCCTCATCTCCTGATTTTTTCTGTCCACTTTATAGATGTTCCCCGTTAACGAACTTTACCATCCAATCATGAGTAGAATTTCTTTGCGATATTTGCTCTGAATTCGTTAGCCTTTCTACAATGGGTTGGCGTAATCAAAGGCTGCGACACAATCGAGCAAAAAGCGGGACCGGGTCTATTTGCTCTCGTACTTATGGCTACAAAAGCTTAGCTCGACTTATCGGCTCTCCCTGACAATTAGTATTATTGTTTTTAAATATTACGTAGGATTAAACATTTGCTTGCTTAAATAAACAGAAAGTATCTAGGGAGAAAAAAAAAAGTTACATGATATAGGATCGGACTGGAAAAATTAGTCTATCGATGAACTAACAAAGACCCTTTCTTTATAATACACACACACCACAAAAAAAAAAAAAAAAGCAACAGATCATTTGGAGAAAAGCTATTTAACAAATTGAAATATTGATTTATGATATACGTTAAGTAATTTATTTAAAAAAACGCTGCAAACAATTACACAGTGGTTTATTATTTTCAAATAACAATATTAGGGTATAACTGTTTATATATCTGTTGATAGGCAATTAAGTAATATGAAAAGCAATAATTCAAAGGATAATATCATGTCACTACTGCTGATTTCAAAACGCAATATCTCAGCTAGTTGTTAACCAATTTCAATGATTCTTTTTTCATTTTCTAAAAAAATTAATTCTCTATCAAAGCAAAATATTTAGTGTTATTTAATAATTAGGTAAAACGGATTTTTAAAATTTTTTTATTCGGATTCTACGCATCTCGAAACGTAAGCTCTCAAATTTTGAGCAGGGGTTATTTATTTTTTTATTTTTTGGTCAATTACAAAAGTTGATTATTGAAAATAATAAACCAATATATATTTTATTGATTTTTACAAATATATATATACAATAATTAAAAAGGCTAAATAATGATTATGGCTGTGAAATAGTCTTTTGAATAAACTACTCAGTGGTAAAGCTTGGTAACGTATTAATTATAAAAAATATAATCTGTAAGTGTACAACTCATGAAGGTTCTTGGGTTCTTTACATAAAGTGATTCGTACTGTTTCGAGGACAATGAACGTGCATGGAGGTAAAAAAGCC
Source organism: Piezodorus guildinii (assembly GCA_023052935.1). Lineage (NCBI taxonomy): Eukaryota > Metazoa > Arthropoda > Insecta > Hemiptera > Pentatomidae > Piezodorus > Piezodorus guildinii. The sequence continues at coordinate 104,026,425 of CM041295.1, forward strand.
TAGATCTCGCTCAATGTCTATGCTTTCCTCCACTTTATAGGTAATTACTCTATTAAAGCTGGAATTTGTACCTGGAGTCCTCTTTAGTGTAATTTAATTATTTAATCATTAGGACAAACGGATTTTTTTTATTCGGATTCTACGCATCTCGAAACGTAAGCTCTCAAATTTTGAGCAGGGGTTATTTATTTTTTGGTCGATTACAAAAGTTGATTATTGAAAATAATAAATCAATAAAATATATATTGGTAAAGAATACATATACTTGTATACAGGATAAATATCAGAATGAGTAACGCAGGCTGGCATTGACGACATGTCTATAGCGATGAGTAATTTGGATTCAATAATTCAGCAATTTTTTCTTCACTGAGGGATTTCGCCCACATTTTAACATTGTAGTAATAATTTGAATACTTTGGAGGATTCGTGTGAGAAAATAGAAAATTTGGAGTAATATTGTTGTACACAGCAGCAATGGAATAACAAGTCTGGTGTGTCTTTCAGGTTTGTTTTGCTCTTGACACAACTAAGCTAAAGTAATTTTTTAGTCTTGTAGAAAAACGGTGGTCAATCTTCCCGACTAGCTCATCCCGTCTAAAATACAGCTTCTTCATAATTGAGACCATGTATAATTTTTTGCAGAAATTACATTAAGGTCCGAGAATATATTAATTGATGGGGGTCCTTTATTGATACCCAAAATTACCTTAATAATCTTTCTCTGCACAATCTCAAATCTAAAGTCCTGAATGCCCCTTATTTTGGTACAAATCAACTCCATATTAATCTTATATTAATCTACCAAATGATTTTAAAACCTTAAATCCGTACCTTTACAACCCATTATATATCTCATGTTCATTATGTATAGAAATTCGTTCTTTTACCATTCCATATATCGTACAAGGAGGTCGTTATGCCTAGATCACGCTCAGCGGCTATGTTTTTTCCAAGTTTTTATGTACCGAGTTTACAAAGCTTGGGTAAGCCCAGGTGTGTCTCCCACGACTGAAATTACGGTATGAATAATTAATCTGCTACAGTCGGATTCGAACCCGTGATCGCTGGTCCAATGTCATATCATGTAATCATTTACTTTGAAAGTAATAATCACAATTGAAACTTTGATATCCAAAAGGTTCTAAACTATTTGTTTACGAACTTGTTATGTTGACACATTTGTATTATCCTAATTTAGTTTCGCCTAGAGCTTTGAGGCTTTACTACACCATCTAGTTCCTCCCGCATCCAATCTTTACAAACCAAAATCCTTCGCAAAGTCCCGAATGCCCCTTATTTTGATACAAAGCAACTACATAATGATCCTCAACATCTCATTTGTTGCAGACCCAGCATGTGATAGATATCCCTTCTTTTCATTTCAAACCCACTTGTCGTTAGTCTATCTTCCTTAGATATTCTGGATAACACGCCGAGGCGATTGAAAAGAATGTAGCCTCAGGACCTGCTGCCTAAAACTAGTTAGCGTAGAATTAACTTCTTCCTCAATACATTTTCACGACTTTTCTTCACCCTGCATATCTACTTATTGTGTTTGTATAATACAGCTGTAAATTACAATAAATAATTTTTTAAAAAAATGAAGAAAAAAGGTTTTGTCTAAATCTTCTATTTGAATTATGTAATAAACTCTCAGGTCCTTTAAACATACTATTTAGAAATGCTGTTATTATATAAAGGTACTAATTACGCATTTAGTTTTGGTCCGAATCATTCTAAAACATTTGATTCCATAAATTTAATATAGGATTATTGATACAGTAAAATAACAATAATTTATTTAAATGGGCAGAGAATCAAATAAGTTAATAATTTAGTAATGAACGAGTTTTGGGCTTCCTGTAAAATTTGCTAGAATGGATATAATACCTTTTGGAAATCGATGCCTCAATTGATGGATAGAAGGCATAATAGAGCATTTAAGCTTCTACCTGGCTGCGGTTGTACAAACAGTGGTTGCCGAGTAAGGTTAAGTAAGGTATAATTAAATGAAGGGATCAAAGGTCAGGAGGGGGTCGTCCAGGCCGCTTGTTAAAGGGAACCTCTCAGGGAACAAACAAAACAATACATTACAGCTTTATATTGACCGACATTGGGTTTGAGGAAAGGCTGGAGGAATACCTGCCTGGAGTCGAGTCGCAATTAGCATTCCAGAGCTACCCTTTGGTAGGCTTTTCCAGCCCTCGTTTCTTTTCACCGCCCGAGCTGAAACATATGAGGGGAAAATTTAATTAAATTCGGAACGGTAAGTAGAAAGTGCGGGATAAACAGCAAACTTGTTTCCCAGGTAGAGGGAATTGGAGCGCTGCTTCCATAGCCCATCCTAGCCACCGACACTCATCTAATATCCCAGCCCTTTGAATCGGGAAGGGATATAAGGCTCCGGTAATTAGCGGGTTTCTGAAGGGCCTGCCGCCCCCTCCCCTCGAAGGGCTGACCAGTATATCGCTCCATTGTCATCAAATCAAAGGGATCCACCCGACCCTAGGCTTCATGAGAAAAGCCCCGGAGAAGATCTCATCCCTTTCAAAGCTATAATATATCACAGTTGCTATTCCTCATATTAACTGATCCATTCCAATCTGAAACTTAATAGGTTTTCGCGATTATTTTTTTGATTTAATACTATTCTCACGTAGCTACGTATCAAAAAAGGGAATTTTCTCATACTACTTTTTCTTTCACTTACCTATAAATGACATATACAGTAAGGGAATGTATTAGGACTGTGAACATATTCGAATCCCATCTTTAACGAAGATACACGTTTTATAGTCGCCTGAGCCCAAATTACCAAAATTGTCTCTGTTTTTGTTGTAAGTCATTTTATTTTAAGACAAATATTCGCTCAGGATGTTACAGCAACTTTTTCAACTATATCGGCGAACCAGGAGAGCCTTATACAATAACTTCATACCATGCATTTTACAACTTTTTACGATTGTCTCCGAAAGAGCTCTAACGATTTTGGTTTAACTAGCTATATCGATGTAAAATTTAATGGACTTTAATATTATATAGGTTTCATTCGGATAGAAATAGTGTGACAGGGCTTAAATGGTGATATATTCTTCCTTTAAAGTACCCATATAATTTTGTTAACATTGACATAAATCGAGTAAATTTATAAGTTTAACAAATTCGATATTCAACTAAAGAAAAAAGAGCGACTTTTTAATATTTTATTTTACTAATTTTTGTGTTTTAGAACATAATAATAATAATATATAGTAGGTGTATAATATTCTGTTGGAAAACTAAAGATTTTAGAAAAAATATCTTTTACACAGAACAGAGAGTGATGAAAAGACGATAAAACTAACTGATCGTTGCGGATAATAATGTAATAGATTATTTAATAAAATCCATGTTTCTATTGAAACTCAATGTAATTAGTTATTTTTTTTTTTCGGATTCCTTACATCTCACTCCACTATCCAGCAATGCCATCGTGTGGTGGACGTTGTCTCCTCTGCGTTGGAGCGCGGATTGTACTGCAAGGGAGCCTTTCTCGACGTAGAACAGGCCTTTGATCGAGTCTGGCACCCAGGATTGCTTTACAAGCTCCGTCTATTCCTCCCTCCTACCTATTTTCTAATTATCCTATCCTACCTCGCTGATAGATCTTTTAAAATAAATCACAATAGTTCCTATTCTTCCCTGTTTTCTCAATCTGCTGGTGTTCCTCAAGGCAGCATCCTAGGACCCGTTCTTTATACAGTCTATACAGCTGATATCCCAACCCATTCCAAACACTTTCCTTTCTACCTATGCTGATGACACGTGTGTGCTATCAGTAGATAATGATCCTGTTACAGCCTCCCACACTCTTCAATCCCTCATCCGAGACCTAGAAGTATGGTGCCAGAATTGGAGGAGTAAAATTAATTCTAACAAATCCCACCAGATAACATTTACCCTTCGTCGTAAACCCATGACTTCCTGTCCTACAGTATCCTTTAATGACTCTCCACTAGCACCTGTTGAACAGATTCGATATCTAGGACTCCAGCTTGACAAACGTCTAACATGGAATCCCCATACAAGACTGAAACGACAAGAAACTGCCCGACATTTTCGACTACTTCTACACTTACTGGACAAACGTTCCAACCTACCACTTAATTACTTAAGACTTATTTATATGACCATCATAAGACCGATATGGACTTACGGAATAGATCTATGGGGCTCTACTAAACCATCGAATTCTTCTCGGATCCAATCCTTACAATCCAAAATCCTTCGTAAAATTCTTAACGCTCCTTACTTTGTTAGGAATAAGCTCATCCATAAAGACCTTAATGTCCCATATGTTTCTGAATTAGCACGAACCAGGTATCAATCATTCCATGAAAATCTCCATTTCCACTCTAATCCACTAGTTTCTATTCTATCATCCTCTTCCATTCCTGACAATCCCCTGAGGCGTCTGAAAAGAAGATGGCCTCGAGACCTTCTAGTTTAAAATAATTTTAGAGTGCTGGCAATGGGTAGCGTCTCTACATGTATCTCATGTCAGTTTACTATGTCCATCACATTTACTTGTTGTATATAATAATACAGTTGTAAATATTAATAAATAAGATTTTTTTTTTTTAATCTCTAAGTGTATTTAAAAATTCTAAAATCGATTTTAACAACGGAGGTAAGTGAAAGTCGTGTGTTGCGCGCACCGAATTTTTTAAAAAATTTATTTATAACTGTATTTAACAAATAACATGCGCAAATTTGTAATAAGAATACATATTATGAAGATGGCTAATGAAAGAATTACCCATTTATTGCTTTTTAATAACTATTTTAAGTGAGTAGGTCTTGAAGCCACTTTTTTTTTTTAATCAGCTTAGAGGGTTATTAGGCATATGTAAGGGTAGTTTACGGGCAAATAAGTTTTTTTGGGATGGCCTCTCCAATGATAATAGCTATAACTATTTCGGGCTAGGCCAGGGAGAAATAGGATGTTGAGGTCATTATAGATGATTTGATTTTTTTTAACAAAATAAGGGGCATTCAGGATTCTGCAAAGAATTTTATATCAAATGGATTGAATGCGGGGAGGCATAAAATGGTTTGGTATAGCTATTTTTATTTACGTTCACTTACCTATATATATGTAAAACAGAGTAAGGGATATTATTGCAAGCGTTAAAAAATTCTATTGTTAAATCGCTTTAGATTTTCCATTCCAAATAAACAAGTTTTGCAAAGTTATGTGTTTGTGCGAGTGTGTATTTGTGAATATGATAAGTCTTTCTCAAATGAATATTCGTACAAAACTAAAATCTCATATTTCAGATATTTAATACCTGGCATGTTGCAGTAACTTAATCATCAAGTGCCCCCGCCTCCCTCTTACACTATCCATTTTACTTCTTTTTTATTCAACTTTAAGTTTTATTTATTTTTTAAACTTGATTTTAATAAGGAGGTAAACGGATGTTGTGGTGTGCACACAAAATCTTTTCTATATAATGTTTAAATTTTAAAAAATTATAAACCATACAGCTATGTTTTAATTTAACTTCATTTAAAGTGAAAAAATCTGGTGCGGTTAACATATGACTTTAACTTACCTCAGTTGTTGAAATAAGTTTAAGAATTATTAAATAAAGTTAGTGTTGAAAAATGCTTTTAGAATTATATTGTTTTGTTGGAAACATATTTTTCAGATTTAATAATATAACAAAAAAAATTTGTTAGATACATCAATCACCGAAGTTTTCACTTATTGGTCACTTAACATTACCTTTCACAACTTAATGTATAAGGTAATTTTTTTTTTTTTTTTTTTTTTTAACTCAAGCTTCTAAAATGTATATTATACATCTATATAACTATTCTTATGTTCGGGGGAAAAAATAAATTGTTTTTTTTTCTCCTTTGAATGGTTATGAAATTCGTTCAAGTTGTATGTTAAGCCGTTTATATCAACGGTAAAAATATGATATGCCTATTTTTTTTTAATCAACAAAATTAAATGTAAACCTAAAGGTAATTGAATTTGATATGGATATAGCGAGTTAAATCAAAATCGTCAGAAAAGTTGCAAGGTGCACGATTTGGAAAAAAAAAAAAAAGTTGTAACATCTCAGTCTTATAGTTGTTTTAAATATGAAATTTCAGTTCCGTACGATTTTTCGTTTTTGTGCTAGACCATAAACACAAAACGGGACATGTTCATTTGGACTAAAACGTGTATTGCCGGTGAAAACTTTCCATATTTATTCAAATAAATGTCTTAACCTTCATCAAATAAAATGAGGATGATTATTAATTATTATGTAATAATGATAATGTACCAATGAATAAGTTTTTTTATTCCTTTGTGATAAATATTCACAAAAAAGAGTCAGGGGCCAAACTGAAATGCGGATTAAATATGATATTCCAGTTTTATAAAAATTGTAGTTTTCCAGCTAGACCTATCTCCTCACACACAGAACATTTTGCAAGACTTGGTAATTTGGACTCAGAGGACCCTTAATCGTGTATTTAATGTGAATACTCGAACTCAAAAATGTTTACGATCGCAATAATTTTCATTACTATATATTTCAAATATAGGTAAGTGTAAGTAAAAAAAATATTTTAACAAGATAGATAAGAGAAAATCACCAGAATATTAAAGAAGGTGTGGAAAAAATATAATACTGGTTTTTGTTGGGTGAAATCACTTATCCATTCCAGCGGTGGAGTTATTCCCTCGGTGATCACCATTCACCTCTTCCGATAGTGAAGGAGCACTGGAGAATCTGAAGTAGTGCGGCTGGAGAGGAAGGTATCGGGACCTAAAAGCCCTCTTCCCCTGGCCACTCTTACACTGGGACAGATTGGTCGAGGCCAATCCTCCAGCAGCTCCAGTCCAATCGTCCAGGAGGCTCCAGGTCACGATTCCCACAAGCACTCTCCTCCCGCACCCCCTCCCTTTCCTACTTTATTGTTGATTGGAAATTCCGCAGGGGATAATCCCTTTTAACTACCCCCTCCCCCAGTAAGCCGGATGTATGGCCATTACGATGGTGTAAAGCCCCCCAATATACCTGTCATTACCTAGCCGATTTAACTTCTATCATTTTATGATAGTTTAAGCTATACTTCTTGAATTTGTAATCATTAATATTTTTATATTATATATATTTTTTTATTTTTTTTATAATATATGAACAATAATATTTATATTAGATATCTTATACAAATAAATCCTTACAAGATAATGACACTGAGCCGTCTGTCGAGTTTTCCCTTACTTACAATTCTGTTTGTTTTGCTAGATATATTCATATATCTGCAGTTTTAATGTATTGAGTTGTAAATTAAGTTTGGTAGAGTTTTATACTTTAGATTTCAATAGAAATTTTAGATTCTTAAATATTTTAAATCAATGATCAATATACACTTACTCAAAAAAATTTCCATAAATATATTCTTAGTTATGAAAGCTGTGGTTGATTTCCTCCATACTTTTGACCTACCATCTGACGCAAAAATATTAAATTTGGGTTTAATAAGAGATTTGACCCGTTCCCAAAAAATTTTGGGTTTATTTACAAACTCTCTAGCAAATTATAGCCGCTTCTTCTAGTTTAAGTTCTTGAAGAAGGGTTTTCTTCTTCCGACTCAACAACTGTATCTTTCCATTATTAGAATATTTTTACTGTTTCTGAGTGGACTTGAATCCCATGCTACTTATTTATTATGATGATCATTGAGGTGTCGGTAGTGTAAGGATTTTCATGGGCTTCAGCAAGGATGGCTCGCCACTGGTGATTCTCCAGTGTTCTATCTTCCAACACTATGAGCTCCCTCAAATCACGAGAAACGCGCATATTGAAAAGAAATCAGTTTCCCAGACCCAAGTAAAGTTAATACTGAACTAAGATTTCATTTTAGAGATAAAATTTATACATATGACACTGGAAAGACGGTTATAGTTACAAATACGATTAATATTGAAAGTGTATGGAAACCTTTTTGACCTATCATTAATAAATGACATTTTGCCTCGTTTTCTATTAATGATGAAATGGAAATAAATGAATCTACTTTTTTTATCTAATATTAGTAATTATAATTTGTATATTAGGAAATTTTTAAGTTGAAAATAAATAGCTATGCAAAATAATAACATACTGGACGGAATATATATATGAATGAATGAATGAATGAAAAAATAACTTTATTCTGGGACTAGGTCTCTTAAGAATAACATACAGGTACACAACAAATAAGTATTATGACTGACCAAGGAACACATAAAAGAAAAAACAAAAAAGACTTATAACATTAATGATTACAATAAATATATGAAAGTATTTTAAATGGTAAAAACAGAAAGAAATGAAAAAAAAACTTAAAAAGATTGCAATAGTATCTAAAAGTAACATAGGCCTAACAAACCAAAGAAAACAACTTTAGAATAATTAAAAATAATAATGAAAACTTTATTAACATTTATGTCATGAAGTGTGGACATTTCTCACATCGCTCTAATTTTTATACTGAAATTAGTTGGCATCTGGTTGGGAAGCAAGAAGGTGTTTAAAAAGGAGCGATTTGAATGAAGATTGGGAAGGAGCATAACGGATGTTTGATGGGAGAGTATTCCAGAAAAAAGTGGACCGGGCTAAAAAGGAAAATTCATATTTTTTGGTTCGATGCGAAGGCGTATAGAGGTCAGAAGGACGGGATCTGGTTTCCTGATTATGGATTGTGGATTTAAATTGCAGGATACTATAAACGTAATAGGGGCGATGGGAGCGGATGACTTGATAGAGAAAGGAACCAAGGAAATATTGCCTTCGAATAGAGGGAAATAGCCAATTTGACTCGTCATAGAGGTGTGATACATGCGACCGTCTAGAGGTACGAAGACAAATCTAGAATTTGTTCATCATCAACAGTTGATGGACGACCCAAGCGCTTTGCGTCTTCCAAATCAAAATTTAATTTTGTATATTCGAAAACAATTAACCATATCATCTTTTTAGAATTGATAGAAAACGGCTCAATATACAAGTTGAACGAATTAGATAGCCAACTAAATTACAAAATAACAAAATATATCAATATATATTTTTTTCTAAATATGTTTTCCGGAATATAAGAACTAATATACCATTTAGAAGCTTAAATATCGCTGGGCTTTAACTGTGTAGATTCGAAAAAAAATAACCATAACATCGTTTTAATATTGATAAAAAACAGTTCTTACTCGTTCACCTAATATATTTATTAATATGTTTGTTTTAAGCACCCTGTGCAATTCTTTAGTATTATTTTTATTGTTAGAAGTTGATCTCTGTGGTAAGAAACTTGGTTGGTTTCAAGAGAAGATTGTCTTATGGCAACAAGTGAGTGAGAGTAATTTGGCAAGGGTTGGGAAAACGGAGACTACTTTCTTAATTGGACACCCGATCATAAAGCTCAACTCCCTCTCTCACATTTAGCGCTCTGGGATTTTAAAAATTGTTGCACTTACATGAAATTTATCAATGTGCAATAAAATGAATCTGGTTTTGAGCACATACCATCATAAGTTATATTATGTCATAATATATAACGTATTTCAATTATTACTGAATTGAGTCAATTAAATTCAATGTTTTTGTGATTAATTAATTTAAGTAAAATCTCTTTCGTGAAAACTTTTACTTTACCTCCGATGTTAAAATAAATTATTGAACTTCTGAGTAAAGTTATGGAAGCGTGTAAATAATTATAGGCAAATGAGAACAGAGGAATTTTGAAATTTATAATGAAAATCAAATCATTAGAATATGGTGTAAAATTATAATGTTACACATATATATACATCCTGCCCTACAGTGTCCTTAATAGCATTCCGCTAGTTCTTGTTGAACAAATCCGATATCTTGGTCTCCACCTTGACAATCGCCTTACTTGAACCCTCGTACAAGACTGAAACGACAAGAGACTGCTCAACGTTTCCGGCTACTCCAACACTTATTAGACAAACGTTCTAATCTTCCACTTTACTACAAAAGGCTCATCTACATGAATATCATATGGCCTATATGGACTTGCGGAGTAGAGCTTCGGGGCTCTACTAAACCATCAAATTCTTCCCTATCTAATCTCTAAAATCCAAAATCCTTCGTAAAATCATCAATGCTGCTTAATTTTTAACTAATAAACTGATCTATTCCGTATCTTCCTAATTTGGCCCGAACCAGATATCATTCATTTCATGACAAACTCTAATCCTCTAGTTTCAATCCTTTCTTCTACTTCAATTGCTGATAATCCTCCGAGGCGTCTGAAAAAAAGATGGCCTCAAGACCTTATAGCTCAGAATATATTAGAGTGCTGCCGCTGGGTAGCTTTTCTACATGTCTTGTTCATGCATATTTTCTTTTAGCCTGTTTACTAGATGTGTTGTACAATACAGTCGTAAATATCAATAAATAATTAAAAAACAAAACAAAAAAACTAATAATAGACGAGTATTAATTCAATCATTTCGTTTAAGCTATATATTCACTAGAAATTATATCACTTAGATCGTTAAATGTTTGTGTAGACCTCATTCTTATTAAAAGGCTCCACAAATATTTTTCTTTTAAGGCAGTTTAAAATTATTTCCTAATGATATCTCGCGAACCCCCTAGCCATCGCCTGCGGACCCCTGGGGTTTACTCTGCACTAGGCCACGGCGCTCCCCACTTAGGCTGTAAATAAATAATAATAAAATGGGACTTCCAAGGAACATTATAAATTATTAATATATAGTTATATACAACCTAGATTCATGTTTTAAATAGCAATTATATTGGCGTATTGTAGGAAATAGTTTTTTCCAAGCAGGGCTTATGTTTTATTCACAGGGGCGGGTCATTAACAAAGGAACGGGAGGCATGAATCACGGATCTCGTTGGCGCAAGCTGCTTTTTTTTTTCTCTTTTTTTATTTATTTTCTATCCGCGAGGTGAGGGTGGGGGGTTGCAATGCAGATAGTGGTCAATCATTTTGAATAATGTGTTTGCTCCCGGGAGTCAGGAATGTGGGTCTATAGCCCTAAAACCAGGCAGGCAGATTACCTGTATTTAATTCATCATTTTTTTTCTGATTCTGTGTGTCGGCAAGTATTATGAACGGTGTAATTGCTTGCTGAATCGTAGCTTCGTTTAGCCTACTGGATTTATACTTACTCTTCTGAATTAGACAAGCGATATTAGTTTTTGTTGTTGGTTAATCAAAAACTGCTAATGGTTATTATCGCCCTCACATCTTTTCAGAAACATTTACTTATTAATATTTTGAAAAAAAAAAATCCAATGCGCGCCACACACGACTTTTACTTACCTCTGTTGCTAAAATAAATAAAAGAACTTATGAATACATTAAAAAAAAAAAAAAATCTGGTTCGCGCAACACACGACATTCACTTACTTCCGTTGTTAAAATCATTTTAAATACATTTAAAGATACGAATAAATTGTTAAATAGTTAATTAAATTTCATATCAATAGAAACAACTGTTTTATTAAATAATCTATTATATTTTTATCTACAACAATCAGTTAGTTTTATCGGCTTTTCATCACTCCATTAAACTTTTAAATTCTGAGTATTAAATAATATTTTTTCTAAAATTGCATGTTTACCCGTTATTTATTAATGCTAATAAGATGATGTTCAATTTTTTTTTTATATCTGCTATATTAAAGTTTCTTAATGGGAAGAAAATTTAAAATATCGGCATTCCGCATTCAGAATATTTTAATCAGAATGAAACCTACATGATATTAAAGCCTACAAATGTTACATCGATATATAGACTTTTCAGCCTCGTTGTGCAAGGTTAAATGTAAAAAAATAGTTGCTCAGATTTTAAACAGAAAAATTTAATCAGAATTAATAAATATAAAACAAAAATTATCGGAAAATTAACTAAAAAAGGGTTTCACAAATTTAAGATTAATTAAAGGCAAACTGATACATAAAACTAAACATGAAGCTGATAATTAACTTACAACAAAGAGTCTTTTAGGCAGGCCTGCGATCTAACACCGTTCCGGACTCACTCGCTGTGTGTAACTTTCCTTAATAAGAAAACATATGGTATTTTTTAGATAATATTCACGCGGTTATTTATCGATAAATAAGCTATCGAGCGCGTCGCTGCAGACTTTTATCAAAATTGTTAAATTTTACAAAGTGTATAACATAATATTATTTCTAATATATTTACCTTTTCAGCGGTATATCATGCATCTATATTACTGTTCTTATCTTCAAAAACCAAAAATCACTTTTGAAAATATTTTTGTTCCTTTCTCCTTTAATTGGTTATAAAATTGGTTAAACTTGTATATTTAGCCACTTTCAACCAATGCCAACAAGATGGTATGGCTATGTTTTTTGGAATCTGCAAAATTAAAGGTACTTAAGAGGAAACAAATTAACATATCGGCAGACCCTGTCAGACTGTTTTATGAATGAGAATGAACGTTAAATAATATTAAAAAAGCCCATTATATTTTACATCTATATAGCTAGTCTAATCCAAATCGTTTTCAAGAAAATCGTAAAAAGGTGAAAATGCTTGGTATTAAGTGGCTCTTCCGGTTGGCCCATTATGATTAAAAATTTGAAATTCTCCTTCTCCTAAATTTTGAAATTCTAGTTTTATTTAACTGATTGTTTTTGTTATATCGACTTAATCCATTCACTATCTTTTTATTATGAATAACGTTAATCTAATTTGGTTCTTAATTTTATAAGATTTCATTATAATTACTATTTATTTAAGGTAATTATTTTGTATTAATTAATTAAGCTCTCAAATATTTTAATTTCTTTTCAATCATCATACAAAACCTTTCCTCCAATAGAATAAAAATAGAGTTATTAATACTGTGGAAATTAATTAATACACTGGAGCGGCACGACATACGGCTTTAAAATACATGCTATGTTAAAACCAATTTAAGAACTTTTAAATTATGTCAGAATAAACATTCATACTGGAGTTCTGACACTGGTCAGATCCTCCGCTCATGTACTGTATGTTTGTGGCTATTGCGCCCTGACTCTGCCTCTACTGGCTAAGACCAGTGATGCGGCTGAGAGAGAGGCGCTGGGATCACTTGGATTCCGCTTTTTTCCTCCACAAGTGGAGGGAAAAGCCCAGTCTGGGGTCCCCTTTGCAGTTGTATGTATTGTATATAGTTATGTTTGTTTGTATGATGTTTATTTATTTGCCAACTTTGTATTTGTCTCAATTATAGGTTGTTGTTTTATTTTTTTTATTTTGTTTTATTTTATTGTATATATAAATGATTTTGTTTTCTATTTTATGTAATTTGACTTTATCGTTATTTTCTGTATATATTGTATGAATGTGGTCCTATATCTCTATTACTATTGTTCATTCTGAAACAGATTGTAATATTTCTCAATAAATAAATATTAAAAAAAAAATTATGTCAGAAATGAAAAAAACTAAAAAAAAATTAAAAATATGTTTGCTCTTTTCTCCTTAAGTTGGCTTTGAAATTGATTCAAATTGCATATTTACTGTTTTTATCATTCTTGATTTCGAATCTATAAAATCAAAAATACAAGGTATTTAGAAGATGAGAATTTTTAAAATCGTCATTCAAGCCCTGTCAGCCTATTTGAATTTGAATGAAACCTCTTTGGTATTAAAGCATATCGAATTTTATATCGATATTGCAAGTTTAATCCAAACCCGTAGAGCCGTTTTCCAAATAATCCTAAACAGGTGCAAAATGAATTGAATTAAGTGGCTTTTCTTGTTCGCCGTTTTTGTTGCTGTAACATCTTACAGGTTGTCTTAAATATGAAATTTCTTTTCCGTAAGAATTTTCGTTTTTGTACTAGAGTTACCACTCAAGAATGTTATTTCTTGTTCACAATATTTTTCTTTACCATATATTTCATATTTAGGTAAATAATAAATATTCGATATTAAGCGAATAAATATCTTAATCTGCATTTAACAAGATGTGCATTATTATTAATTATAAATGTACAACGAATAACTTGTATTATTCCGTTGTGTTAAAAATTAACCTAAAGGGCCAGAGACCGACCTAAAATGCGGACAGTATTCCCGCAGTAACCACAAAGTCGTCAGCTTAAACCGTTTAACCAGAACCAGGGTTCTTGTGAAACCTGAGGTAGGGAACCTTTAATATATATTACTTATAAAATGTAAAAAATAATCACAACAGTAAAATTTATTTAACCAGTAGAGAAATATATATATTTTAGTACGTATATTTGTAAATATGTACATTTAAGTATATTAATATGTATACACTATTTTAAAAGTACTAAACTGTTCTGTTCGGAATTGAATATATTGTAAAAACGAGTGGAGCACATAGAGTTGCCTCATATAGGAATATGATTTATTTATTACTATACGTAGACAAAAAATATGGTTCGTCTTTACTTACCGCTGTTGCTAAAATCGATTGAAGAAATTTCAAATACAGTTAGAGCTAAAAATGAGCGAAACCATTAAAGAATTAATTAAATTAAATTTCTATTGAAACATGTGTTTTTAAAAAAATCTATTATATTATTATCTAAAATAATCAGTTAGTTTTATCGGCTTTTCATTACTCTTTATTAACTTTTACGAGAATGTGTTTAAGATAATATTTGTTCTAAAATCTTCAGCTTTCTAACGGTATATTATATATCTATATTACAGTTCTAATGTTTAAAAACGAAAAATTGCATAGAAAAAATTTGTTTTCAGTTTTATCATTTAGTTGTTTATCAACTTCTCTCAACTTGAATATTTAGCTGTTAATTATCTATGCTAACAATATAATATGGTTAATTTTATAGAATATATAAAATTAAAGGTACTTTAGAAATAGAAAATTTAAAGTATCGGCGTTTAAGCGCAGTCAGACTATTTCAATCAAAAACCCACATTATGTTAAAGTTCATTAAATTTTACATCGATACAGCGACTTTAATCAAAATCGTTGTAGCCGTTTTCGAGAAAATCGAAAAAAGGTGCAAAATGCATGGTACAAAGGGGTTCTTCTGGTAAGCTGATTTTAATGAAAAAGTTTTTTGTAACATCCCAGGCGTATATTTGTCTTAAATATGAAATTTCAGTTTCATAGGACTTTTCGTTTTCGGCCGGGAGTTACCACACACACACACAGACATTTTTGCGGGACTTGGTCATTTGGACTCAGGGGACCCTAAAACGTGTATTTCCGGTGAAAACTGGAATTCGAAAATTTTCACAATCGCAATACTTCCCCTTACTATATACGATATATCATAAGTGAAAGTAAAATTGGACTTTACTAACTATATAGCCATTAACAGCTTTTTATTCATGTAAAATATATAGAAAACTTTTTTTTTTCTTTTATTTTCACTTTCTAAAATTTTAGAATTAGATTTTTCACAACAAATATACGTTTTATAGTTCCCGGATACCAAATGACCAAGTCTCTGAAACAGATCGGTGTGTTTTAAGTCTTTCTCGAAAACGATAAATTGTAAAATCTGAAATTTCTTATTTCAGGTGCGTATATGCCTGAGATGTTAAAGCGAAAAAAAAAAAAAAAAAAAAATCGACAAACTAGGAGACACTATACGCCATACATTTTGCACCTTTTTACGATTTTCTTAAAAATGGGTTTACAGAGCATTTAATAACCTTTAATATGATGTAGCCATCATTCTAATTCAAACAACCTTGTGAATTTTCAAACAAAATTAAATTAAACAGTTGTAACTTTTCTTTTCCCTTTTAATATTTATTTATTGAGATATATTACAATTTGTTTCTATATGAACATTAGTAATAGTGATATAAGATCCCATTCACACAATATATACAATATACAATGATAAAGACAAAGTACATAAAATATAATATATATATTGGGTTGATGCAAAATTAATGCAGGTTTTTAGTAGGTATTGTAAATACGCCATATCTTTACTTTAACCATATATATTTAATCAAAATAATTTCCATCTGAATCAATGCACTTTTGCCAACGTTCAACAAGCTTTCTTATTCCACCAGAAAAAAAATCCGAATCCCTGGACTCAATGAAATCACGAAAAGAATTTTCAATGTCGTCCTGGTTTTGAAAATTTTTCTCCCTCAAAAAGTTGTCAAGATGCCTGAAAAAGTGGAAGTCTGTAGGAGAGAGGTCAGGTGAATAAGGCGGATGTTGGAGAACTTCGTAGCCCAACTCGTGCAGTCGTCGAAGCGTAGGTTGTGCAACGTGTGGTCTGGCGTTATCGTGGAGCAGGATCGGCCCCTTCCGATTCATCAATGCTGGGCAAAGACGTTGCAATTTTTGAGTTCCGAGTTCCGCCGCCATTTCTCGTGTGGTTTTGGTTGGGTCTTCTTCCACTTTTGACCTCAGCTGGTCGTTGTCCAGAGCAAGATGACGGCCCCGACCTTCCTTGTCTTCGAGGTCGAAATCTCTTCTGCGAAACTTCTGGAACCAACGCTGCACCGTGCACTCATTAATATCCCCCTGACCCCACACTTCGTTAATATTACGAGCCGTTTGCGCAGCGCTGCGCCCTAATTTAAATTCGTAAAAATAAATTTGACGAAAATCGCACTTTGACATTTTCGATTCAAGACCTTTGAACACACTGAACAAAACGATTTTACTAAACAAATTCATGGTGAAAGAGAGGGTATTAGATAAGGTTTGTTTTGGTATAATAATGATCAATGTTAGGATTAGCTTTGTTTACACAATTGGAATTAAGATATTGCAATAGAGGAAACCTGCATTAATTTTGCATCAACCCAATATATATATAAAAAAAAAAAATAGTAACAACCTATAATTAAGATAAATACATATAGATGCAATAAAGTAGTAATAAATACATTAACATCATACACACAATCATAACTTTATACAATGCTACTTATCTTAAACAAAAAAAAATAGCTAATTTTTAAAAATGTTCTAATTGATATTATAGGAAGAATGTTATATCCAATTGTATATATTTTTTGATGGACTGAAACCCTTCATAAAGATATGTTTTACAAATTCAAATCTGGTAAGGCAAAACTTAACATTAAAACTTTGTAAAAAAAATAAACATGGGAGTCTGTGTCTGTGTGGCTAGCACATCAAAGGTTGTGAATTCGAATCCCAGTCTCATAGGGACTTTTTCAAATATATAATGAAATAAGGGTTTCTTTCACACCCTCTTCGGGTATGTGAGACTTGTAAGCCAACTGGTGGCTCCTCATAAAAATAAGCGTTGGGAGTGATAACCCTACCCTGCAAAATATCGAGAATCGCGAGTGTATTTTCCCAGCAGATTACAGCTCGCGGTCTTGGGCCTATAAGGCCTGTTGCACCACCGAAAAAAATAAATAATTAAAAACACATGAAGATAATTGTTTTCTGCTTTGATAATTAATATTAATTGTTTAATAAAAATAATTTCAGTAGGATGTAAAGTTCTGTTAGTTTCCAAGGGCTCAAAAGACACAAGCTTTCGAATATTCATTTAAGTCACCCACCCGTTTTATATTGTGACAGTGAACGGTGTTGTTTAAGAATGAAATAATTGTATTCATTTAATTTAATTTTAATAGATAATCAATTTTTGAAGAATGTCTATTAACAGATTAAGGAAAATAAAGAAATATGGCGTTTGCTCCCGAAAGAGATTGATTGTATGTGGTTAGCGTAAAATCTCGTAAGGGGAAGTGATGGAATAAAAATGAGACCGATTTTTCGTTTCCTGTCGCGCTTCTATTGAGGGTAATTCTTGGCTTGTAGCGCTCTTCGTAGCATCCGGTAAATCTTGTCGTGTAACGCCGCTCCACTATCCGACCGGCCTTAGATAAAACTATTATAGCTCTCTGCTAATGGATCGTTTCTCCAGTAGATGATATTCAACATCAATCACCGGCGTTAATAGCTTTATTTTTATTCGAGCCGTAAACACTTATCGAAAGGGCATAAACTGGTCCTGGTATAGGATAGATGATTTGTATTTCCTCAGAGCTCATCTGTTATAGGACGCAGAGGGGGCATTACAATGGACTCGACATCATTAGTCAATCTGTTTGCTCTAACACCTGTAATTAAATATCCGATACCGGCCCAGGCATCCTCAATCCTAATGGCCTCTAATTGTTATTTAAACGCCTCGAATCTAATCGCCTTTGACGCAAGGAGATATCTCCGGAATCATCTCCCTATTCTCGTCTGACAGGTGTTTGGGCCCCTTTAATAAAGATTTTTAGGACCTCTGGGGGCCGTTTGGTTATGAACGCCACCTGAAATAATTTCCTCTTGGCCCATAAAATGCGGTTTAATTGTATACTTTATTGCCCCCATCCCATCATCCCTTCGTAAAATTAGAATTGCCTCAGCCATAGAAATTCAGGTACCAATCGTTTTTTATTATCGGACTCGTCCCAGGCTCCTGGTGGTAGGGAGTACCTTTTTTTATTTAATTTTATTTTATACTAAATTAACCGTTTGCTTTCGAGCAGTTCCTCTGAGGCAGCATTGAATATGATTTTGGCCTAACGAATAAAACTTTATTGGCCTGATTCTTAATTATTTGTTTGTAAAATTATGAGATGAGGTCTACGAACATGTCAAAAACTTTCAGGACAGCAGGGTAATTTCGAAGTCAATTTTCTTGGCCATCAGGATATTTACCTGAGCTGCTTAAAATGATGAAATAATTAGTTCCAGTAAAGACCTGCTTTCTGCTGCGATTACCATAATTACATCATAGGTAGAATAGAATGAGCAGGCAGTCGTGTGGGAAATATTTAAATATTGCCGAAGTTTCTGCTCAACATGTGGGCCATCAACATCATA
This sequence comes from Piezodorus guildinii, assembly GCA_023052935.1. Classification (NCBI taxonomy): domain Eukaryota; kingdom Metazoa; phylum Arthropoda; class Insecta; order Hemiptera; family Pentatomidae; genus Piezodorus; species Piezodorus guildinii. The sequence continues at coordinate 104,045,312 of CM041295.1, forward strand.
AAACAAAATATTGTAGATTATACCGTATGACTGGAAAACTAAAATAAAATCTAAAAATTATGGCAATAAAAAACACACACACACACACAGTTTATATATATATATATATATAAACAAGCCATGTCAAGTATAAACTGAAGTAAAACCGGAAAAACATCAATAAGCGGAATGGCGAGGGTGATGTGAAAACCTTTAACGTTTTTTTCCTTTAAATATGAGCACTGCAGCTTGCCTTAGCAGCTGTTATTTATTATTATTTTTATTTTTTTTAAATGCATAAGAAATGGAGTATTCATACATAAAAATAGTTCTCCATTTATGACAGAAAATTAGAAAATTAAAATTCCAGGTATAGCAAGAAGTTATATAAATAATTAGAAAAATATACAGTAAATAAACCATAATTTTATACAAGCATTTAAAAAAAATAAATAAATAATACAATAAAATGAATAAGGTTACATGTATACTAGATTTTTTAATCAAAAACTCGTTAAATGTATTTATTTGAGCTATGAAGTATGTAAAAACTAAAATATACAAGTTTAAAGTGTTGTTTGTGTCTGAAATAATTTTAAGCTAACAGTAAAAATATGATATGATAAACGAAAAAAAAGCTAACCCTTCTCGAATCGCTGGTTCGTTCCACCGAAAAAGACATCGAGCTCAAAAGCTTAATTCTATAGACAAAATCTACAGATTTTTAGTTTAAAAAAGTCAACAAAAATAAACAAAATCAGCCTTATTTGTTATTTTTAAAAGTTTTTGGTGTGAAATTTGTATGTTTAAAATTTCTATTTTAAAATAAGTTTAACATATGAAGAAATTATAAACCTATAAATCCTAGTTAAAAACGAAAGTTGAACTTTTATCAGGCGAAAAAAAATCATGCTTTCAACAGCGATTGTCGTCAGAATCGAAGAGACGATTAAATACAAAATACATTGTTTTGGAAAGTGATGCTTCGTTGTCTTTTTATTCTAATCGTTTAGTTTTATCGAGATATGTCATCCGAATCCATCTAAAGAAAAGTTTATTCCTTTCAAACGTGATTCAGAATTACATTTATTTGTAACATGTATTCGTTACACATTTAATTTTTTCTTCTAAATTTTATAAAAACATTTTTTCCCTAAAGTTTGTTTGTGTATTAAAACGTCATTTTATTAAATAAACAAACAAAGGTTTGGGAAAACAATGTTGTTGTTATTTATTAATATTGCAAAGTTAACATTTCATTTTGTCGTAAACCTATGACATCCTGCCTTACAGTGTCCTTTAATGATATCCCGCTTGTCCCGTTGAACAGATCCGTTACTTAGGACTCCTGATTGACAAACGTCCTACATGAAATCCGCTTACAAGACTGAAAAGACAAGAAATTACTCGTCGATTTCGGTTACTTCAACATTTACTAGACAGACGTCCTAACCTTTCACTTAACTACAAAAGACTCATTTACATGACAATCATAAGACCTATCTGGACCAACGGAGTTGAGCTTTGGGGCTATACTAAACTATCAAATTCTTCCCGTATCCATTCCTTAAAATCCAAAATCCTTCGCAAAATCTTTAACGCTCGTTACTTTCTCAAGAATAAATTCATACAGAAAGACCTTAATGTTCCATACGTTGCTGATTTGGCCTATACTAGGTATCACTCTTTCCATGAAAAACTCCACTCCCACTCTAATCCACTAGTTTTAATTATTGCTTCCTCTTCAATTACTGATAATCCGCCTTAGTGTCTGAAAAGATGATGGCCTCAATAACTTCTTGTTGCGATTCACTACTAGAGTGCTGCCAAAGAGCAGTATCTCTTCGTGCTTTTTTAGCTGTAAATTTCAATAAAATAAATTTTTTAAAACAAAACAAGAAAAAAGATTATTAGAAATGGAATAAAATAAATTAAATTGGCTAATATTAAATATTCCCGCTTTCTGCTCCCAAAGAGTCTCCATACCCCGCGGCTGAAATAACCTAAATAATTATTATTTAGGCTTGTAGAACAGTAGACGAGTACTGTATCCACTAGACCACTCCACTAAAAAATAATAAATAACAATATCTGGAAAAAAAATGTATATTAAGTAAATGGAGTCTCTGAAGTCATTTAAAAACAAAATGTTGGGAAATATGCTTTCAACTGTAGGGCAAGTTGAAGTTTGCCCCTTCCGTCTCAACTCTCTTAATTTGTTAATTTATGAATACGCCTTCCCCAAGGTTCTCATCCCGGTTTCACTTCTCTAAATTGTATTTAAAATGTTAATTGTCCCATGAACGAATCATCTCTTAACAATCTAAATCAAACGGGGAAAAAACAAAACAAAACTTTTATTTAAAACTGAAAAAAAAAAAACTTCCCTTTGAATGTTTTATCGGTCCTAAAACTGTTGGTGATGGATTTTCTCCGCATGGTTCAGAATAAGAAAACTTTTACCGGTTTATTCGGAATGGGGTAAACTTCTCTGGAAACTTGTAGACTTTTCACATTGAGTCAACAACTGATAGTCAAAAGGTTATTATTCCACAGTTCGAGGCGTTTGAAACAAATGCAATGAAGAGATTTTGAAATTTAATATAAAATATAGCTTGTGAATTGAAATGATTTATCGAAGTTAATTAATATCAGGCATAGCCTTCGTTATTATTATACATATTTAGAACTGTTCTTGACACAAAGTTAAAAGTGGAGACTGACAGTTTATTAAAAGTTATTTATGTATCTAATTAATATGTTTAATACAAATAAAATTTAAAATTTGAAATCAAATCCTATATAGCAAAAACATTTTAATCCACTTAACTATGTATGAAACATCCAGTAAGGTGAAGTATTGCGATCATGAAAATTTTTCAAATTGGAGTTTTCTACGGAAATACGCGTTTTAGATTCCCCTAAATGCAAATGACCAAATCTCGCTAAAAGGTGTGTGTGTGTGTGTGTGGCAAGCGTCATTATGAAGGACAACTATCAAAGTGTGATTAATCATTACAAAATAATCGTAATGTGTATGTCTGTTTGATATCGGTAAGTTTTGGGGAACGGAGTACACTACACTGTTGTTTATTGCAACAAAATGTTCAGTTATTACGTTAAAATATTATTTTTAACCCCATCAGAGACGATTTTTTTTTTTTTTTTTTTAATAGCAAAAATATTGAAAATATTTAATTATTCGGATATATTACAATGGACAATAATAATATTGCTATAAGATTACATTATTTACAATATATACAAAAGGAAAGTCAAATTACATAAAATGAAACTAAAATAAATAATATATACCTTAATATATAATAACACAATTTATAAATTAAATAAATACTACGGTTAACAAAGAAATAAACAAAACATGAACACACTCATACTTATATACAAAATTTAAAATTTGCTGGGGAACCCCGGATGGAGTCCGCCTTCTCCCACTTGTAGAAGGACAAGCAGAATCCGAGGGATCCCAGCGCCTCCCTCGCTGAGTGAGGGCGCTGTAGCCACAAACACACTATATGAAAAATAATATGACTAACTGTTATTTCTCTATTTTATGTAATTAAAATTAATTTTAAAAGCAAATTTTTTTTTCTCGAAAACATGGACATTTCACAAAAGAAAATAACGGGCTGAACTTTACAAGTATTTTATTAATTAAATGATTTTATGCATTCTCGGTAGCATATTTTTACTAATGTGAGGAGTTCGTTTTAATAAATTTTCATGGCAGGATTTTTTGTATCATAGCAAAAGGTGTACAGTTTATAATATAAGTTTATTTGTTTTTACTTATACAGTTCACCCTTTTCAAAGGAGTTATTACTATTACATTCAATTGGGTGTGATTATTTCGAAAATATTAAAATATACATACGAATGCGAATGAGTGCTGATGATTTAAAGTGAATGTCAAGAATTCAATAGGAAATTGGTGACTGCTCCTTTACAAATTTTAATATAAAAATCCACGTTTAGGCTCATATGCCATCTTCAGGTTCGACAACATAAACGTCTATTATCCTGTTGATAAAGGCCTATTTATTGTCTTGGTGAATCTGACCAATGTGTAAGGATCCATCAGCTCACACAGCATAGGATCTGAAACACTGTCATTGCCAAAACTGTAAAACCGTATCCTAGCATATCACATGATAGGCAGTTTCATCTTCCTTCTTGCAGAATCTGCATATCGGCGAGGCTACCAATCCCATGTTGTGGAGGTGCATATTAATCTGGCAGTGTCCTGTATATATTCCTGTCATCCTTCTCAGGGTTATTCTGTTCATTAAGAGAAGAGTACAGCTACTAACTTTGTAGGGTCCCTCCAAAATATTTTAGAATGATGCTGTTTTCCAGTATTGCCATGTAGCTACCCAAAGCTCCAATAGCAGCTCGACTATCAGTTATAAGTTTGTATCTCAAGCCTTCTAAAATTAGGTTCTGTGCTCAACCCTCCTTTTTCCTTAATCCATTATCCATATTCCCGCCCCTCGAAAATTCATAATACTGAGCTCATACTATCGGTTAATACGAATCAATTTTCATCGTGCCTCATTCTTACTAACCTCTAATGAGAAAAAAATATCAAAAGCTAAGCCGTTTCAAAGTCATTTTTTACGTGGCTCTGCGTTAAAGTTTATAGACATAAGAGTTAAAATTCAATACGGGAGGTTTTGAGATTTAGCAGTGGACACATTGACTCACATTTATAGACAATATTGAGCGAGAAAGAAATAAAACCTTAGCCGTGCCGTGAATATCTTGATCCCAAGTCGCTATACTACTGCTAGATCAGAGCATTCAATGCAACTTTCACGAAATATTATCTATCTTTTTTATCAGTGTAACTGTTAATAAATACGAATAATATTTTCTATTCCTGTGAAATAATATGTGAAAATTTGGTAGTTCATCATTAGAATATTCTTTAAAAAAAGTAAAAATATCAGTTTTCATAGTTATTCCATTTATTTATATGAAAGTACATGTAATATAGGATTATTAATTACAACAATAGTTTTTTGGTTTTTTTTGCCGTCTTATTTATTTATTTATTTCGCCGTTGAATTTGGACTCCCTGGGGATTATCCACCACCACCTAATATGGCAATTAAATGGTGAATTTATTGATATTTCGATTATGTAATGTGCGCACCAGAGGTATAAATGTCAAATATAGTAGTAGAGAGAAATAAAATAAAATAATTTAAATAACTAAAAGGGAAAATCATTGCAAATATAATAAATTTGTATTCGAATAGACAAAAAAAAAAATTGAAAATGTATGTGAAATATGTTAAATTGATACAGTATGCTGTGTTATTTAAGCAACCTGATGTATTTAGGCAGCATTTCCAAATAAATAAAGCATTTATCTCTCTCTATAAATATGATTTAACACTACGTTCCCATAATGTCGAAAAGTACTTTTTCTCATTTTTCGCCTATATAAGTTTAATGTCATATTACATATTCTTATTGATTCTTTTATATATTTGTATATATGTATATTGTTAAATTTATTGTTTCGTATATATTGTGTGAATGTAGTATGAATGTTGTCCTTGATCACTATTATTGTAAAAATGTCCCAAGTAGGACATATTGTAATATTACTCAATCAAAATTGTTTTTGGAAAAAAAAATGTCTTATTAATTAATCTTCTGTGATGATTTTTCTTATTATAATTTTTTTCTTGTTTAGTTTCCCTAGCCGATTTTTATTAGTGTGCATATTTACATGCTGTATTTAAAAAAAAAAAATAAAAATAAAATAAAAAATAAATAAAAAATAAATATATATATATATATATATATATATATATATATATATATATATATATATAGAGAGAGAGAGAGAGAGAGAGAGACATTCGATAGAGAACTAGTTTACTGTGGTAAACATCTGTATACCTTGACTCACAGGTACGGAGAAATTCAAGTGCACAATTAGTAAGTGTTTTCTTATACTAATTACCACCATGCTCGACTGTTGGCACTAGAAAACAGTTCAAATATCTTTATATACTCTATATGTATCCATTTACAACAAGGGTTAAAGTAAAAATTATTGTGATCCTAAGCCCCGCAAAAAAGTAAGTGTGTGTGTGCTAGTTCGAAAACAATAATTTGCATTCAACTGAGATTTCATATTTTAGAAGTGTATTCCATTAAGATGTTACAGCAACCTTTTCGACTAAATCGGGGAACCAAAAGGGCCACTTTATAACATGCATTTTGCACCTTCATCTTATATACAATGTATCTTATACAAGGTAATGGAGAGTGATGAATAGATAAATCAAGTGATTGTTGTACATGATAATTTCTATTGATATATTATGTAAATAAATGTTTTAACCAACACTCAGTGTGATTCTTTAAACTCTAACCTCATTAAAAGTTCTTTTTTTTAAATCTATTTATTTAAAGAAATTTACAACTGTATTGATTCAATACAACAAGTAAATGGGATTTATATGAGATTTTTTTTTTTAAATATTCAGTTTTTAAGAATTATTACAATCTGTTTCATAATGAACAATGGGAATACTGATATGAGACCACATTCATACAATATATACAGAAAATAATAATAATAGTCAAATTACATAAAATAGAAAATAAATAAATGATATGAGATTAAAACACACGATTGCCCTGTTAAGAAACTACTCATTGGTAGAACTCCAATGTCCAATTTATGGTAGGAGGTCTCTTGTCCATTCTTTTAAGTAGCCTCGGTGGATTGTCAGGAATAGATGTTGAGGAGAGGTCACGGATAAGCGGGTTTGAGCGGGAGTATTCTAAGATCCGAACTTGAAACGATCTGCACCGAGCTGATAATAGAATGAAACATATTTTATAAAAAAAAAAAATTAGTATATTAGAAAATATGTTAAGAATGGGTTGCCTAAAAAAATCTTGCACAGACTATTTTTAATTATGTTTTTTAAAAAATGATTTTTAATTAAATGTTGCACCGGCTTGATAATAGAAAAAAAATTATAACAATATAAGCGTTGTTTTATTGCAAACACATTGATATAGGGTTGCCTGCAAAAAACTTGGTCCTAATCTGGGTTGCCGAATTTTAAAGATTAAATTTTAACGTGAGTGGAAATGCGTGACAGAGGGCTCCGAGTTGAGTATAGCGTGTAATAATAAAGGACCCAAAATTGCAGCCGCACGTTTGGTTATTCGTTTAACGCCACTTTTATGCTACTATGGCTAATCGGACGATGCTACGGTGGGAGTCCTAAATTTTGCCTATCCAGGTTTTATTAGGATAGGGATATTTAACGAGTACCTGACATCGCACAGGCTCGGAACCACCTTTTAACGTCCCCTCCAAAGGACGGCATAACTAAGGATTTTTTACTCCCATTAAAAAATCCTAGGGCCACCCGCAGGTTTCAACCCGCGAACTTTGTCATAGAAAGCTGTTATGCTAGCTACTACGCTATGGGTGACCCCCTCAGCCGCACGTGATCGGACATTGAATATAAGATAATCTTTTCAAAAAATATAAAATATATATTACCTAATGAATTTCAAACCCGTTGAATAGACTAAATAGGGGATTCATATAGGGGATGTGTTTGAAGATTGGAAAGCGGAATAAAGAAATACCAATCATGGTGGTTTATTCGGAATAAAACTAACACGATATAATCCCTTCATTTTTCGAACCGCTGAGATATTTAAAGCATCCTAAATAACGGAAAAGGGACCGAGATGTTTGAATTAAAACCATTTACTTAAAAGTAATAATTACATTCGAGGGATTAAAGGAATTCAAAAAGGCGGTTCAATTTTTTTTTTTTTTTTTTTTTTTTTTAACAGATTTTAATTAACTAAGGAGGGTGACTCAGTAAGCATTTAACTTTATACGGACGCTCTACTTTGAGCTGATAAATCCTGTTTTTGTTTATTACACAAGCTATATTTTTTGTATACAAGCTTAAATTCTCTTATTTAATAATTTTTATTTCAGATTGTAATATTTCTCAATAAATAAATATTAAAAAAAAAAAAATTATATTGAATAAGTGTCGTTCGTTAACTGTATAAATTCATATTAATATATAACCGAACATGTCCAACTTACAGAATCATAGTCAGAAATAAGTATTGATATCAGGTTCGTTATAACATTCACTTACCTATATATGAAGGGAAATTATTGTGAACGTGTCAAATGGTTTTGGACAATTTAGGAAATTTCCCAGTCTAAATTTTAAAATTTAGTCCAAAATATCCAGTAAGGGGAACACACGACTTTCACTTACATCAGACCGAGAACTATTAAATAAACTGAAAGTTGAAAAAAGTACAACGTTAATTTAAATAGAAAGTTTATTTTTTATATACATTTTCGTTGGAGATATATGATTTAGGTTAAATAAAATAGAAATATAAAATTGTTACGTATAATAGTTAGTAATTAGTTTACGCCCTATTCGCCGCTTTACAATATTTATTACAACTTTGTATAAAATACTATGCTTTTTCTAAAATCTTTAACTTTCCAACGGTATTCTATAATCCTGTGTTACTGTTCTTATGTTCAAAAAACTATAAATTAAATTAAAAGAATATTTTTGCTCTTTACTCCTTTAGTTGGAAATTAAATTCATTCAACTTTTATATTTATCTATTTTTTAGCAATCCTAATTGTTCTATAACTAGATCATTGCTTATAATTTAGAAAATTATAGGTAATTTTGAGGAAGAAAATTTCAAAATTCGGTATTTAAGCCCGGTCATATTATTTCAAATAAAATGATATTCACATGATAATAAAGCCCATTTTACATCAGTTATGGAATGAGATTTACTCATCTATTGTGATTGCTATTACAATTGTAATTATAATTATAAAGAGACTATTGTAATTGTTATTAGTAATATTTATATTGCCTCCTATTACAAAGGATGCCGCCTTCTACCTCCGAAGGGTCTTGAGCCCAAGACACCTTTGCACATACCTGAACCCCTACAAGAAGTACTTTGACATTATGGGTGCTAAGTGATCCATATGTCCCTCCATTTGATCTCTGCCGCCTTTCCTCCTTCCCCTCCACTATTCCTTCATATATGTACCCCCCCAATCCTAGGGCCAGGGCACTCCGGTCAAAATGTTCTTTATGTAAAGTTATAATATATTATAGAAGTAAGAAGTTTATGTGTCTCTTTTGATTGTGTTTAAATAAACAAAAGTTTATATAAAAGTGTTATTTGTTAACTATCGATATAGCGAGTTTAATTAAAATCGTTGTAGCTGTTTTTTAGAAAATTAGAAAAAGGTGCAAAATGCATGATGTAAAGTGGATCTTCGGGTTAGCCGATTTTAAAGAAGAAGTTGCTGTAACATACCGGACGCATATCTGTCTCAAATATAAAATTTTAGTTTCGTATGTCTTTTCGTTTTCGTCCGAGACTTACGCACGCACACGGACGGACATACGCAATTTTTCTCGTGATTTAGTTATTCCGACTCAGGGGGCCCCAAAACGCGTATTTCTATTGAAAACTGGAATTCAAAAATTTTCACGATCGCAATACTTTACCTTACTATATATTTCATATATAGGTTAGTGAAAGTAAAAGTGACGAAATTTACTGGAAAATTTATGAGTTTACACATGGAAAATCACGGACCTTTCATTCGATGTAATTGTAGTGATATCATCTGCTTGAAATTGTATGTAAAGCTTTGAGGCTTAGTAAAGGACGGATACTTGAACATTTAATGAACGGTGAGCTGAATGGTGGGCGTTCAAAAAGTGGACCGAGTCGTGATGTGAAGATAGCGTCTGACCTGCGCTTGGATGAAATCCAGAGAAAGCGATTGTTGGTATTAGATTCATCTTCGGTATTTCCAGGCGCTCTCATGCTTCCACTTAGTATGCCGAGTTGAAGTGGCTTTACCCGAAAATCCAACGCCAATAATTCCTAGGAACTTATCCTTACCAATCTTTCAGAACCGAAAAACCCCTCTATATCTACAACATCCTCACCCCACTCTCCTCCGCCCTCTCTATCAACACAAGATCCTAGCCCTTGAACCCGCTCTTACAGAACTGCTTCTCGATTAGTACCTTGAAATTATTCCACCGATCCCGCCACCTCCTACCACAATCTACCCGAAAACTCCTAGTTTCATCTCTCATTTTCCCCCACTTTGACTATGGTTGTGTGGCATATGGCGGCCTCTCGAAGGTGCTCGAGGGCAGATTGAGAAGGATTATGAATTGCTTTTTAAGATTTGTGTTCGGTAACTCAAGACGGTCGCATGTATCCCACCTCTACGACGAGTTAAAGTGGTTATCCCCAACCTTTCGAAGACAATATTTCCTTGGATCATTCCTTTATCAGATCATTAACTCCCACCATCCATTTTATGTCTACAGCCTTCTGGTATTTAAATCCTCAACCCACCAACAGGAAACAAAATCCCGTCTGTCCGACCTCCACACTCTTTTTCACAGAACCGAAAAATATGATTGCTCCTTTTTAGCCCGTTCCACTGCCCTATGGAATACTCTCCCGTCAAACATCCGACATGCTCCTTCCATACCATCGTTTAAATCCCTCCTCTTTCAATACTTCCATTCTCTCCAGTCCGATGTAAGCTAATTTTTATTATGCTAATTTATGTAAGGTGATTTGTGTATGTACTTTAATGAGATGTAAAAGATATATTTTACGTTAATTATTATATATTTATTTCTAGAATTTTTACATAGAGATGTCACAATGGCCATTTTTATTTTTTTCTTCTTTCTTTTATTATTTTAATGTTGTTATATATCGTTTTAGGCCAGATATAAATTATTATTTTCTTCATTAATGTTATTCTTAAGGGACATTGTCCCAGAATAAAGTTTCTTTTCTATTCTATTCTACATATGTACATATATTTGTGTGTGTGTGTGTGTATATAAATTCATAATATACTGTTTAATTTTTTATTCACTAAATTTTATATATTTTTTTTGTGAACATGTATTATTCTGAGGGGACTAGCTATCCCACGATAAAAAATATTTTTCATTTCATATCACCTTCGAACCTTTTTGGTTATCTAAGTGTTGTTGTTTTTTTTTAAATTATTGTATTAATACATTATATGTAATAGTTGAAGGAAGTGTTTGAAAATTCCACATCTTATCCTAATGAAGTCGCAAAATTTTGGTCTGCCTGTGGTAGCTCATAAATGCCTTGTCATATTGTAAAAGCAGATAGATAGATCTTGAGTAAACATAACATGACCCACAGTCCGATTTTCAACGGTTAGGGAGGAAAATTAAATGTGTTTGCTGTTCAATGGAGATGATGAATAACTGAAAAAAATGGAGTATGAGTCATATGAACTTCCTTCTTCTGGCTCTCACAATATGACAAGACATTTATAAGACACATATTAAACAAAATTTTCTTCTTGGTGCTTTTTTTTTTATTTCTTTTCTTGCCTCCTCGTATGCTTGATTGGGGTATGAAGGTAGGTTACAAGTTCCCCTTACGAATATTCTAAGAAAATATTAAAATTTAATTTTCAGCATGACGTTATGCGACACTTACTCTCTTATTCTGAGAGTTCGACTTCTTATCCTTCTACGAAATCATCTCTTCTTTCATTTTGTACCACTTGTTTTCCTGTGTGTGCTCATAAAGTAGATATATTTACGTTTTTCCGATGAAAACGATGGATAACAGCAAAATTCTCAAAATTTGATTTTCATCCCTAACCGTTGAGAATCGAACTGTGGGTCTTATAAACCTCTTAATGTATAGTATCTGCTCACAATATGACGAGGCATTTATGAGACACCTTGTAATATAATATATATATAGATATGTAAATTATAATCATAATTTAGTTGTAGATATTGTCGCCATTTATCATAGTGACAAAGTAGTTCACATGTGTTTTTAAACATTGGGTAGGTTTCATGTGATCTCTGACGGTTAGATTCTAGATAGAGTAGAAAGGGACTTTTTATTCAATTCTACTATTTTAGGTAAGTTGTTTATATGTTCATTCTGTTTGTATGTATCTAATTTTGTATATTGTTATCAATAATAAACTACTATTTTAGAATCGTCTAAAGTCTACTTTCTTTAAGAATTACAAATTGAATAAAAAGTCCCTTTCTTCTCTATCTAGAAGCTAACCGTCAGAGATCACATGAAACCTAGCCAATGTTTAAAAACACATGTGATCATCTTTGTCACTATGATAAATGTCGACACTATCTACAACTAAATTATGATTATAATTTACATATATATATATTTATATATATATATATATATTTATTTATTTATTTATTTATTTATATATTTATTTACAAGCTGCAGCTTAATACAGGTAAAACTGAAGCAATCCTCATCGGCTCCAAACCAACCATAAACTCCCTTCCACACTACCCGTTGCTCTTTCTCAATAAGGCCCTATTCCGTTCCAGAAACCTCTCAAAAACCTTGGAGTTATTTTTAACCAAAACCTATCCTGGAATAACCATGTATCCGAATTATCCCGAAAAATCCATTTCCATACTCAGCTCTATAGATTCCGAGAATCCTTTCCTTCAAAAACCCGACAGCTACTTGTTTCCTCTGTTATTTTCCCAAACTTTGACTACGGTTGCCTGGTGTACGTGGGACTGGAAATAAAATTAAAACGTTTTATAATATTTATTTTCGGAGCCCGTAGACGTGAACATATTTATGGCTATTATACCATCTTAAAATGGCTTTATCCTTTTGTACGACGGCAATATTTCCTTGGTTCTTACCTATTCCAAACATTTTTTTTTTTTTTTTTTTTTTTTTTTTTTTTTTTTTTTTAACATCATTTATTGAAATTTACAACTGTACTTCAAGGTACAACAAGTAAATGTGACAAAAGTTAATTGGCGTGATACAAACTTGAAGAAGAACTACCCAATGGCAGCACTCCTGTAACTTTTCTACACTAGAAGGTCTCGAGGCCATCTTCTTTTCAGACGCCTCGGAGGATTGTCAGGAATTGAGGAGGAAGAAAGTAATTGAAACAAGAGGATTAGGGTGGGAATGGAGTTTGTCATGAATGGAATGGTATCTAGATCGGGCCAAATCAGCAACATACGGAACGTTGAGGTCTTTATGGATAAGTTTGTTCGTGACAAAATAAGGAGCATTTAGGATTTTACGAAGGATTTTGGATTGTAGGGATTGGATACGGGAAGAATTCGATGGTTTAGTAGAGCCCCAAAGCTCCACTCCGTAAGTCCATATCGGCCTTATGATAGTCATGTAGATGAGTCTTTTGTAGTTAAGTGGAAGGTTAGAACGGTTATCTAGTAAGTGTTGAAGAAGTCGAAAACGTCGTGCAGTTTCCTGTCGTTTCAGTCTTGTGTGAGGGTATTCCAAACATTAAAGAATAGAAAACCTTTCTACATAACTGAGCTCCTCACAGTCCTCTCTGATATCCATTCGTTAAATACTAGAACCGAATCAATCAATATTTATACCCTATCACATAAAACTGCATCCTTTCACAAATCAATTCTTGTTCGCTCCTCGCCCTTCCGGAATTCGCTGTCTATCTCTATCCGTAAAGCCACCTCTCTTTCTTCCTTCAAACATGAACTCCTTCATTACCTACTTGCCTCTCAATCTTACGTTCAATGTAAAATACAGGTATAATTAATAGATATAATGATTGATCTTTTATATGCATACATACATTTATATGTATTTTCGCGGACCCTTATTCTAATCATTTCAATGACAAGTACTTTTTAATTCCCAAAAATCATGTATAATATATATATATATATATATATATAATATATATATATATATATATATATATATATATATATATATATATATAGATAGATAGATAGATAGATAGATAGATATATTTTTAGCGTGCTACACCATATCACCTACATTTTATGCGAAACGCATCTGCTACTGGAACTCTGTTTGACCGAAATGGGGAAATGGAAATAAAGAAATAAGAATCTGTTTACCTCAATTCCCGAAATATTGAATTACACAATTTTAAACAAATGCCAGAAGTGAATTTATGCAAATACTCATACAAAATTCAAATAGTGTTTATGATGTTATGAAAAGTTACTTTGTCCTGTAAGCTATTTATTTTCGAAATGTTAGAAAATGACTAATTTTATGGTTGTCATTGTGCAGTAGCAGGCTCCTGTCAGTAAGCACAAACAATTATGTCTCTTAAAATGTTAAATTTGTCCGTGTAGTGCATGTCATTCTTATTAAAAGCCAAGTTTTCACAAAAGATTTTTACATTTAAGATAATTTAAAATTAATTCGCAAATGGCATTTTGCGGACCCCCTAAACATCTGCGTAGCCCCCATCCGCGGACCAACAGTTGAGAACCACTGACCGACATATTCAATTAAATTACGTTTTTTTTGTTTTGTTTTTTAATGAATAATAATAATAATAACTGGGCTACTGAACCCGAAGGTTCGATGCCGATACCACCAAAGTCCGCCTGCACAGACGCGTCCAATGATCACTGTTGAAGCCCAATCCCCCGGGATCAGCCTTTACGCAATCTCCCATCGACGCTTCGGCCTACCTTTCGGAAGCCTACTAGTATATTCAGCGAATACCAACTTTCTCAGAATCCGTTCCTCACCGAGCCCAACAACTTTACTCGCCCATTTGAATCTCCGCGATGCTATCTACAAGCACCCTCAATCCGCGGTGTGCAACCTTCTAAAGTCCCAAGTGGCTTCATCTCTCATCGGACCAAATATTTTAAGCAGTACCTTATTTTTGAAAACCTTAAGATGTTGTTCATCCTTCAAAGTAAGCGTCCACGTTTAATATCCGTAAAGGACCGTCGGAAGAATAATAGTTTTATAAATTCTAACCTTTAAGTTTTCAGACAGAAGCCGCGAGCTAAGTAATTTTGCAACTGAATAATAACACGCATTTCCCGCCTTTAACCGGGACTTAATTTCCTCCTGGATTTAATTTTTTCTCGTTATCATTGGACCTAAATACTGAAAATTATCTAAGAGTTCAAAAGTTTGCCCTAAGATCGCCACCGTTTCTGCTACTAGTCACATATTTCGTCTTATCGGTATTTATTTCGAGTGATATTTTTTACCGGTTTTTATTATCGCGCTGGTATTTAGTTGTATAGTTTCAGTTTTTTAAATTAAACGTTCTTAAAAAAATTTACGTATTTGTAAATAATATTTAATTAACCGTATTTAATATTAATTATAATTAACAATATTAATTACGATAAATAATGAATTAGATGCCTTTTTGCTCATTACATTGTGAGGAATAGCAGTTGGAGGTTGTTGATGAAGGTTTGAGGATCATACCCATCCTGTCCTTTGATAATAATGTTGATTTTAGCCAGCACAGAGGCCACGCCTGTACGCCACCATAGCCCCCATATGATTTTCAAACAGTCTATTACTCTCTCTATAATGCCAAATAAAATCACATATCTTCAACCGAACCTTTTACTCCTCATATATATTTAATAATCATTGCAGTGCTTAATTATAAACATAAAAATAAACATTATCTTAAAAAACGGTAGGATATTAGTACAGGTGGCAGTGAGAAAAAGAAAAATTAATGAAATAGTGAAAATTTCTAATGCTTTTCAAACATTTCGACCTAATTCGTCTGCCATCTTCAGAGCGAAAGATATCACAACAATCAATAAGTCTATCAATCACCATGAAAATTACCTAAAATATGGGCTAAAACGTAGACAAAACAACAAATAGTTTTACTATTTCATTGATTTTTCTAACTCTCACCACCACCAAAGTTCTTCCTCAATCTTCCAACAGTCAATTGTTTCTTTTCGTAACGTTCCAAGCGTTTATCGTTTTCATATCCGTGCCATTACAGTGGAAAATATTTTTGTTTTTCTTGAGCTCTGGTACCTGCTCCATAATGTTAGACTAGAAATTTAAGAAACACCCTGCATTTATATCCTTAATTATTATTCATTAATTAATAAATTTCACAGGTATTTTTAAATGAAATTCTCTGTTCATTCCAAATTAATTTTAATATTTTGATATATTCTGGTTGTGGGAGCAACATTTTAAATAAAATGGAGAAGATCTTCCAATTTTTTTAGATTTCGAAAATGGGTATAATGATTTTTATTAAAGATGCAATATTTATGTCTATTAAGTGGTCTGAAAATATCACGAAGGTTTCATATACATTTATACGCTGGCAAGTTTCAAAATTTAGATAATAATTTTTAATTTTTACTTACCTATATTTGAAATATATAGTGAGGGAAAGTATGTCTATCGTGAAAATTTTTTAATTCCAGTTTTCAACAGAAATTAGGGTACCCTTTACGGGTAAATTCAAGCGCATAAACGAAAAGTCAAAATTATAGTTTCATATTTTAGAGTTGTAAACGACTAAGATATTACAGCAACTTTTTACAAAATTGGGAAGCCAAAAGAGCCACTTTATTCTATGCACTTAGCACATTTTTACGATTTTCTAAAAAAAAACGGCTCTAAGGATCATGATTAAAAAAGCTATGTCAATGAAAGGTTAATGGACTCCAAGATCATATAGGTTTCATTCTGATTGAAATAGTCTGACAGGGCTTAAATGCCGATATATTAAATTGTCTTCTAAAAAACGTTTAATGTTGTATTGAGGATGTATAGTCTACTGTAGAAACTATTATAGGTGGAAATAATCGGGAGTCAGTCTTTTTTTAAATATATTTATTTTGCTGACGTTTCGGCTCAAGCTTGGGAGCCATCATCAGGGCTACAAACATCAAAACAAAAAAGATACATATTAATGAGATAATGAAAATGTTTTTGAATGTAGTGGCAATGATAACATTTGAATAAAACAGAAAGTATACCAGTGATGGAGTTATTGTTGACCGTTGAGAAATTATATGAGGAAGATGGTTGGTTGTGCGGTCATAAATTAGAAACACACATTTAAAACAAGTGCTATTTTAATTATGTGCCGACGTTTCGGCCTACAATGTGGGCCTTCATCAGGGCTAAAAGAAACAAGATAACAACCAATGTAATATGTAGACTTAATAATGCGTTAGGTATATAATAATAATATGACAGTAATATAATATGGGAACATAAATAAAATTAAATGTAATATGATAATAAAATGATAGTTATAAAGTATAGAAATAAACAAAATTAAGATGATAGTTATAAAGTATGGAAGTAAACAGAATTGAGATGATAATATTGTAATAGGAATATATAAAGAGAGACTAAGCAAATGAAACAAATGTTTTTTTGTTTTTTTCATTATATGATGATGATAAGCATAAAAACAAAAATTTAGACATTAATATAAAGTAAAAAATTAAATATAAACGTATCATTACTGAGCCATGTCCAAGCATAAACTGAGGAAAACCGAAAACAGGTGGTATGGAGAAAGGGTTGTGGTAAAAACATCTGACGGTTTTCTCCTCTAAATATAAATACTACAGCTTGTCCTTTTTTTAGTAGTTTTACAAAATTGTACAAAGGAAAAAGAAAACAAAATATGTACAATAAATAAGGCTAAACATTTTTAACAGAAAATTATAAATACTAGAATCTGAGGTATGTAAAAGAACCATGAGGTATTTATAAAAAAAATCTTGTAGATTCAAAAAAAATATCCCTATCATCTTATTAGGATTGATGAAATGTGACCAGATATAAAAATTGAACGAATTCGCTAACTGAAGCAGAAAAGAGGAAAATACTATTGTTTTATGTAGTTTTTTTTTTTTTTTTGATCCTATGAACATATGTAAACATAGCGTTGGATTGCTAAAGAATTTAGAAAAAATATTATCTTATATACAAAGATGTAAAAGATAATGTAAAGGGACAAAAAGGGCATAAAATTATTACTGATTATGCATTAACAATTAAAACTTTGATTTTGCTATATTAATTAAACCAAATCATATGTTTCCAACGAAACTTAATAATCTTTTTATTCAAATTAGGAATAAATGTGGTCAAGATTATAATTATTTTATTTTATTTCATTTATTTTATTTTTTCATTTGTTATTTATGTTAATTTTTTTTTATTTTTTTTTTTTTTTACTTTGTACATATGGGATGAATGACTTCTTTTAGCTCTAATACTTATTGCTCAAGATAGTGGCAGATTTTATTATTTCTCAATAATGCAATATTTTAGAAAGGATTTAAATTAGCTTTAAAATTTTAGTTTATTTAATACTTCTTACATTGACTTTGTCAGTCGAGGTAAGTGAAAGTCCTGTGTTTCCCGCATTATTAAATTTATTAAATGTTCTTTAATATAATATAGGTTTTATCGTCATCAAAACAGTAATACAGTGCTTAAAGGACGAATTTCCAAAATTTCTTTTCTGTTGATTCTGGGTTGAGAAAGTTGGAGAGTTGGCTCTGCGGAGGAGGCTGCTTGCAGAGAGGCCACTTCAGTAGAAAAGTATTGCCTCACAAATTCTCCAAAAGAGGATTGCCATGATTTCACGGAATTTTCTTCCTTTTTCCCGGAACTATGCTGGATACAATAATACAGAAAAAAAAGACTTCACAATATATTGTCTATAAAATAGATATTGTAAAATATATACTTGAGTATACTATATTAATTTTTTTTTAATTCTGAACTGTCCTCTACTTTAGCTTGGTTTTGCGTACGCTTATGACATGTTTATTAAAATCATTTGCAGAGGAGTTGTATTAATTATTTCGGATGTAGTATAACATAATTTAATTAGGATTCCAATGGAAGGATTAAAAAATTATATTTGTTTAAAAAAAAAAAAAAAAAAAAAAAAAAAAAAGTATCTCTACAACTCATGGAGGGTATCGGGTTTAGTGCATTAAGATTCACGGCAATAGTCCACGCAAGAAGGTGATTAGGCCTAAATCATCCTTGGCCGCCAGGTTTTTCCTTAATTTTGGGTACCTACTTTAAAGTGGCTGGGTGTGCCTGAGGAGAGTCTCCATACCTCAGGGTGACCCTACAGCTGAAATTACACGATAAATAATTCTGCCTCACCCGGGGCTCGAACCTGGGTTTCGGAGAGAAGTAGCCTAATACTCTATACACAAGGCATCGGCGCTTCCAAAAATTTTTTTACAAAAAAAAATTCTGTGCCCACAATTTTCATATTTCTACCTTCATGAAATAGATATCCTTAATGTTTAATAATAATTAGTCTCGTCGAGTTTCGACAGAAACGTTTATTTTGAATTAAGTTTTTTAGTAACGCTCGCTGGTTCAAATCAAGGAGATGGCCGGAGGATTTTTCAAAGGTAGTAAATAATACTTCCCCGTCCTTCGGAGGGGACTTAAATTTCCTAATTAAATCTGGATAGGCAATATTTAGGACTCAAACTGTAGCATCGTCCGAGTAGCTAAAACAGCATAAGTGGCATTAAATGAATAAACAACCACAGCTATCCAAGGGTCTTGGGTTCAATACGTAAGTGTATTCATACCGTTTCTAGGTCAACGGCCTTGCAAGAAGATGATTAGACCGAGATAACGCCCAATCGCCGGGTTCTTCCACCAGTTTTCGGGTATCTATTTAATTTGGGCTCAGTTAACCCCGATAGGTTATCCCTACCCTAGGCTCTTCCGAAGGCTGGAATAACAGAAGAAACTAATTATGTTGACACGGATTTAAATCCGACACACGGAGATCAGGTATTTATTTATTTGCTCTCCATCGCTTTATATGTTAAATAACATTTAAAAATATATTTTTCTTTTCAAAGTTTTTTTATAAATCTATATTGATCTTTTTTACTAGCTAACAAGAATAGTTAATTTGAAAGAAAAAAAAATATGAATACAACAAAATCTAAACAGAAGTATTTATAATTCGGAATTTGATTCCTGTTCGACAATTTGAATGGAGATATCCGATATGAAAGCTAAATTAATTTTATATCAATATAATGACTTTAGTTACAGATAGCGATTGGGAAGTTTGGAAAAAATCTAAAATACATTGTGTAAAATGGCAATTCTGGTGGATTGATTTTAGTGAAAAGGCGCTGTACTATACCAGGATTATACCTAATATAAATATGCAATTTTATTTTGGTAAAACCTCTTCTTTTTACCTAAGCTTACCATCTGAGAAAGCCCAAACCATTTTGCGATACTTGGATTTTTGTTCTCAGATGATCCTTAAAAAAAGAATGCAAAATTTGAAAACTCGAATTCGAATATTGTCGTAAACCTAGTAATTTTCTTAGTATACATTTCTTAAACCAAACTTGGATTTAATTTATGGTGTTGGCTGCTTTTGTGATTGAACCAATTTGAAGATTATTGACTTACAAGGAAACAAACTATTTTATTTATAGGAATAACTAGGAACCCGCGTACTAGACTTAATCGACGATTTGGCTAATTATACAGACTACTGCACAGAAATTCTAAACTATCTACCGAAAACAAACTGCTAATATACAAGACAGTACTGAAACCTATCTGGACCTACGGACTTGAACTGTGAGGGACAGCCAATTTTTCTACCTTCAAACGCATTCAATCCTTCAATCCAAAGTCCTCAGAACCATAGTTCTTATTATGTCACCAACCTTACCTTACACCGCGACCTAAATATTTCATTTATTTTAGACCTTATACCATCAAAATCGATAAATTCCATCAGAATCTTATCCATCAGCCTAATCCGCTTGCTTAATCCTTATCCAGCTCCACACATCCCTAGAAGGTTGAAACGGCAGTAGCATCGATAACTTTTGTTACATGTATATTGGAGTTCTAGATTTGGCTAGATTTTCCACTCACGTGCTGTATGCTTGAGAATTGTAATAGGTATGAGTGACTTTTGTAAATATTCTTATTTATCTTGTTTTGTATATATGCATATTGTATAATTATTTTATAAATTTATTGTTTTGCAAATATTGTGTGAATTATATGAATGTTTACTTTATCACTATTAAAAATGTGTAAATTGGACTGATTGTAATATTACTCAATAAAGATTTCTGAAAAAAAATTAATAGAAATAACAGTTGAAAGAGAAAAAGTTGGACATTGCTTATGTTTTGCTACAACATTTTAACGGCAGACTATCGCTGAATAAGAAAGAAAAGTATTTTCCGGATCCGTTCCAACACTGCTGTTTTGAATAGAGCAGAATGGAGGAGGATGTTTGCTAGCTTGTGGTTTTTGTGGCTTCTAATCAAAGCTTGTTTACGGCTTTCTGTTTGCTCCAACTTAATAAAACGATAATGCAGGTATTGGCCGATGGCCAGGAAGCAGGGCGGCCAGCAAGAATGTTCCCTTCATGTTTTAAAGTGATTAACTGCGATTCTTGTTCATTGCCCGAGTGTGTGTTTTGGAACCCATGGGGTATGTTTTGGGATCATCCTTCTCTCCCTTGTGATATCGGGAATCGAGTCCAATATATTACACTAATATGCCTAATATAATATAATTCTAAAATAAACTGAGTCTCAGCCACTTAATTTTATTCTACTATGCTTATAATTTGTATGATCTGTATAATAAAATAAAAATAGGCTTACCGAACCCGAAGGTTCGATGCCGATACCACCAAATTCCGCCTGCACAGACTCGTCTAATGTTCACCGTTCAAGCCCAAGCGACCGAGATCAGCCTTGACGCAATCCTCCCAACCGACGCTTCGACGTACTTTTCGGACGCCTACCAGTTGGATCAGCGAATACCAACTTTTTCGGAATCCGTTCCTCAGCGAGCCCAACAACTTTGCACGCCATTTGAGCCTCCGCATAATCTGTATAAGTTCCATAATTTTTTTCATTCAGTCCCTTTAATGATATTCTGTTTTTAATAATTGCTTAACTTCGCAGTCCATTTCAAACTCTGCTTTAAACAATTTATAGTAAGAAACCTAGTGCGGGCAACACAAGACTTTCACTTATCTCGTTGTTAATTTTTTTTTTTTTTTTTTTTTAAACATTTTATTGATATTTACAACTGTACTTATACTAAATACATCAAGTAAATGGGCTAATTTACACTTATGGACGTGATAACGTTTTGTGAAGAAACTACCCATTGGTAGCACTTCAATGTCAATTTAATTTAGTAGGTCTCGAGGCAATTGTCTTTTCAATCGTCTCGGAGGATTGTCAGGAATAAATAAGAATGATAAGTTGCTTACCAGAGGATTCGTGTGGAGTTTGGAATTAAAAGAGGCATATATGTTTCGGTATAGTTCTGCGACAAATGGGATATTTAGGTCATTATGGATAATTTTATTCGTAACGAAATAATTAGGATTTTGGATTGTAAGGATTGATTGCGGGGATGGTTTAGTAGAGCCCCGCAGCTCGATGCCATATGTCCAGATGGGACTGATGATAGTACATAAATGAGCTATTTTGTTAAAATTGAGTTTTAAACGTTTGTCAGGTATGTGTTGTAGTAATCGGTATTTACGGGCAGTTTTTGTGGTTTAAGTCTGGTATGAGGGTTGTTTAAATCAATTTAAGAACTATGAAATAAAGTTAAATTTATAAATTTTGAACATAATTTAAATATGAAGTTTATTCAGTTTTGTTCGAAACATATAATTTAGATTGTTAATAATATAGTTAATTTTAAATTATTAGGTATAATTATCATTAATAATGTAATGGCCTATTAGTCACTTTACATTGCCTATTACAACTTTGTATGAGATAAAAAAATTTCTAAAATCTTTTGCTTTCCAATGGTATATTATACGTCTATGTTGATGTTCTTATTAAAAAAAAAAAAATTATATTTAAAAAATTACTTTTGCTCTTTTTTCCTTTATTTAGTTATCTAGCCTATATTTATTAATCCTAATAAGATGATATGGCAAATTTTTGTGAATCTATTAAATTAAAGGTACCTTAGAGAAAGAAAATTTTAATTTTTGGCATTTAAGCCCTGTCAGACTATTTAAATTAGAATGATGCCTTTACGATATTAAAGCCCATTAAATTTTACATCGGTATAGTGTTTTCAGTCTAAATCGTTAGAGCCGTTTTTGAGAAAATTATAAAATGTTGTAAAATGAATGGTGTAACGTAACACTTTCGGTGAGGCTATTATAGTGAAAATGTTCCGTAACATATCGGCGTATAGTTGTCTCAAAGATGAAATTTCAATTTCGTACCACTTCTCGATTTCGTACTAGACTTACCCACACACACACAAAAATTATAGTTTTTTAATTTTTTTTATTTTGGCATGAAACATGCAAAATTAGTATTGTAAATAATTTTTACAGAAAACATTTTTTTAGCCGTGAGCAGGATTTTTTACTCGGAAACCAGCAAAGTCTCAGTCACTAAACGTTTGTTGCTTATAATCCGTATTAGTTTCATAATTTTTCACTTTGTCCCTTTTAGGAAATTTCCCTGTAAACATGGGAAATAACGAATTTACGCCATTGTTGAAAATTCATATACGAAAATGGACTATGTTCTCAAGACCGACATTATTGCAGCAAGCAATGACTAAGATTTATATTAAAAAAAAAAAAAAAAATCAAAAGTGATTCTCTATTCCCTTGAGCACTTTCTTCACTATTTAGGTAATGCGTTGTGAGGGCGAAAAAAAATAAAGAACATCCTTGTTATAATGTTAACTTTTGTTATGATTTGATAACTGCAAAATCACCAATTTTTTATAACACGTTTTTTGCGGATAAGGCGACTTACATTGGCTCTAACGCTAAAAGTGTTAGATTAAAAATAGTTTTATATACTGTTTTATGTTTAGGAAAAAATAAAGAATAATTGGTAAAAAATTTTGGGAAATCAAAAATATTGAGTTGCAAGGTCTAGACGGTTTCGAATGGCTTGACCCATATATATAAATATATATATATATATATATATAATATATATATATATATATATATATATATTTTTTTTTTTTTTATATCCAAATGACCGTCAAGATTTGAATCCAAATCCTATATGGTCAGTACTTGGTTGCCATAATTTAATAGAAACTTAGGTTACGGAACCAAGTATAATATAAAAAGATCAATAAATTAATTAAATAGAGTATAAAATAAAATTATTTAAATGACAGAGGAAGGTGACTCAAAATAAATAGAAGAAATGAAATAATATTATAATTAAATTAAACTCTGTCAAGTGCCTCATTTTTTTTTTTTTTTTTTTTTTTTTTTTATATATATATTATTGAGCTGCCTGGAAAATAAAGAGTGACTTTTCTTTTCAAAGAAAGATATACAACTGTTTTATTTAATCAAACTATTCTCTACTACTAAACCATACAACTAAACACAAGTGTGTTAATAAAAACCGGTAAAGAAATAGGACTCGAATTAAATACCGATAAGACGAAATATATGATTAGTAGCAGAAACGGTGTCGATCTTGGTGATATTGATGTATCAGGGCATACTTTTGAACACGTTGAGAAATTCAAGTATTTAGGTTCAATTATAACTAGAAAAAATGAAATCCAGGAAGAAATTAAGTTCCGGTTAAAGGTGGGAAATGCGTGTTATTATTTAGTTGCTAAGTTACTTAGTTCGCGGCTTCTATCTAGAAACTTAAAGGTTAGAATTTATAAAACTATTATTCTTCCAACGGTTCTTTATGATGTGAAACGTGGCCGCTTACTTTAAAGGATGAACAACGGCTTAAGGTTTTCGAAAATAAGGTATTACGAAAATATTTGGTCCGAAGAGAGATGAGGCCACTGGGGAGTTTGGAAGGTTGCACAACGCGGAATTGCGAAACTTGTATCCTGTGAATATAATTGAGCTGATTGCAAATGGGCGAGTAAAGTTGTTGGGCTCGATGACGAGCTGATTCTGAGAAAGTTGGTATTTGCTGATCCGACTGGTAGGCGTCCGAAAGGTAGGCCGAAGCGTAGATGGGAGGATCGCGTTAAGGCTGATCTCGGGAGCTTGGGCTTGAATGGTGAACATTGGACGAGTCTGTGTAGGCGGAATTTGGTGGTATCGGCATCGAACCTTCGGGTTCGCTAAGCCTATTATTATTATTCTCTACTACTATCAGTACTGAATTTCTTAAAAAGTGTTTGCAACTTTTTCTGCAGAATACTTTTCTTCCCATCTTTATTATTTTTTTTAGTTATAGCTCTAAATTAAAATAGACTGAGAAACGAAAAATATAGGATTTCTGACATTTCTTCTCGACATCTGAAGTTATATTATTAATGTTTTGTTAAAAAACACCGGATATTATATACTTGTATTGAAAGACATTACCCTGAACATGGTACATATATACTTCAAACATATAACGTAGAGTATATACACTGCAAGCTATTGGACGGCGGTTGATTTGTCAATCGATAGTTTCATTACAAGTTTTTAGGTTTTCTTCACCCGAGGCACAGTAATGGTCTCGGTCGAAAAAAAAGTCCTTTCACGATTTCTTTGTCTTAACGGCCGAAACCTTTATTGATTTCCTCAATCTATGTCAGGCTTTGCTGGCACAATATCTCTGGAATTCATAAATGGTATTTGGAGGTCTCTCTTTCTCACAATAATGTTAACTTAGTAACGAGTTAGAACGTAAACACGCAGAAACGTTTTATTATTTTTTTTAAATTTCTTTATTTCATTAAAGGTATGATATAAATAAGTAGACAAAAAAAAAAATATTCCATTTGATCAAATTCATCATCATAAAAAATATTTTTTTAAAATAAATAATAAATCTTTATTATCAAATTTGTAAGTTCCTTGATCAAATATGACACATTAAATGTTCCATAAAAACGGTCACTATAAAACTAGCAATTAAATCAAAGCTTCATTTGATGTTTAATATAAGAATAACAACAAATTCAACAATATATAAAAACTTTGCAAGAGACAATGCCAATTACAATTTATCTTTCTTTCTTTTTTTTCTTGTTTTTGTGTGTGCTCTTATAAATGTTTATTAACTGAATGTACTTCGATGATCAGTACGTTACTAAAATAAAATAACAAAATTATAATAAACCATTAATTCAGTTGATATTATCACTTCTCGATGCCATAAGAAATTCCTCATCGCAGGACTGCTAAATCATTCAAGAGAACAACCTTCCAGAATATAAAATATTAACTGGACTATAGGCAATTTTTGTTTTCATTGTTTTGTTCTAAGGGGAGTTAGTCCTAGAATAAAGATTTGTTTACATTTCATGTAAAAAAATAAAGTATATTGATGCTATTTCTTTGACCACAGCTGTATTTATATAATATGAATGCTTTTACAGACGTAAATCATTTGTAACATCCATAAGTTAAGGTGATAATTCACAATAAAATAGGATTGAGCTTAAGGAAAGCCAAAATACCGAATTGTTTTGTGGACAAGCGTATAATTTATTATTTTAAGACGTTCATACATCTTCTATCTTTATGAAGAGTTAAATAGACCGAGGGAATTCTCGAAATTCACTCTAAGAGGGAGGAAGTTAAATATATTGCTAGGAAATAAGGCGTTAATGGTCGGAAGGTCGGGGAAAGTGTCATGCTAAGAGCAACAGTCAACTGGGAGGAAAAGAAAAAAATACAAACTAGAAATTCAAGAGGGGGAATAAATGCCACTGCTGTTGCCAAATATAAGTCAGCTTTATATTCTTAGGGCCGTTCCTTTCTCAAAGCTTCTTGTATATTGATATCCCCCTCCATTGTAGTCTTCAATGAATGCTATTTCATAAATTTATATTATTATTCTAATATATTAACATATTAAAATATATTATATTATTTACAATCCAACTGGAATTATTGATGAAATTGTTTCACACAACACTTGACATTAACTTGTAGTGTGAAGATAGATAAAAGGAATCTCATCGGGTTTCGATGGACGTATAACAAAAATTATTATCTATAGCAATCAGCTAAATTTATGCGATTTTCTATCATCATATTACTAGCTACAACTTTGGATGTTTCATAATTTCTTTTCTCTAAAATTTAAATTTCAAGAGGCATATAAATTACAAGCTGTTGCCCGCGTCTTCGTCTGCGTCCATTTCTGTTATTATGATCTCTATTAAGAGGCTTTTAAAGAATATATTTTAAAGTACTTCTGCGTAAATGATATTTTTAGTTGTTGTTTTTTTTCATGTAGAAGAACAGACTGATTTTCTCCTCAACCCGATCTTGACGTAAATAGATTCCTACGTGTTTAAATCTTTGTCCCTGTGATTTATTAATTGTTACGGCAAAAGATAAATTAACGAGAAATTGAATTATTTTAAAATTCAAACGTAAATTATTTGGAATCATTGGGATTCGAGGTTAATTTTCCCCGTTTTTTCTCAGATTTTCCATACATTCTTCATTTCTATTGGTCGCAGCGTTATGTTATCTAGCCTAAAGCCTTCCTCGATGAATGGACTATCAAACACAAAAATAAATTTTCAATTCGAACAAGTAGTTTCTGAGAATAGTGCGTTAAAACAAACCAACTCTTCAGATTTATAATATTAGTATAGATTATTATTATTTGTAAAAAACAAAAAAATAAATAATAAACCTGGAAGAATAGCTCCGCTATTTTCCTCATCTATTAATTTTCCAATTACTTCTTATTTCATATTTGCTCATATTTAATCCTAAAAATAAGAAATGGTGACTTAATTAAAATAAAAAGCTAGTTATTATTTTTTTTTTAAATTTCTTTATTACAATCAAAATACAGACATTATACAGTGGAAGTAGAAGTCACTTTCCCTCTAAGGCGAGCCCGTGTGTGGGAAAGGAGTTCACCTGCGGCAATTCAATAAAAGTACAGTAACAAACAGTAACACAGTACTCAGAAACAATACAATACTTAAATAATATTACAAAATATGACACTTTTTTTATAAAGAAACAGTAACATAATGCACAGTATGAAACAATATAATACTTAAAGAATATAAAAAAAAAAACAATTATAAAGAAACAAGACACAGTATAAAGCAGTAATGACTAAGCTAAAAAGCTATGAGGAATATATATACATATATACAAGATATAAAATTACTATTAAATTAATTAAAGAAAGTAATTACAAAAAATCGGCATTCAAGCAATGCACTATTTTCATCTGGATAAAATATACATGATCGTTGGATTCGTAATTGAAAAAGTCGTATAATGCTATTTTTGGTTCCTCTAGTAAGGTAAACGACCGTGCAATAATGTGATTATGCTAGATCACCCTTAGCTTCTAGGTTTTTCCCCACCTGCTTCGGTACCTGTTTAATAGAAGCTGAGTGAGCTACGGGTGGGTATCTCTACCCTAGGGTTGCCCCACAGCTGAACTAACTGAATAAATAATTATTTCTGCCAGAGCCGGATTCGAACCAGGGTTTTAGATAGTACTCGAATAAGGATCAATCATATTTATACATTTTATTTTCACTTTTGTTTATAGGAAATACATTGTAAAGGAATTTTTTGCGATCCATCAAATTTTTCAATTCGATTTTTCACTGGAAATATACCATTTAGGGACCCCGAATCGAAATTACCAAGACCCGGTCTGTGTATAAGACGGATCCTTTGTAGGTGTGTGTGATAAATCCAGCTCAAAAACGAAACTTAATTTTCATATTCAAGACAAGTTTAGGCCTTAGATGTCAGGAATTTTTTTACCAAAATCGGCTAGTCAAAAGAGCCAATGTATACGATGCATTTTGATTTGTTTAAACACACGAAGCTAACATAATAATAGAGTTGTAGGTGTATAATGTATCGTTGGAAAGCTAAATGTTTTAGGAAAAATGTGATCTTAGGTACGAAGTTGCAGAAGGTAATAGGGCATGCGACGAATAGGGCATAAACTTTGGTGATTGTTGTACATAAGAATTTTTATCTTTTAATTTTAAACATACAAAAATGGAAAGAAAAGAAACTGCTCGACGTCTTTGGCTACTCCAACATTTACTAGACAGACGCTCTAACTTTCACTTAACTACTAAAGACCCATTTACATGACCATCATAAGGCCTACCTAGACCTACAGGAGTTGACTTTTGGGGCTCAATTAAACCATCAAACTCTTCTTTTCAATCCAAAACCCTTCGCAAAACCCTTAACGCTCCTTACTTTGTCACGAATAAAATCATTCACAACGACCTTAATATTCCATATGTTACTGATTTTGTCTGTACCAGGTATCACTCCTTCCATGAAAAACTCCACTCCCACTCTAATCCATTAGTTTCAATCCTTGTTTCCTCTTCGATTCCTGATAAGTCTCCGAGGCGTTTGAAAAGAATATGGCCTCGAGACCTTCTTGTTTAGACTCACTACTAAAAGGTTCTGCCAATGGATAGTTTCTCTTAATTTTTTTTATCTTTTCAGCATATTTACTTGTTGTATTTTATACAGTTGTAAATGTCAATAAAAATATATTAAAAAATGAATCTTAAACATAAATTTCCAACGAAACTGGATTTGAACTTTTTTAAACTCTATTTAAAGTTTTTTTTAATTGATTTCAATAACCGTAGCAAGTGAAAGTTGCGCGCCCTAAATATTTATAAAATAAATTCAAAGAAAATCCTGTACCTCTGCAATCCATGGAGGGCTTGGGTTTAGTTCTTCTAAGCTCTGTACTGTTTCACGGCTAAAGGCCGTGCAAGTAGTGATTAGCACTATATCACAATCAGCCGACAATGTTTTACCAATAATCTCTGATACACACTTTATAGAGGCTTGATTTGCCCAAGGAGAGTCTCTTTCCGGTCATATCACGTCTGAAATATATCAATAAATAAATTCTACCACAACCAGGGTTCTAGTCCGGGCCCCGGAGAATAAATAAATAAATTCTTTATTATCTTTGGACATGTCCCTTTAGAATAAAATATACAGAATGTACAAATTGTGCTTTGTAGTCTTAGAGTATATTAAATACATATAAACAAGTTAAGAATTACTTACAATTACTAAACATATTTAAATGTCAAGAAAACAACAACCACAAAAAATATAAAAAAAGCTTATTTACAATTCTATTGAGCCTGGATATTCATTAAGTGATTAAATATGCGGGATTTGAAGGTAAAAAGAGAGTTGGAGTGACGGATGGAAGGAGGGATAGAGTTCCATAGGATTGATGATCAAATGAAAAAGGATCTATCGAAATGTGCAGTTGGGTGGGCCGTACGGTATAAATCTGAAGGCCTGGAGCGTGTACAACGGGGATGGACAAAGGATTTGAATTGTAGGAGGTCAAAAATGTATTGTAGGCGGCGGAATTAGACAACTTAGTAAAATAATGCGAGGAAATACTTGCGACGATTGAAAGGGTAAAGGAACTTTAACTCGCCATAAAAATGAGATACGGAGTTGTATCTAGGGCCCCGAAGATGAATCGAACAGAGCAATTAATTAAACGTTTTATTTCTACCTCGAGATTCCTAGAAACACAGTCGTACAACAATAGTTGAAGTGGGGAAATATTAGAGAGGTAACGAGGAGTTTTAAGGTCTCATGCGGAAATAGGTGACAGAGGTAAAACGGTCACTTTAAGGTACAGAAAACGGTACATTAATAATGCTTAAATATAAGTTAAGAGAACAGTAGAATAATGCTCTATCCACTAGACCACGCTACCCCCATACATTAATCATAATAACAACATATAAGTTATTAAATTGAATATTTTATGAACACGTTTTATCTCTGAACTACATCCCTCTGTTAGCCTAATTCTAAAATGGAATAACAGAGGATTCGTCTTCCTTGGCTGTGGCCGAGATATCGGTAGGAGTTATCGGAAAGGTGATGTAATACGAAGAGAAGGGTCCCATACCCTCTTATTTACTGGAATCTCATAAGAGATGAGTCTAAGCTTGTCGGTCGTCTTACTGGAAACTTAAGTCGACAATATAGAGGTCGCTAGGATTCTACCCTCGGATACCTTCAGCCAAATCC
Source organism: Piezodorus guildinii (assembly GCA_023052935.1). Taxonomy (NCBI): domain Eukaryota; kingdom Metazoa; phylum Arthropoda; class Insecta; order Hemiptera; family Pentatomidae; genus Piezodorus; species Piezodorus guildinii. The sequence goes on from CM041295.1 coordinate 104,076,291, forward strand.
AAAGATCCCAAGGAATATAGGGCAACTGCGGCGGTGGCAATGCCCCCCTGTCTTATTGTTTGCCCCCCTCTGCCCCCCCTTTACTCCCTCTCCCCCTTTATCTTCCCCCTCTCCACTTTCAAGTTAATAAAAGAAATAGGAAGAGATTTCTCCTCCATAGACTCAAGCGGAACTCATCCCACCCCCCTTGGTTTAAGTAAAATGAGTGGCAACATTCATTGTATTCTATCAAATCTTATCCCTTTTAAGTTCTTTTTTTTTTTTTTTTTTTTCTTTATCTCAGACCATTTATTTGGGAAACATTCTGTTGCTAGAAAAGTACGATGAAAGGTGAAATCGTTAAATTTGTTCTAATGCTAAATGCTGTGTAAAAAAGTTTAGCACTTCCACATCAAGTTTTATCCCGTAAAATTATAAATAATACTAAGACATGTCTAGCACACCGAAATAAAAATATGGTGCGTACATCGCACAACTTCCACTTACCTTACTAATTGTTTACATCCACTTACCGATACATCATCGAAAAACAATACATTTTTCCAAAAAGAAACCAGATTTTTCTATCCTGCCGTGCAAACTGACATATTTGTTTCCCCATTTGTATCATTGATAAAGCTTTTTCTTGCCACTCTACCTTAATCCAACTGATTCCGCTCGTTTTCGGGGGTAGCAGCAAAAATATGATCCGATGTCATCTGCAATCTGGCGAGCCGTCATTGTTGAATCTTTGGCTACTTTTCGAAAGATTTTAGCGGGTTCTCGTACTGTCAGCAGAGGACGTTTTATACCCGTACGTTTCTTATTTTTAACAGACCCATTTTAATTTTTTTAATTAAAAATTACAATGTTACGTGTGACATATTTAAGTTATTTCCAACACATTGATTACTCAATCTTTGAAATAAAGGAACAATTCGGTCTTAGTATGAGCAACTTTATTATTGCGATTTAGAACCATTTTCATGGAATTATCATTTAATATTGAATGGAATTCGCACAGTTCTTTGCTCTTATTTACGTTAAAAGTAATAAAGTATCATAAAATGGAAGAAAATATTGCCCTCGTAATGAGTTTTTAAGTTGTTAACATTTATTGTTACTTCTATTCTACTGTCGCTAAATGGTTTTTATATATTTTAACTAATAAAAAAATATATTGACTACTATTACCATGTATTTTTTCACGAGCCTTGTATTAATTTTTTTTTTTAACATAATTTATTGAAATTTACAACTTACTAAATAATACAAGTAAATATGATAAAGGAAAAATGACTTGAAAAAGACTTGTAGAAGAATTACCCAATGGTAGCACTCCTGTAACTATTCTAAACTAGAAGGTCTCGAGGCCATCTTCTTTTCAGACGGCTCGGAGGATTGTCAGGAATCGAAGAGGAAGCTAGGATTGAAACTAGTGGGTTAGGGTGGGAGTGGAGTTTTTCATGGAAGGAGTGATATCTGGTTCGAGCCAGATCAGTTACAAATGGAACATTTAGGTCTTTATGGATGAGTTTATTTGTTATAAAGTAAAAGATAAGTAAAAGTGTTGGGATAGTAAAAAATTTCGAATTCGATTTTTCACTAAAAATACTGAAAATAGGTTTTGGGTCTCCTGAGTCCAAATAACCAAGTCTCAAAAAAAAGTCTCTGTGTGTGATTGTTTTAAGTTTAGATAAAAAACGATTAGTTGTATAAAAATAGAATTTCATATTTTAAAAGAATATATGCCTGAGATATTACATTAATTTTTTTCATTAAAATAGGTGAACCAGAAGAGCCACTTTATACTGTGCATTTTTTACGATTTTCTAAAATACGGCTTAACGATTTTGATTAAACTCACTATATAGATGTAAACTTTAGTGGGATTTAATATCATGTAGGTTTTATTCTGATTGAAATAGTCTGACAGGGCTTACATGCCGAGTTATCGTATCTTAAATTTTGTAGAATCACAAAAATCAACCATATTATCTTTTTAGCATTGATAAAAAACGGCTAAATATATAGTTCGCTTAGAAATCCCGTTTGATTTCCATTTACACATTTAATATATAAGTGGAAACTACTATTTACAATTATTACTTAAGTTGGTTTTTTTATTAAATATGCATTTACCCCACTCATACATATCTGTTGAATAAATCCGATACCTAGGACTCGATCTTGACAGACTTCTTACATGGAATCTTCACACGAGACTAAAACGACAAGAGACTGCCCGTAGATATCGATTACTACAACACTTGCTGGACAAACGTTCAAAACTTCCAATTCATTACAAAAAGCTCATTTATGTTACCGTCATCAGACCCATCTGGACATATGGAATCGAGCTTTGGGGCTCTACTAAGTCATCATCTAATTCCTCTTGTATCCAATCCTTACAATCCAAAATCCTTCGCAAAATCCTAAATGCTCCTTATTTCGTCACAAATAAAATCATCCATAACGACCTTAATATCCCATTTGTTGCAGACCTTTTTCTTACCAGATATACCACTTTTAATTGCAAACTACCAGCCCATATAAAACCTCTTATCCGCAACCTATCAAGCTCATATATTCCTGACAACCATCCCAGGCGATTGAAAAGAAGATGGCCTCGGGATCTACTTACTTAAATAAACATCGAAGTTCTACCGCTGGGTAGTTTCTTCACAAGCCTTTCACGCCCTTTATTCTAATTCAACAGTTTTACTTATTGTATTTATGTTAATGCTGTTGTAAAATTCAATAAAATATGAATGAAAAAAAAATATGCATTTTCTTTTTTTTAAATGCAGTTCTACTAAAAGGAAAATATAATGATTGTTTCATTAACGCAGGTACTGATGAAACGGTAAACATTGTTACATTGACCCAGGTCGGGCAAAGAACAAACATCGCACTTCTCCTGCTTCCCCGGAATTAAATAAATATGTGTACATAAATATTTGAAAATAAAGTTGATCCCTGCTGCGTTCACGCTTTCGAATTACCTCGTTATAAATCCACGATTAATCTTAAGCTATTACGTTTAGATTTTCCATTGCATTTCTTATAACTATCCATTAGAACTGTCCGATTGGAAAATTTGAATTATCCCAGATTTTGAGAAAAATAAACACATGCGAACTAATATATATGACAGCTATCTGCAGTATTACAGCCTGAGTAGAAGTGGTCCAACAATTGAAGCAAATACCCTGAGGAACACCTGGTGGATGCAGATATTAGGTGCATTTTCTCTGCCCTTTTTGCCGTTTCAATATTACCCAACTTATTTCATATACTGCCACCTGTGACTCGGATATTCAAACTAAAAAGAGATTAGTATCAGTATTTATTGAATTCCGTTTATTTGTTTGTATGTTAGTTTATGAGGACTATCAAAATACATGAAGTACCCCACAGAGCCATTATATAAAAATTTTAAAGTTTTATAAAAAAAAAAAAAAAAAAAAAAAAAAAACCTGTACCACTACAACCCATGAAGGGTCTTGGGCTCAGTACATATAGAGATTCGTACTGTTTCTAGGCCAACGGCAGTGCAATGAGGTGATTAGGCCTTAATCACGCTCAGCCGCCAGGTTTTTCCCCAATTAATTTGGGTACCCAGTTTATAGAGGCTGGGTCTGCCCCAGGAGGGTCTCCATATTCTAGGGTCGCCCCCCGACTGAATTAACAGAATAAATAATTTTTCTGCCACAGCCGGGATTCGAACCCAGAACCCGGAGCACAGCAGACTAGTGTAAGTTTTATAGAAATTATTTTTAAAAAAAAGTGTGAAGTTTAATCAAACGATCCTAAATTGAATTAACAACATAAGATCGTACTAAATCGTAGGCCTTCGTCAGGGCACAGTTAAAACAAGATAATAACTACGTTTATTATTACTAGGTAGTAAGACGTTTCTCATCCTTTCGATCCTCGATATTCTTGACGATCTCCGCCAAAAATCTTCTTCTACTACCTGCTAAGCTGAGGGGCCACTTCTCCGAACCATACAGATTTGTGCTTTTTGCCTAAGCTTCATATATCAGCTTTTTTGTTTGTTTTTTAATATATTGATGCTTCAAAGTAAAGATATGAGAATTCCAACTGATTTTTTTCCATTTGTAATCCAATTTTGGATTTCTTCATGTGCTAGACCATTAAATTCAATTATGGACTCCAAATAACAAAACTGTTCTACCTTGCACAATGGAATATATATATATATATATATATATATATATATATTGTTTGATCAGTTCTCGACTGTTGATAGTTTAAGTTTTCTATATTTTAATTTTATAAATCTATATTGAATTATCATTGGCTGGTTGTAGAATTATGATCCTAGCGGAATACTCAGTGAATTCCTCCGCCTCACAAAAATTTTAAATACGGATTACTTGGTTTGCGTTTACTCGTGTTTGGATACACGTTTTGTTACGTATCTGCTTGAAAATAGCGAGCATGGAGCGGTATAAATGTGCAGTGATAGTGTAATTTGCTTGGGGGATGACACTTAGAGCCCTCATTAAAATGACAGAAGGGCTCTCCAATCCCGTGCTGAAGGGCTTGTCGCCTGCCCTATGCATAGTCAAGGGCTACTGAAAAAATTCTCTGCACATCCAAAGATGATACAGAGAATGAAACATCAACATCTGTTCTTCGCTCAGAAACATTGTTAGGGATCAGCTCTATTACAACACTTGAAGTAAACCTCTATTCGTTACCGTTTTTTTGTTATCTGAGGAAATAATCTAATTTCAATTTTCATTTGACTATGCATCAAATTTATACAGTCGAGGTCATAGAAATTGCATCACTTAATTAAATAAAATTTCTAAAATTAAACATAACAACGTGTTTAAAAAAAAAAAAAAAAAAAAATGCTCATTACCAACACATAAATCCAACGAAAAAATACATAGAAGTTTAAGTCCTCACGTAAAATGAATTATATCAATTTTCAAAACTATGCTATCAGAATGATGCCTACATCAAACTGAAGCACATTAAATTTTTCATCGATATGGTGAGTTTAATTAAAATCATTAGAGTTTTTGATAAAATCGTAAAAAAGCTCTATAATTATTTCTATCGTACTACTTTCCGTTAATATATATTCCTTATATAGGTAAGTAAAGGTAATATATGATACAATTTCTATGACCACGACTGTAGTAATCGAAAATTTTGTGATCGTAAAAATGATCGAATCTTGGTTTTTAAAGACAATTTAAAGTCACCTTATACAGAGTTCGAATAATCAATGCTTCAAAAAAAAATGGTTTGTGTGTTTGCGACAAGCGTAGATCAGAAACGTAATGTCGGACGAAACTCAAGTTCCATATTTAAGAATACATTACTATTTTTGCGATTAACATTTTCCTCACGAATGTCTTAGACGACATTAATTAAATTGGAAATGGAAGTATAAATTAATTGATGGATCTTTTACGAAATATGAAATAATTAAAAGTGGGGGAATATGAGAATAAAATGAAAATGTTATCACCAACTGAAATTATAGCAACTGTAGAAATATTTAAACGTAAACGTCCTGTAAGACCTAAAAACCGAGTCTTCCATAAAGTTCTGTTTGTGTGTATATGGTGAATTCAGCTCAAAAATAAAAATTTGAATGAAATAGAAATTTTATATTAATACAACTATCTGCCTCAGAAGTTGCACTAACTTTCATTAAAAAACCCGACGAACTATATAAGTGCCACTTTATACATCCTTCTTCTTCCAGTGGCGTGACAGGCCGTGCAGTCACTAGGCCTCGCGGTGTAATCTCCTGGGAGATTATACTCACGTTTCTCGATGCATTTTGTAGTGTAGGCTCATCACTCACTACGCCTAATTTTGTGAGTGGCCATCATTTTGCTACATATACCCGGGGTGAGGCTCTGAGTGAATCCTCAATTAATTACATCCTTATAAAAGCCCCACCGGGACTAGGATTTGAACTCACAACCTTTAGCACGAGAGACTAGCGCGCTAGCCACTCAGCCACGGCCTCCCCTTTATACATTACCTTACTTAAAAAACGGCTCTTACGGTTTTACTAAAACATCCTATATTAATGTGATTTTTTTTTTTTTTTTTTAATTTTTTTTTTTTTTTTTTTTTTTTTTTTTTTTTTTTTTTTTTTTTTTTTTTTATTGTGATATATTACAATTTGTTTCTATATGAACATTAGTAATAGTGATATAAGATCCCATTCACACAATATATACAGTATACAATGAAAAAGTCAAATAAATAAAATATAATATATATACAAAATAAGAAAACAAACAACAACCTATAACTGAGATAAATACAAATAAATGATATATATAGAATAAAATAATTATAAATATAAAAACAAAACAAATCAAAACATTAACCTACAATTGAGATAAATACAAATTTGCAAATAAACAAACATCATTCAAACAAACATAACCATATAAAAATATACAAGTGCTATAGGGACCCCAGTAATGTGCTTTAATATCGTTTAAGTTTTATTCTGATTAAAGTAGCCCGACAATACTGGAATGGAGAATATTTAAAATTCCATTATCTGAAGTAACTTTAATTTTGGTTTTTAAAAATAACTAACCTCTTTTTTTTGTTACCAATGATAAAATTCATGAGTTAAAAAAAAGGCATGGAATAATTTTATAACCATCTGGAGTAAAAAAATACAGCAGAAATATTTATTTATTTCCTCAAATAATGATAGTTAATTATGCTTATGTCATGCCGTTGGGTTCCGAAAAAATGTTATCAAACTGAAATTTATTGATATTAGAGTTGATAAAATATAGGTGAATATTGAATTTCAAATATTTTGATAATTAAATGAAGGAGAAAACTTCAAAAATAAAAATTATGAAATTGTTCTGAATACAAGGTTAGTAATAGTTATTTGTTGGAGGCACAACTCTGTAATTAATCCATTTAAAATAGGTTTGTGAGTATTTCTGATTTTTACTTTCACTTACCTATGTATGAAATATATATTAATTGAAAGTATTGCGATCTTGAAATATTTCGAATTAGAGTTTTCATCGGAAAAACACGTTTCAGGTTCCCCTGAGTCCAAATGACCAAGTCCAACAAAAAAAGGTGTGTGTGTGTGTGTGTGTGTGTGTGTCTGTATGTATGTGTCAAAATCAGCTAACTAGATGATCCACTTTATACAGTTGGTACCTGTGTATGATTTTATCAAAAACTGCTCTAACGATTTTGATTGAACTTATATCGATGTAAACTTTAATGGGCTTTAATATCATGTAGGTTTCATTCTGATTGGAATAGTCTGACAAAGCTTAAATGCCGATATTTTAAATTTTCTTCCTCCAAAGTACCTTTACTTTTGTAGAATTTATAAAAATACTGGTTATTTAGTACTGATAAAAAACGGATGATCATATAATTTGAACGAATACGATATCCCACTAAAAGAGAAAATACAAAAAATATTTTTTTTATTCAATTTTGGTGTTTTAACATAAAAAAATAATAAAGACATTGTGACATTATTATCTTATACACAAAATTATAATTGTTAATGAATTATTTACTATAATAAGGTAATTATTTACTATCATGTACTGCGTGCAATTTAATGAGTGTGCAATGCGTTCGTAATTTTTATTTTGAGCTTAGGCTTTCAGGCATTTTTTATGCTGCTCTAAGTGTATCCTAAATAAAATTGCTTATTTATTGACTGAACCTTAAGACCAGTAGATAAGTTAAATAAAAAGTATAACAAATGGATACATTTTAGCAATAATATTTATTTATTATATCAATAATGCGTTTAAGTGTCATAAAATGTTATATAATAGCAATAAAAAGGAAGGTAACTGTTACAATGCCTAAGGGAGTGGTTTAATATTGCTAACCGCTTAACTCGGCCTGGAGTCCTGGAGCCCTTCCAGGCAGGAGGCCAAATGTGATTTTTATCGGGCGATAAAGTTGCCCTAGCACTACGCTCATGCATGGATTAAGCACATTTTCTTAAATAGATTTCAGTGGATTTCCATTGTTAATTCTGTCAGGCCGAATTGAATCGTCAGAACGAATTCATGGAAAAAATACGAAGGCTGTGAGTGTTGGAGGTGTGAGTGGGTGGCGTCTCTTCATTTAGCCATTAGCCCTATCATTCCATTCCTACCTAAAAGGTTGAAAGGGCAACAAAAATGAATGTTGGATTCCTCGTAGAGCGCTCAAATGTTGTTTCATGGCTCAATAAACTGCTTTCATCCGCACATTCTTCAATTATGTCGTTACTAAATTTATTTAATAAAAATCGATATAATAAAATTGGCACATCTAACCTTGCATTTGAATGAGAATCGGCACCTGGAAAACAGGTGGAAACTGTGATGCTACATGAAGGGTAAGTGCCTCATGTTCTCTACTTTTTTTAAAAATCTGGTGCGGGCAACACACGACTTTCACTTACCTCCATTTTTAAAATCAATGAAAGAATTTTCAAAAACAGTTAGAGATAAAAATACGTGAAACTATTAAGGAATTAATTAGATTGAATTTATATAGAAACATGTGTTTTATTAAAAAATCTATTATATTATTATCTAAAATAATCAGTTAGTTTTATGTTCATTTCATCACTCTCTATTAACTTTTAAAAGCTTGTGCATGAGATAATATTTTTTTGCTAAAATCTTTAGCTTTCCAACGGTATATTATACATGTATATCACTACTCTTATGTTCAAAAACGAAAAATTACATTTAAAAAATATTTTTTCTGTTTTCTCCTTTAGTTGGGTATCGAATTTATTAAATTCATATATTTACCTGTTTTTCATCAGCGTTAACAAGATAATAAAGTTATTTTTATTGAATCTACAAAATTAAAGGTACTTTAGGAAAAGAAAATTTAAATTATCGGCATTTAAGCCTTGTCAGAACATTTTAATCAAAATAGAACCTACATGATATTAAAGCCCATTAAATTTTACATCGATATAGCGAGTTTAATCAAAATCGTCGGAACCGTTTTCGAGAAAATCGAAAAAAGGTGCAAAATGCATGGTATATAGTGCCTCTTCTAGTAAGCTCATTTTGATGAAAAAAATTTTGTCACGTCTCGGGCGTATAGTTGTCCTAAATATGAAATTTCGGTTTTATAGGACTTACCGTTTCCGCCCGGGAGTTACCACACACACACACACACACAGACCTTTTTGCGGGACTTGGTTATTTGGACTCAGGGGACCCTAAAACGTATATTTCCGTTGAAAACTAGAATTCGAAAATTTTCACGATCGCAATACTTCCCCTTACTATATATAGTAAGTGAAAGTAAAAAGGGACTATAAATTGAAGAATCTTTTAAAATCCAAAAGCTATCAAGTCAAAATTTATGTAAAATGTAATTTATATTAAACAAAAAACCTGGTGCACGAAGCACACGATTTACACTTACCTCCGTCATTTATATCAATATAAGAAATTAAATAAAAAATTAGAAACGAAAATAAATTGTTAAGAATTATTTACAATGAGTTTTAATTGAAACATGAGTTTCATTAAATAATCTAGTATATTATTAACCACGAAAATCAGTTTTTTTTATCGGCTTCTAATCACATTCCGATGACTTTTACAATATTATGCATTGAATAATATTTTTTCTAAACTGATTAACATTCCAGCGGTATATAATACAACTATATTTCTGTTTTCATGTTCAGAAACACAAAAATTGCATACAAAATGTGTTTGTTCTTTTCACTTTTTTTTATTACCAAATTCCTTCAACTTGTATATTTAGCTGTTTTTTTTAGCAATGCTAATCTGATGATATAGTCGTCAAATTTATAAACTCTTCAAAATTAAAAGTACTTTAATTGGAAGATACTTCAAAATATCGCGATATAAGCCTTATTTTAATCACGATGAAACCTAAATGATATTAAAGTCCATCTAATTTCGCATCCATATGGGGAGTTTGGTCAAAATCGTTAGATCCATTTTTTATATTATCGTAAAAAGGTGCAAAATTAGCTGATTTTGGTGAGAAAGTTACTGTAACATCTCGGGCTTATAGTTGTCATAAATGAGAAATTTCAGTTTTTGCCCTAGATTTGCCATGCACATAGACTACCACATCCGGGACTTGGTCCTTTATACTCGGGGGACTCTAAAACGTGTATTTCTGATAAAAAACTCAAATTCGCAATTTTTCACGATCGTAATACTCCCCCTTACAATAAATTTCATATATAAATAAATAAATAAATAAATAAATAAGTTCTTTATTATTCTGGGACATGTCCCTTTAGAACAAATATACAAAATGTACAAAAAAAAGGGCTTTAGAGTCTTAGAGTAAATTAATTAAATATAAACAAGTTAATAATTAATGGTATAAAATATACATATTTAAATGAGATGAAAAAAAAAATATATATAAAAAAATAAATAAATAAAAAGCTTATTTAGAATTCTATTGAGCCTGGATGTGCAATAAGTGATCAAATATGCGGGATTTGAAGGTAGAAAGAGAATTGGAGTGACGGATGGAGGAAGGGATAGAATTCCATAGGATGGAGGATCGAATGAGAAAGGATCTGTCGAAATGTGCAGTTCTGTGGGCCGTACTGTATAAATCCGAAGGCCTGGAGCGTGTAGAACGGGAATGGACAGAGGATTTGAACTGTAGGAGGTCAAAAATATATGATGGACGGCGGGATTGGATAATTTGGTAAAGGAATGACGCAAGGAAATACTTGCGACGATTGGAAGGGTTAAGCCACTTCAACTCTCCATAAAGTTGGGATACAGAGGTGTATCTAGGGACCCCGAAGATGAAGCGAACAAAGGAATTGATTAAGCGTTTTATTTTTACCTCGAGATCCCCAGACACACCACCATATACCGTACAGCAATAGTTGAAGTGGGGGAATATTAGGGAGGTAACGAGGAGTATTCGGGTTTCAAGCGGAAATAGGTGACGGAGGGAATACAGTCGCTTTAAGGTTGAAAGGGTACGTCGAGAGATTTCTGAAATATGATTTTTGAAGGATAGACATTGATCGAAGGTTACTCCCAGATTTCGGACAGTAGGGTGGAACTTTATAGGATTACTATTGAGGAACAAGGTTGGAATATGAGGAACGGTTTTCAGAAGGTGAGGGGATCCTATTACAATTGCTTTTGTTTTTTCAACATTTAATTTTAACTTATTCACTTCAGCCCAGTGGCTTATTTGATTTATGTCCTCTTGTAATTTTTTTGTAGCTTGTAATAGGTCGGAAGGTGTGAAGGAGAGGTATATTTGGAAATCATCAGCATAGAGGTGGTATTTAGAGTGATTGATATGGAGAGGGAGGTCATTAATGTAGATAGCGAATAGGGTAGGAGATAGAGACGATCCCTGAGGGACACCACAGGATAGAGGTAGGGTACTGGAAGGAGGTTGATCTGGCACTACTACATACTGAGAACGATCGGAGAGAAAGGATTGAAACCAGCGTAAAGCACTGTTGGATACTGGAAGATTTTGGAGTTTGTTAAGAAGGATACTATGGTCAACCGTGTCAAACGCCTTTGAGAAATCTAAGAGGATGAGTATAGTTAATTTTTGATGATCAATGGCATTTTGGAGGTCTTGTGTTATTTTAAGGAGAGCGGATTGGGTAGAATAACCAGGTCGAAACCCGGATTGGAGAGGACTAAGGAGAGAGTTTTCTTCAAGGAAATATGATAGTTGGGTTTGTACAAGGCGTTCGAGCGGTTTTGATAGGTTGGAGAGAATAGAGATAGGACGGAAATCTTGCGGTGAGGCAGGATTCGGAACTTTATTTAGTGGTCGGACGAGGGCGGTTTTCCAGGAAGAAGGAAAAGTGGAATTTTGCAGAGAGAAATTATAAATATGATATAATGCCGGTATGAGAGATGGGAGGCTGGATTTTATTAGTTTTACTGGAATATTGTCCGGTCCATAGTCGTTAGTACGGGATTTTAAGATTGCATTGAGTAGTTCGTCGTAGGACACGTGAGAAAAGAAGAAACTGTTGGGATTGAAGCTTCGGTAAGTAATGTCAGGAGCTGTCGAGGAATCAGAAGCAAAGGATATGAAATGGTTATTGAGTTCGTCAGGCGTGATTTGGAAAGAACTGGGGTTATTGGGTTCGGGAAATGACAATTTTCTAAGGATTTTCCATTTGGATTTATTATCAGGAGCATCGGAAAGGACAGAATGGATATGGAGGGATTTTGCACGTCGCACTGCGCATTGGGTTTCATTACGGAGCTTCTTGAAAGACACATAGTCTTCTTGCAAACGGGTGCGTCGAAATTTGCGTCTCGCCGCTTCCCTTCTCTTCATCATATCCTTTATCTCTGGGGTGAGCCAAGGCGCAGTGGGACGGCGTAAGATTCTGGTTTTCAGGGGAGCGTGGATGTCTAGTATGGATCGTAGGTTTGAGGTAAGAGTGGAGACCATAGGATCAATGGAGTTGTCGGAGTATATCGTGTCCCAGTGGATTGAGTCCAGATCAGGTTGAAGAGATTCGTAGGAAAGAAGGTCTAAATTTCGATATGATATGATTCTTGGGTTGTAGGATTTGACAGGTAGATCATAAGTAATATGGATAAGGTCGTGTGATGATAAGAAAGGAACGGGGTGCTGCGATGAGGAAATAATTTTTACAGGAGAGTCAGAAATATGTAGGTCTAACCAGGTATCAGTATACTGAGAATGATGAGTAGGATGATAAGGAACGAGGTAGAGATTGAGGGAGTATATTAAATCGGTGAGGAAGGATTTGTCGCTGGACTCAGATAACATGTTAGTATTAAAATCACCAGAGATAATTATATTATTATATGCTGAGACCAGTTGGACAAGGGAGGATTGGAAGAGGTCATCAAATGGAACACGAGGAGGTCGGTAGACAACGGCGTATAACAAGTGTGAGGAGATGGTTGAAATTTCAACAAACATGTATTCTATGTGAGGAAGGGGATTAGGAGGGGACTTCAGTAGGATTTTGGCTTTCAGGCTATCGTGAATATACAGCCCGACTCCACCTCCCGTGCGATCAGGTCTGTCATGTCGTAGGAAACAGTAGTTTAGAAGGGAAACCTGAGAGGAAGGGATAAATGGTTTTAACCATGTTTCGGAGACGGCTACTATATGATAAAAGTTGTCAAGGAAATATTTTTGGAATTCATCATAGTGGGCTAAGAGGGATTGTGCGTTTATGTGACAGGAAGTTAGGATATTAGTCATAATGGGAGGATTGAGAAGAGGAAAAACTGAAAAAAGCATTAGGACTGAAGGATAGGATATAACAATTTTTCGTCCAGCACTCTATTTTGGATCGAAATAAAATACATATAAAAATAACAGAAATATGATTAAATAAATACCAAAATAAAAATAAAAACTCAAATAAAAATTCCACGATAGTAGAAAGAAGAAATAAATCACATAAAAATAATTTAAGAAACTGTTAAATGAAAAAACAAAACAATGTGGTACAGAGAAGCTGTCCTTTTTTCACTTCTATGACAATGGAATCTAATAAAATATAATAATATGTAAAAATGAGATTCGGTAAAAATAAAAATATATATCTTTAATACAAAGTGAGTAAATAAAATATAAAAAAAATCTTCAATGTCTTCTAGATAAAAAAAAAAAAAAAATATATATATATATATATATATATATATATATATATATATATGATAACTAAATTGGTATTTACTAACAATATTAGGAAATGAAAATATGATAAACTATAAAATAAAAGATTAAAATATTTACTATATAAATAAATAAATAAAGTTAAAAAAATTCTTCATTATAGGCCGAAATAAAATAGATATGAAAATAACATAAATATGCTGAGGTAAATACCAGAATAAAAAATATAAAAAATCGATAATACAGAGAAAATAAATGGAACAAATACAATTTAAAGAACTAGTAAATGAAAAAACAAAACAAGATTGAATATGGTACAGATAAGACGTTTTAGTTTCATTTCTATGATAATCACAACTGATAAAATATAATAATAGATAACGAGGTTTGGTCAAAATAAAAATAGATATCTCTAATATAAAGTGAGTAAATAAAACATCTTCCATGTAAGAGAATAAAGTGTTTTCTATTTCAAAAATGAAAATAAAAATGAAGCCTCTCAAAAAATAAAATAATATGTAAATGAAAAGACATTCTTCTGTATACAAAAAATATGATACATACATAAATAATTAGGAAATAAAAAAAAATAAAAAAGTGATAAAACTATTAAATAAGAAAGTAAAATATTTACAATATAAATAAAGATAGAAAAATCTTCATTATAGCTAATTAATAAGTCTATTGCATAAAAAATAAAATATCCATCATATGCAGAAGGAAATAAGAAAATAAATAAATTCTTAACTGTGTAACTAAATAAATTTTCCTCTGGTTGAAGTGAGAAAAAATAAAAATTTTGACTTAAAGTTTTGGAAAAAAATAAATTATATGCAGATAAAATACTTAGATAACCATAGTTAAAAAAAGATAATGTAAATAAAATATAACTGTAACTACTTTGTAAATAAAAAATAATCCAATTTAAAAAATAAGTGGCATTTGCATTTTGTGAGGAAAAATGAAAATGTTGACTTAAAGTTTTAGAAAAAAATAAGTTACATGGAAATAAAACACTTAGATTGCGGTAGCGATAGATAAAAAAGAATAGTGTAAATAAATTATAGCTATGATAACACTGTAAATAAAAAATAATCCAAATTAAAAAATAAATGGCACTTATACCTTTTAGACAGATTAGAGCAAAATTAAAAAAAAATAAGATATCTTTTTTAAAAAAATAAAATAAAATTAATACAATATTGTAGTGACTGGGAATCATGAATCAAATAAAAATGTCTAAGTCAGATGGTTTATTTACCATTACCGCCGGGTAACCATCGGACTTCCTACACCTGACGCGCCCGCCACAAAACCATACATATTTTATCTTGGACGACACCTTTTTCTGCCGGGCCAGCCAGTAAAGATGTCTATTAGTGGGTGTCATCGCCTCGCTGAGGTAGATAGAATGGCTATTATTTCCTTCCCAACCCAGGTGGCGCGTAGAAAGGTCCCTTTTAATTCTTCTTTGTCGAATTAAATCGTCCTTTAAATATAGGTAAATGAAAGTAAAATATTGACTCAAAAACTATTTTATAAATGTTTTCATTACCTCTACCTTAGTTACTCGTCTACCTTATTTACTTATCTCCGTAGTTAAAACCGATTTTTGAAATTTGATATAAAGATAGAGTAAATACAAGTTTTTAAAGTTTTCTATGTATTCTATGAAACATGTGTTTTATTAAATAATTTGTTATATTATAATATTGTCCATCACAGCTAGTTTTGTCCGTTTTTAATCACTCTCCATTACCTATTAAAAGTTTGTGTTTAAGATAATATCTATATTTTTTTCCAAAACTTAGCTCCTATAAAGGCCTTCAATCTAGGCCGAAACGTCGGCTGACAAATATAAGTTTTCCTTTTAAGTGCTTTTTTTTTTTGACCATAGCCCCAACCAACTTATCAATCAGGCATATATGTTCTACGGCCAACAATTTTCTATCATTAATAATTTCTATTGGTTTTTTTTTTTTTTTTTATTATTTTTATTGAGATATATTATAATTTGTTACAAAATGAACAATAATAATATTGATAAGAGACCACATTCATACTATATATACAGAAAATAACAATAATGGTCAAATTACATAAAATAGAACATAAATAAATTCATATATATACAATAAAATAATAATAATAAATAAAAAACAAAACAAATCGAAACAAAAACCTATTATTGAGATAAATAAAAAGTTGGCAAATAAATAAACATCTTACACACAATCATAACTATATACAATGTATACAATTGCTAAAGGGACCCCAGCAAGCGCTTTTCCCTCTACTTGTGGAGGAAAAAACGGAACCCAAGAGATCCCAGCGCCTCTATCTCAGCCGCATCACTGGTCTGAGCCAGTGGAGGCTGAGTTAGGGCGCTGTAGCCACAAACATACCGTACATGAGTGGAGGATCTGACCATTGTCAGAACTCCAGTTTAAATGTTTACAATAGGTCTCGTGGCCACTGCCGTTTCAATCTTCGAGGAGGATAGTAGGGATGGGTGGTGCTGGATAGGGATTGCGCTAGAGGGTTAGGATGATGACTAAGGTTGTGATGAAATTTGGAAAATTTGGATGGTACCAGGTCTAAAACAAACGGAATATTAAGGTCATGGTGTAGGGTACAGTTGGTAACGTAATAAGGAGCATTAACTATTGTTCGGAGGACTTTGGATTGGAAGGATTGGATGCGTTTGATGTTAGAATGTTTAGCTGTTCCCCACAGTTCAAGTCCGTAGGTCCATATAGGTTTCAGTACTGTCTTGTATATTAGTAATTTGTTGTCAACTGTAAGATGAGATTTTCTGTTTAGTAGTCTGTATAACTGGCCGAATCTGCGGTTGAGTTCTTTTCTTTTTAGTCTTGTATGTGGGTTCCACGTCAGTCTTTTGTCTAGTAAAAAGCCGAGATACCGGACTGTGTCTGAGGAAGGAAGAGGTATGGAATTGAAATTAACCGTTGGACAGGATTTGCGTCGAAGGGTGAATGTGACGTGAGTGCATTTGCTTTCGTTCACCTTAATGCGCCAAGCATTGCACCAGTCTTCGACAAGGGAAAGGTGCTTTTGGAGATTTAGCGATGCTGCTTCAGGATCGGAATTGGATGATAAAATGGCTGTGTCATCAGCAAATGTTGCCAGAAAGGTATTGGGATCGGTAGGGATATCGGCGGTGAAGAGGATGTAGAGGACGGGTCCTAAGACGCTGCCTTGAGGAACACCGGCCTCAACAGTATATTGTTCGGAAAATTCGGAACCACAGCGAACTCGGAAGGAGCGGTTGGATAAATAGGATCGGAGGATTAGGTATAAGGATTGAGGTAAATGGGTTTTGAGCTTAAAGAGCAGTCCCGGGTGCCACACCCGGTCAAAAGCTTGAGCTATGTCCAGAAAGGCACCCGAACAATACTCCTTGCACTCAAGGGCGGAGGAAATGTGGTCTACAACTCGGAGTCCATGCTGAACCGTGGAATGTTGAGGACGGAATCCAAACTGGTGTGAAGGAAAATTGTGAAATTTGGCTAGGATTCGTTTTAATAGGAGTTTTTCGAAGATTTTGGAGAGGATCGGAAGAAGGCTAATAGGTCTGTAGGATGACGTACAGTTGGATGGTTTGCCTGGTTTTAGGAAAAGAATGATAGTCGAGTGTTTCCACAACAGAGGGAAATAGGTAGTGCGTAGGATACAGTTATAGATATATGTAAGGAATGTAATGGCTTTAGGTGGAAGTTGTCTTAGGATTTGAGGAGTAAGGAGATCGTATCCAGGGGATTTACGGAGAGGAAGCTTTTGAAGCAGATATTTGACCTCAGAGGGATTGATTGCTTTAGGTGGTAAGGAAATTGGTATCGGTGACGTAAGGAACTCTTCGACTATTGCGGTATGGGTTGGATTGAGATCAGAATGAGGAGTGAATACCTTGGAAAGGTGTAGTGCAAATTCCTGGGCCCTATCTTGGTCAGAAGCAGCCCAGGAATTATCACTACGCCGAAGAGGATGGGATATCAGGGGGGATTTTAGGATTCTCTTCGTGGCATTCCACAGGGAATTGTCACAAGTCGAGAGAGAGGAGAGGTAGGTATTGTAGGATTGGGATCGGAAGATCGCCAACTCCCGCTTTAATTTTCTACAAAAAAAGTTATAGGTTCGGCGATCCTCTGGGTGGCGGGTGCGTTGCCATAATGTTCTGGCTCGGCGTTTGCTGTTGATGAGGTCTGTCAGGTGTTGTGGTAAATGGCTTTTATAAGGAATTATTTGGGATTGTTTGGGAGAGGAGGCAGTCCAGGCGGCTTGTTGAATAGCGGTTGTAAAGGAATATACGGCGTCGTCAAGGTCATTTGGGGTTTTGAGAATCACTCTGAGGTCAATATCATTAGTGAGAATTTCGCGGAAGGTTCCAGTTGACAGGACCTCTAATGAATGACGGTGGGATAGGTTTAGGAATAGGTGTTATGGACACATTTAGAATCAATGGACTATGATCAGAGGATAGTTCATCAAGGCGAGCTATGGAAAAATTAAGAGAGCCTAATCCGCTGTGGATGAAGAAGTCGAGGATGTCAGGATTACGGTTAGGATCTGTTGGCCAGTAGGTAGGAGAATCGGGAGGTAGGAGATGAAAGCGTCGGGAGTTGAGTGCAGACTGCAATGTCCGTCCACGAGAATTGGTGGTTCTAGAACCCCACTGTTGGTTCTTAGCGTTTAAGTCTGCACCCTAAATGAAGTGATTACCCAAGTAGTTGAGAAAGGATTCAAATTGGGCAGAGGAAATGGGATGTTTAGGAGGGCAGTATGCTGATGCGATGATAAGCGGAAAGGAAAAGGTTTTGATAACAATGGAAGTTGCTTGTAGGTAATCGTGGGCGGAAATTGGGTGTAAGTGATGGGTGAGGGATCGGCGGACTATGACAGCAGTACCGGCATGGGCTTTGCCGTCTGGATGGTCTGTCCGGTATGTCGTGTATCCTGGTATTTTAAAGTACTGTTTAGTGGTTAGTCTAGTTTCAGTAATGAGTGCAACATCAATGTTTTTGTCTTGCAGTAAGGCTGTAAGTTCGTCAGTGTGAGTTCTAACACCATTCGCATTCCAAAGGAGAATGGATAAGGAATTAGGTGAGGTCATTTATGGTTTTTTTAAGGCAGGAATGAGATTTGATACGAGATTCGTAAGGAGTGATATTAGGGGCATAACAAGGGATTTAATTTCGGAGATAAAGGATGTCATCAAACTGGTAAGGTCTGTGGCATTTGAAGGAGGAGGGATATGAGAGATTTGTGGTTGATTAGGATTTTTAGGATTGGTTACATTTTGAGGAAGAGGTATATGTGGAATGGATTGAGGTACATTCTGTAGTTCCGGCAGGGCCACGGCTTCAGTACTTTGATTCCCACCTCCAAGTAGGTGGGCAAATGATACATTGGCATCAATAAGTTTTGAGGGTTCTCTTCTGTTTCTTACTTGTCTTGCTGTTTCATCCAGTAGTTGAGGTTTTTGAAACCTGGTCCTCAGTTCCTTATAAATTTGGCATCCTTTATAGTTGGCTGGGTGGTCCTTGAGGCAATGAGCACATACAGCTGGTGTTGATTTTGGTTTTGTACACTCCACAGACTTGTGCTGTTCACCGCATTTCACGCATCGAGGTATGTGATGACAATAACTTTTAGTATGACCATATGCTTGACAGTTATGGCACTGAACTATCTCCTTCTTTATGTAAGGTTTTTCAACTCTTACGCTGGTATAGTACAATCTATTGAGGTCATAGATTTGTTCAACTCCTTCCGATGGCTCCAAGTCCACGAAAAAGAGAGGTAGTGGAATTTTGTCCTTTAGGACATTAGTGACTTGCCGCACTTTATAGCCTATCTCCGTTAATTCTTCTTTAATAGCTTCAACTGGTGTCGAGGGGTGTAAGTTTCTGATTACAACCCTTAAAGCTCTCTCTTGGCGTAGCTGGTAGGTATGGAAATCCGCTTTGGTATCAGTTAGATATTTCACTATTTTTCTATATGTCTCGGCAGTAGTAGAAGATATTTTGGTGTCATTAATTCTACTCATACAGTAGTAGCTGGTAGAATCGGTAATTTTGTTCCATTGTGTACACAACAACTGGAAATTTTTAATATTTTTGACAAATATTGGAGGGGGTCGTGGTTCACTAGGTATAGGAGCAGATTCCATGTTTTCTTTTTCGTTATGTAAAATCTGAAAAGAATTTGGGGTGAAAAACGGTGATTCGTCAGTCATCCCTTGTGACGATGTGCCAGGTTGTGGTTCAGATTCTGAATTAGTACCCGAAGGGGTTGCTTGTAATCTTTTATTAGTATCACGGCGAGGTCTTTGTTTCGTAGGAGACGGGATTGAACCACTAGATCTAGATCTTTTAGTTGAAGCTTTGGAGGACATTACTTGATGATAATATCGCATTTCATGTAAGGAAAATAATTGAATAATACAATAACTAGATGTTGGGGGAAAAAATAATAACTTAAGAAAAGTTAAGCAAGACCAGCCTTGCCTAGCTATTGGCAATCAGCTGATATGAAGAGGTGACTCAGCATTCACTTTACGGTGCAAATTGTTGTCCAACTTACTGTTGTTTGCTCCAATATTTACTGTTATTGTTATCCTGAAGCCTGGTGATGTTTTCAAGACTGTTCTGAAGTGATATCCAACTGAAAAAGCAAGAAATCCAAGAGCCGACTTGAAAGATGACCGCTATACTTATGCGCATGCGCAGAACTCAATTTCTATTGGTAAAATTAAAATGCTATCGATGTTTAATTTTATAATTTTTTATTAACCTTGTATCTCTATAAAATATGAAGCTTCAGTACGTAGAGAGAATCGTACTGTTTCAAGGCCAACTACCGTGCAAAGAGGTGATTAGGCCAGAACCATGCTTAGCCGCCTGGTTTTCTTCTCAATTTTCTATACCCACTTTAAAGAGCCTTATTGAGACACAGAAAGGTTCCCCTTTTTCAGGGTTGCCCCAAACCTGAAATAACATAATAAATAGTTATCCCGCAACAGTTGGGATTCTAACCTAGGACGAAGAGAATAGTATTTTTGTGCTCTATCCGCTTCAAAGTTGGTTTAGGTTAGTTCCAATAAATAAAAATTCTAAAAATGATATAACTACTGAAGTAACGAAACATCTTTTGTTGCGTGCGCCTAATTTTTTTTCTGATCTAGAATGATTCAGTAAGACAGGTAACATACTGGTAAATGGTGTTGATAGGGTGACAACACTGGCGTATTTTCTATCCCCAACGGCGATAACCAAGTTAGCCAATAGTGGGGGGAGGCGCAAGCCAAAGTTGTTAATAGTGTTAAGCGAAATTGAATTTGGCTTTCTCTGACCGAATTTCAATCGGAATCCACTTGCAATACCCTGCATGGCCACGTAAACAAACTTTTAGAAAACCGTCATCCCGCTATTCATTTATAAAGCGTTATATTTCGCCTAAGAGAGAAGCGTGGTCCAGTTAATAGAGCATAAAAATATCCTTTCCCCGATTCGAACCCGGCCGTGGTAGTAGAATTATTTTATAGTTGGTACAACTATCAGTTATGAAGCTAATGGCGAGAAACAAGGCAACACAATCCTAGAAGATAAAGAATACATTTATACAAAATGTATTCCATTCCTGCAAGAAACATTTCGTGATGAGTTCGGCGAATGACCATTTACATTCGTAGGATTTTGGTTCGGGATTAGTAGCTATTAGAACACCTTTGGAAAAGTATGGACTCGAAAGAAATCAGTTTCTGGACATTGTGGAGACTATAATCTAGGAATCCTATATCACCAAGTATATTAGGGCTCGTCTGGATTTGTAAATCTCTAAGAATAATTTCGAAATATGTATTTCGTTAGCTTTAATTATAAATTTCTAACATATCGGCATGTCTATAGCTATTTTTACAGCCAGCTATATTTCTTTTGTGTTTTTTTATTCTAACGGTCCTCCGAATTAAGTAATATGTTCAATTTCTATTAGTAACTGCCATAGTCCTATCTATTAGTCCGCGGGCCCACGGCCTTGAAGAAACATACAGAAATTACAGTAATGTGTGTTTCGCTAGATCTTCTTCATGAGGTTTTACATCACAGACTGAATGCCCTGATGTCTAGAGTATACTTACTTTTATAACGGATATATTCTTCTACGATACGAATCATATAGACTTATTAAAATGGAATCGGTTGTCGACAACTGACCATGAACTAAACAAACCCTCGGCAGGCAGACACCTTTTTCTTGAATATTAAGGTTTTAGCCTCCCTTAACTTTTATTTATTCTTCTTTTTCCCTTAGCTTTGTGCCACCTCAGTTAAAGAAATGGATGGGACCCTTAAACTGCTTCACTGTCCTAATTAGCATCAATTTCCAGGAGCAGAGATAAATTTTTTAAGCCGGGTTCCTCTTTCTTTGTTTATATTTAATTGAATTTAAGATCCCGTTTCTATCCTTCCATATTTAATCTGATGTAGATTGTAAGAAAGGGAAAAAATTAATCCTACGAATTAAGTAAGGATCGAATTCTCTCTTGGAATGTTCTCATAATTTGTTTTATGAAATTTTATTTTTGACAACTTGCCTAATGCTATATTATCTCTTTATTCGACAATATATTTGTCTCAACATGAATAAATATATTTAAAGATAAACATCACCTGTGGAGTAGTGGTTAGCTTAGCAGCATTCCATGCCCTAGGTCACGAGTTCCAATCCGGCAGTAGGCCCTAGGTTTTTTTTAAAGGGAGTAAAATGGCAAAGGGATACGGAGATATTTCTGGGATAATATTGATGGATTCTTCTCATTCAGTAAATATGATGAAATTCCGGCGCTGGAGATCAAGATTGAAATAGAATATTTTATTTTATAAAATATTCAACAATTGGTTCAAACCAAATGCTTACCTTTAGCTCCACAGTTTTATAATTCGATAATATCCACTTAAGATAAAAATAATAGTCTTTGCTTAAGTTTTTTTTTTTGCTTTAGTTCTAATTATATATATATATATATATATATATATAAATACATTGTAACAAAAGGAATCGCAGAATAGAAGACAATTTTCGAATACGAGTTTTCACCTGAAATAACAGTTTTAGATATAAATTTATTTTGGATTCCCAGTCATTCCGGAATATCAGGGAATGAGGAAGTTGACAGAGCAGCAACAGAGGCACATTCACTAGAAGAAATAACGCCCTCTTTTATTTCATCATCTCAGCTGTTTCAGCCAATAAATGCGGAGATCATAGACGAATGGAAACAGTCTTGAACTGCTCTTGAAAACTACAAATTGAAAAAAATCAAACCGACCATCAGCTGCTGGGTCTCATCATCAAGAAAGTGCAGGCGTGAGGAGGTAGTTATCGCCCGCCTAATTTTATTGATTCGAAAAAATTAAACATATCATTTTGTTAGCATCGCTAAAAAAAAGAGGGAATGTACAAGTAGAACGAATTTGACAACGATCCAAAAGAAAGAAGAGCTAAAATTGTTATGTTTTTTTTAACCTAAAAATATTAATATAGATGCATAATATACCGTTGAAAAGCTAAAAAGTTAAAAAAAAAGAGAAAAGACATCCTGTTCACAAAGTTGTATAAGGTATAAGGAAATGGAGAGAGACCGAATGTCGATAAAACTATAAGAAACTGCTCGAAGATATCGATTACTACAATACTTACGAGACAAACGTTCAAAACTTCCAGTATATTACAAAAGACTCATTTACATTACTATTATCAGACCTGTTCGGAAATATGAAATCGAGCTTTGGAGCTCTACTAAACCATCTAATTCCCCACGCATACAATCCCTACAATCCAAAATCCCTCGCAAAATCCTGAATGCCCCTTATTTTATCACAAACCAACTCCTCCATAATGACCTAAACATCCCATTTGTTGCAGACATAGCCCGTGATAGATACATCTCTTTTCATTCTAAACTCCCTGTCCACGCAAATCCACTGGTCCGTAGTCTATCTTCCTTAGATATTCCTGATAACCCGCCGAGGTGATTAAAAAGAATGTGGCCTCGGGACCTTCTTCCATAAAATAGTTAGTGAAGTACTCTGGGTTGTTCTTTCTCAAGACATTTTCAAGACTTTTCTTCACTCTGCATTTTTACTCATTGTGTTATATAGTACAGTTGTAAATTACAATAAATAAAGTTTAAAAAACTTTTTTTTAAATTCTTAAATTTATTTTAGCAACGGAGGTTATTGAAAATATTTTTCTTTTTTTACATATTTTAAATAAAATTTTGCGTCAATTTATGGTTAAATTTCAATAGATCCTTTAATTTATGGGTCCTTGGTAAGGAAGTGGAGAAGACGTGGCCCTAACCTTTTATGTAGCCCCACACTTGCAGACTGTGTTTCCCCAGTAGCGCTTCTCTTCCACTGACTGGCGTTTATAGGCGAGTAATTCTTTTTTAGGCTTCTCTCAAAGTTTATGTGCCCTCGGCTATGTCAACAGTTTCCCGTCCTCTCATACCTTTCTGGCTTCCTTAGTTTTTACTATTTATAAAAAAAAAAAAAATAAACCAAAATAAAACTAAAAATAGGGCTATAGTCTTAAAGGCAAAATAAACCACCCTATTCATTTTGAAACCGTCATCAGTGATGAAAAAAAAAAAAAAAAAAAAAAAAAAAACTAAACCTCTCCTATCCGTATAATCGGGATCTCCTGTTGTGCAGTGGCTAGCATAACAGTCTTATATGCCCAAGGTTGCGGGTTCAAACCCGACGCATTGCCCCTAGAAATTTTAAAGTAAGGGCAAAATCCTTGGTTATGGCGTTTGTTGGAGGGGACGTTAAAACCTTAACGTCCCTCTCCTTCAAAGCCATTCTTGGAAAAACCATGTATCCGAAATCTCTCAACGCAGAATATTCACATCTAAACTACTTTACCGTCATTTTTTTCCATAACCTTAAGCTCCTGGTTTGTTCCTTAATATTCCTCCACGCTGACTACTGCTGCAAGGTGTATGGGAGTGTCTCTGGGGATATTTAGACAAAACTAAAACGTTTATTTAACTGCTTAATACGTTCAGCTTAGGGATATCCAGGGTCACTTCTGTCATCCGGTTGAAGAGTTGAAGTGGCTTTACCTTTCCCCACGTTGTGAGTACTTCCTGGCTTGTTCCTCTTGCAACATCTCCTATCCCGCCGTCCCTCATACATTTCAGATATGATTTCATACAAATGCTCCGTCCAAAAAACCAGGAGAAAATAAATTCGCGGTTGTAGGCGGGAAATTCGTGTTATGATTCAGTTGGGAAATTGCATACCTCATGGCGTTTATCAATAATTTATTGGAATTTATAAAAGTATTATTCTTCCGACGGTTATCTACGGATGTGAAACATAGTCGTTTACTTTGAAGATGAACAGCTTCTAAACGATTCGAGAATAAGGTACTGCGTAAAAAATTTGGTCATATGATGAACGATGTCTATTCAGGTGGTTGCACAATGCGGCATTGCGGAGCTTGTACACCGTGAGTGTAATTGAGTTGATAGCATCGCGGAGACTCAAATGGGAGTGTAAAATTGTTGGGCTCAGTGAAAAATGAATTCTTAAAAAAATGGTATGCGCTAAACTGACTGGTAGGTGCCTGAGAGCTAGGCCGAAACGTAGATGGGAGGATTGTGTCTGAACTCGAAGTCTGAACTCGGGGCTTGGCCTTCGACGATGATCATTGGACTTTTGCAGACAGTATTTTAGTGTTATTAGTATCTTTTCGAAATCAGAATCGCTCTGAGGAACGTTTCGGGAAATTTTCTTTTTAAAACTGTCCATCTTTTTAAAAAAATATCACATCCAAACCCTTATAGAAAAGGGTTTTAAGTCGGAACTTTGAGGGTCTTGAAAACGGCAGCCTGGAAATATTTGAAGCCTTGATATCTGATAAATGTCTGAATTGATTTTCGAAAAAGTCTATTGAAACCCACCAATCTTCAAGCTTAAACGACTTAACAAACAAGTCGTTATCCAATAAATCTCTTTATACTCCTATCATTTCTGACAAATTAAATCTGTGCTTGGACAATTCCAGGATTCAGAATAAAGTAACTGAGATATTTTGTAGTGATACAATTTTTTTAAGCTTGAGGACTGTTTCTACCATAACGTTTCCGTTGTGTAATTCAAAGAAGAGTCTGACTATAGTAGGTAGATGCACAGCTAATATGAAATAATTACTATCTGCCACGCAGAGATCCAACACCTTCCCCCTTGTACCTTATTATTTTTGTAGAAAACATGAGAAGTATTTATTAGTTTGTTTTGGTTGGCAGCCTTCCGAGTTTTTCTTTCTACAGATCAAAAACAAGATTCGGCTTAAAAAACATAAGATAGGAAACGATTCTATTAATTTATATTACTTTTACATACCTATAAAGTTTCGTAAAACTGTTCAAATTCGTGTTTTCGACTAAAATACTACGTTTTAGAGTCCCTTAAGTCCTGATGACCAAATACCACACAATGGTCTGTTAGTATGCGGGAAGTTTAGCTCAGAAAGAAGTGGTTGGAAACTAAAATGCCATTTTTAAGACACCTATACGCCTCGTATATTGTAAGATAATTTATTAAACTCGCTATATCGATGTAAAATTTAGTATGCTTTAATATCATTTAGATTTTATTATGATTGAAATAGTCTCACAAAAAATGCCAATATTTTAAATTTTATTTTGTTAAAGTACCTTTAATTTTTGGTGATTCGAAAAAAAAATAAACGTATCATCTTTAGTTTATATATGCAAGTTTAACGAATTTGTTGACCAACTGAAGGAGAAAAGAGAAAACATATTTCTAATTTTGGATAAATTTTCCAGAACTAATTAAAATAATTTTTTTGTCAGAAACATCTTGAACATTTTTAAATGTTTGTTATGATGAAAAATGGGTAAATATGAAATAATTCTATGATAAGCTGTAGGAAAAAAAAAACAAAAATATTTTTTCAGTATCATTTTTCTTTTCAGGAAAAAATAATGTAGAATATACTTATAATTATAGTTGATGATTAAAAAAAAAATACTAAATAACATACAAAGATGTACATTTTAGTGAAGAGTGATGAAAAATGTATAAAATAAAGTATTATATATAATAATTTCTATTGTTATATTGTGTGTGAAAAAATGTCAATATATTTAAAAGAATTTTTATAATAAATTTAAAGGAATGACTTTAAATTAATTATTATTTAAGAATTAGATACTTGCACACACACACATAATTAACACAATTTATATTTTTTATTTGTTTTGAATTTAATCATATTGTTAATTATTAAAAGCTATTATGAAATAATGGATATATTCTTACATTTTTTTTATTTTTTTTTTCAGGTAAGAATTCTTCATTCTGTTTGAAACCACTTTCTCCTTTTCTTCATGGCGTGAGTAAATATTGGTATTAAGGAAGCTTTTATTAGTGCTTCCAAATATTCCACAATGCTATAATTAATCAGACTTTGTCTGAAAACGTTTTTTAAACGTAGATTATTTATATCAAGATAGATCAGAATTCCCGAGGGTTTTCATAGTTTTTGCATGTATTCCCTATATTGTAGTAATCGAAATTTTCGAACAGTTTCTTGTCGTTTCAGTCTTGGGTGAGGACTCCAAGTAAGGCGCTTGTCAAGATGGAGACCTAGATATCATATTTGTTCTACAGAAGTAAGGGTAATGTTATTAAAGGATACTGGGGGGCAGGAAGTCATCGGTTTGCGACGAAGGGTAAAGGTAATTCGGTGGGAAACAAGAATATTAATATAGATTTAACATATACCTTTGAAAAGCTAAATATTTGAGAGGAAATGTTATTTTATATACTAAGTTGTATAAGGTAATGGAGAGTGATGAAAAGCGGATGTAAGTAAGTAATTGTAATTAATAATATAATAGATTATATAATCTGAAATAAACTTCTTAAATCTAACTTTATTATAAGTTCTTGAATCGATTTATACGACGTAGGAAGTGAAAGTCTTGTGTAGCGCGCAATAAATTATTTATACTTAAATTGACAAAAAAGAAAAAAATAACAGGGAAACATTAACTACGCGACAGAATTACCCGAAAAGTTAAAAGGTTGCCATAATTGAAGATAAAACGAAAATTCTGTTACAGGAAGCTTCCACTTCGTGGTCGTGTAGTTGGAAATTATAATTTTGAGCCTACAAACTTCCACACTCATGGTTCTATAATTAATGAAGGCAGTGAGAAACTGAAGAAGGGGATTCCGCGTTCTTTGAACTCTATAAATATACGCAGATATATTTTAAAATATTATTTTTTTCTTAAATAGTTTATATTTTATGAATATACTCCAGATTAATTGTTTAGATAAAAATGCATGCCTATTAAAATGATAAATTTCACCGTATAGACAGTTAATTTAATGTGGGAAAGCGATGAATATTTTGAATCCGAATTTCATATGAAATACAGTTTCTTTTCTTTTTTAATTTTTTTGGAAGTTTTCTTAATTGGAACATTTAAAAAAGCACATACTACCTTCCATTCATCATCTAATCACTTTATTTCATAAGTCTTTTAACATGTTTTCATCCTAGTCGACGTTTCGGGGTTGTTTCCCCATTTTCAAGACTTATTCCTTGCAACAACATTTTTCATCCTTCACTACATGCAGTGTGCTATGAGATGTAGAGAACGATGAAAAATGTTGTAGCAAGGAATAAGTCTTGAAAATGGGGAAACAACCCCGAAACGTCACTAGGATGAAAACATGTTAAAAGACTTATGAAATAAAGTGATTAGATGATGAATGGAAGGTAGTATGTGCTTTTTTAAATGTTCCAATGAAATACAGGTTTTTTACAACATTAAGTTAAATTATAAAAGAAAAATAAACGAATAAGAGCAAATGTATTAAACTAAAATTGCCGAATTGTTTAAATAATTTTACAATTTTTTTAATTTTAATTTTACCAGGAAACGCTCTAACGGTTTTTATCCAAATCGTCAGAAAAATTTAATGTTAAATATATCCCAATATGAGTATGAATTTATTTATATTGAAATAATCTGAGGGAAATTTCATAAAATTTCCTTAAGTACCTTTATTATTTTGTTGTATAAGAAATATCCTTCTGTTAATTTATAGTAGTAATAAAAAATAAATACATGTTATCTTAGCCATCCGTGGATAAGAAAACATTCCTGGGTCTCGCCTAGCCTCTCTAAAAGTTATAGTCTAAAATTGGTGACAAATCTAGAGCCAGAAAGTGATCTCCTCCAATCATATCATGCACGGCCGTTGGCTCAGGAACAGTACAAACCCCTTGAAATCTCTTGAAAATCTTTAGAAATGTTATATTATCTAATATGAAGTGGTAAAGGATTATGGGGAGTTATAAAAAGTATAAACTTCAGTAGTTTTTGTTAATCTAAATTTCTTTGATTATATTTTTTAACAATGATGCCTGTCGTGTTTGTTTTTGTTCCTAATGTATTTGTATCCTATTGAATGAAATGCAACACATTACTATCATAGAACAAGATGTATTTAAACATAATAAGAAGCCACATGGTTAAGGCTCAGTTAACGTTGTCACAATCGATTACGCGTTTAAACATACATATAATTGATTGAAATCGGTAACATATTTTATCAACATTAAAAGAAGAAATTGTAAATTTTTAATTCATGTAGAATGGTTTAGTGGATAGGACACCAATCTGATCTCTGGGTCTTGGGTTTGAACCCAGATGTGGCAGGATAATTACTTACGTTTTTATTTCAGCCGTGTTGCGATCTTCTTGGGGCACACCCAATCTCTATAATGTAGATACCAACGATTGAGGAGGAAACCTAAGCGTGATTCTTAGCCTTTTTTTTTTATTTAAATTAATCACCTCATTGATATACCATTGGCCTGCAGGATCTCGGTACGTATAAACCCTAATCCCTTAACACGTTCACGCCGAGGTACCCACACACACGTACCCACCGGTTGGTCATACTTGTCTGCTCCTTGGGGCGGGGTGACGCTTAGCTATCCGTGGGGCGACGTGCATCACAGGTGGGTCACATATTTTTATAAAATAAGTTTATTTTAATTTTTCAACATTATATGTTGTAGGAATTAACAAGCATAAGGATTTATTTATTAAATACGTGTATTTTATAACTTTCAACATCCCCCCTCAAAGGACTCTTATCGGTTAATTTAACTTGATTACTCTTCTTTAAGAATTTTATTTAGCTGTGCGTGATTTATTTTCATATTTTTATATTCCCATAATATGATGTAAAAATATAATATAATAATGATAATAATATAAGAATCATTTTAATAATAAATAATAATATAAGAATCTTTTTTTAGGTATTTCCATAATTACTCGTTCAAGTCATATGTGTATGTCAAAACTGTTACAATCTTGCATATAGCGCGTTAGAAGCCTGGAACTGCTGTGATCTCGCATTAAACAACGTGTGAACTTGCAACAGTACAGACCTGCCCCATGAAGCGTAAGCAGCTAACAAGGCACCGCCGCACGGGAAAAACGTAAAAAACGCTCCGGCGCGAACGTGTTAATATTCTCTCGAAGTATGAACCAGAGTGACAAGTAAATATCGTTTCATGCGCGCGGTAGATTTTCGTTTTTCCACTGCCCATGAATGGAACTCTTTCTCCATTCTTGAGATTTTCTCCACCTGCAACAATAATTCACCTCCAAATTTTTACAGCTGTTGGTAAATAATTCCTCAATTAGGGAACAATGAATGAATAATTCACAAGTCCACTTCCTATCCCTTTATATTTATCTAATGAGGGTTCGGGAAAGAGCTTGAATGGGGAAAGAGGCCGGCATATTTTAATAGCTACTGCTCGGGCGGTGTGCCTTGTGAACGGAACCAAATGTCTTCTCCAATTACCGCTGGCATCTTGACGGCCTCTCCAGGCAATAAGTCTGTCTTCTGGGTGCCCACAAGGTAATTTTTTTTTTCTGAAAGGAAATTTGTATAAAAAAAAAAAACGAAAACATACTACATTGTTAGTCACTACCAATATCCTGATATTTGTGCTTATTTCAATCGAAATTGGTAAATTATTTCTTACTTTCACTTAGTTATATATATTAAATATATATTTTTTAAAGATACCTTGACCACCCATGGAGCCAATCTCAAGAATGGAGAAAGCGTTCCATTCATGGGTAGTGGAAAAACGAAAATCTACCGCGCGCATGAAACGATATTTACTTGTCACTCTGGTTCATACATCGAGAGCCTATTAACACGTCTTGTAATAATAAGCCGAAATCAGCGGCGAAGGTTTGTCCCCCAATTTTCGATATCCACTTTCAATAGGCTCAATGTGCACCAGGATAGTCTTCTTAACTCAGGATCGCTCCATGGCTTAAATAACAAAGATAATTACCCAGCTACAGCCGGGATTCGAACCCAGAACCTGGAAAACAGTAGAATAGTGTTCTAACTAGTCGCATTTTTCACCTATTACCGATTTTTTCAAATCACGATTTTGTTTAAATTTGCTCTATCATTAATGTGATACTGATCAATTCTTTAATGTCAAGATGGTTTTATCTTCACTTAATCAGTCTGACAGAGTTTAAATAGCGATTATTTTAGCCTCTAATTTAAAAAAAATTATTTATAGTAATTTACAACTGTACTAAAGAATACAATAAGTAAATGTGTAGTATGAAAATAAAAAGTCATGAAAATGTAGCACTTTATTAACTATTTTAAGACAGTAGGTCCCGAGGCCACCTTCTTTTCAGTCGCCTTGGAGAGTTATCAGGGATATCTGAGGAAGATAAGTTACGGACAAGTGGGTTTGTATGGGCAGGGAGTTTAGAATGGAAAGAGGAGTATCTATCACGGGCTATGTCTGCAACAAATGGGATGTTTAAGTCATTATGGAGGAGTTGATTTGTGACAAAATAAGGAGCATTCAGGATAGCCTCTTAAATAAGTTTAATTTTATTGATTCCTAATGATTAACACTTTCTAATTGTTAGCATTGATGAAAAATGGGTAAATACGAAATATAAAAGACTTTGATAAAAATTGAACATGAAAATGGGAGAAATCGTTTTTCAGGTTGGTTTTTTCTGTAGGATATGATAATTATATAGATTCTTAATTAAAAAATTAAAAAGCTAATAGTTTTAGAAAAAAATAAAACTTTTTTTTTTTTTTTTTTGAGTAATATTACAATCTGTCCAATTTAGGACATTTTTAATAGTGATAAAGTACAACATTCATACTACATTCACACGATATATATAAAACAATAAATTTATATAATAATAATACAATATACATATATACAAAACAAAATCAATAAAATATATACAAAAGTCACTCATACCTATATACAATTCTCAAGCATACGTGAGTGGAGAATCTAGCCAATGCTAGAACTCCAATATACATGTTACAAGAGGTCTCGAGGCCACTGCCGTTTCAACCTTCTAGGAGGATGGTAAGGATGTGTGGAGCTGGATAAGGATTGAGCTAGGGGATTAGGGTGATGGTTAAGGTTCTGATGAAATTTAGAGAATTTTAATGGTATAAGGTCTAAAATGAATGGAATATTTAGGTCGCGGTGTAAGGTATGGTTGGATACATAATAAGGGGCATTGACTATTGTTCGGAGGATTTTAGATTGGAAGGATTGAATGTTGTAGACAGTAATGAATAAGGTCGAAAAAAGCTCAAACTTAAGTTAATGTTATAAATTTAAATACATAATAGTTGTATAATTAAATTTAAAATCTAATTTAAAACAATTTTCAACGAAATTCCTAGTATTTATTTATTCATTTTTCATATACTACGATTATCATATAATTCATTTTATACTTTATTGTTAATTTGAAATTTGCAAAGTTAATTATAACAAAAAATGAAGTCAATGTTGTGTGTTGCTTGCACCAGAATTTTTAATAAAAAACTTGTATAATAAATTAAATTAATGAAAATATGGGGAACGACATGGAGTATGTTGAAAATTCAACTTTTCCGATGCACCGATCTGAATATGTCATAGAAGTGTTGCAGCTATGTTTGTTAAAAACAATTTAGCATAAATTACGATATTTTATTTTTATTTCATTATTCAAATTAGAAATCCATGTAGAACCAGATGAGAGAGAGAGAAAAAAGTAAAAAATGGCCTCGTAACAACTATTTCCACTTGAAGACGAATGAATATTGTAGGCTACTAACTTGGGGTCGAAATAAATGGTTGCAAGTTGGAGCAATCGGCTGAAAGCTACAGCCTTTTCCCTTCCCTTCCTAGCCGCTTTTCAATAATGAGTATTCCATTAAATATATCATAATTTATATCGGCACAAAGGCTGTTATTTGCTCGTGTATGCCAATGGGAAGTTTACTGAAAATTTAACCAGACCTACTCCTACTAAATGCTTCGAATTTAATACGGTTAAAATTGTTTTCAATGTACTTCTACGTAACATTTAAGAAATTATTCATAATAAATTATAAATGCACATTAACTTATCATTTTGTTTTACAGCTCTATCTGTGTAGGAAGGTTTAATTTATAAAATCAATTAATAAACATGTAAGTAAATTAAAAGAAAATCTAAGGCGGGTACATGACTTTCCGTCTGATGACAGAGATAAAATCAGATACAAATATATTCATTTTATTTAAAATGTTGTCCATATTAAACTATATATATATTCTCAGTATATCTCCCTAATCTATAGCTACCAAAGAATTTGTTGTTTATGATGGGTGGTTCTGATTGTTTAGTTTTTTATGGATTTTAATGATTATATAATTTATTATGCATAAAATTTTAAATATAATGGATATTTGATAAGCGGCGTAGTCTAGTGGATAGAGCGCTAGTCTACTGTGCTCCGGGTCCTGGGTTCGAATCCCGGCTGTGGCAGAATATTATTTATTGTGTTAATTCAGTCGGGGGGCGAACCTAGGGTATGGAGACCCTCCTGGGGCAGACCCAGCCTCTATAAAGTGGGTACCCAAAATAATTGGGGAAAAACCTGGCGGCTGAGCGTGAAATTAAGGCCTTATCATTGCAATGCTGTTGGCCTAGAATCAGTACGAATCTCTTTATGTACTGAGCCCAAGACCCTTAATGGGTTGTAGTGGTGCAGGATATTTTTTTAACTAATCCATGGCTGTCAGTAAGTCCTGAAGAAGGTCTCCGAAACGTTGACTCCTAATTATTGCTAATATAAAAATAAACTTATAAGGATTTAAGAACCATTTTTTTATTATAAATTTATGTTTCTTCCGAATAATTAATGTTATTAGTATTATTTTCGTTATCCTATTTTTATATTTGTAACTCGACTTATCCGAGATTATAAGGAAAATCTAAGCAGCGAGATGGATCAAGTCCGAGTCCACAGTACTTGGAAAACCTTGAGTAAACAAACTCTCAACTTCCTTCCAATAATATTTATTAACAATTAGGACTTTATAGCCTCGAGGCAAAGGCTTGTTTTTTTAACACAGAAAGGTCATTCTCTACCTTTATTTTTATTATATGTAACAAAGATTTATTTATTTTTCAATCTAATTGTTTCTAAAACAAATCATGATTCAATGGAAATTAAGAAAACACACCATGTAATTTGCCTCTTGTTATTTCGACGAATCTTCGTCCTTGTTTAGTTTAGGTAATGATTAGCTGTAAGCAACTGTTAAGAGGAGGAATTCCAGAAAGTAATTTAAATAATTCGGGATGTATGAAATCCTAATATTTTTTTTGGAAAAAATGAGGAATCACTATACAGATTTCATTATAATTTACATTATTAAAAAACTTTTTGAAACTTTTACTTTAAATTAATACTCCGTACTTGATGTTAATATGAAAAGTTTTTATTATCCGTGAAAACATTATTATCAACGTGCACCATATCATATTTTTTGGTTTTGAATATATAATAAATAATTGTTTGATCTTAAAAGACTAAATTTCAGAAAAATTATTTTCATTTATTAAATGCTTTAACTTAAAAAAATAAATAAATAATAGGTCACTTTGGGTATAGGTGTAATAGTGTTTCTATTCTGAAATTCTATAAATTTTGATCAAATTAAAAAAAATAAAAACAATCTTATTTCATTAGTCAGTATGAGATGTCATTTCTTTTTTAGAGTGAAAAAAATTCGTACTCCAATTGTCTCTGAATCTTTGATATTTTTTTTTTGCACTGATTTTCTTAATAGTTTTTCTATTTAAGAACTTTATCTTATACATAGGCACCCGCATTGCAAAAAATGATCAATGATACATATCTATAGATGTTTGTGTATATATATTCGCCTTTTTCAAGAATGTACTACTAAATAATATTTATATGTAATCATTATTTTAAATAAAAAAATAAGAAAATTTTACTTAACAAAATATTTTTTCGTTACTTATCCTCTAAATATTTTTTCTAGAAACTTTAATGGAACAATAGATGAGAGATAATAAAACTAGGAGCATATTTTTGGCTTTTCCCTATGTTAATGTTCAAAAGGAGGGCCTTAAATATTTAAATCAATATAAGTATAATCGATCGAAGTTGATCGATCATTTTTTAATTGTTTTATTATTACTATGCACCATATAATGACTTAAAAAGAACAATTGAGGCGTTGATTTATAAAAGGTACTATATCCGTTCTTGGAAATTTTACAGGAAACGCGAAAATCTCTCATTACTTTATTATTAAACTACCTAATTTCGGTCTTTTCGCATTAAAATCTATAATTGTATTTTTACTATATTAATAACATCATATTAAAGTTTTGAAATGAATTTTTTTAGTTTGAATTGGAACGAAAGTAAATGCGTAATTAATACTTATAGAAAATGGCCGAATTTCTAAATCGTTTTTTATAAGGACTTTAGAGCTCATTAGATAAAATAAAAAAGAAGATTGAGATTACAAAAAGTGATGAGAATACAAATATGTAAAAAAATCGGTTTCGTAAAAAATGTCCTTTAGTACCTTTTGGAAATCAACGTCTCAACTTTTGTTTAAAGAACTGGTGTTTTTAACATGTACAAATTACTTATCGAGATTTTAAAATTATATTCGCCGCCATTAAACTCAAAATGAAGCTTTATTTTTTATTTTTTGGAGCCAGCTGTCTTGTATGTGGCCTATGATAAAAAAACAAAAATACTCCAGCTATATTTATATATTTTGCTGTTCAGGGAAGGCTTGTCATATATATTTTTTTTAAATAATGTTAAAGACCTAGTTTAAGCGATTTTCTAAGATACTATAGGGTGACTGGATGCCTAGAAACAAAAAATAGCAACAGTGGTACTTATACGGGAGTTTATACGCGAGAGTTGTAGTGTTTTGTTGCCAACTTGAATGTGGTAACCGACGCAAAGAGGTTTCAAACGCACTTTTTCGGTACAAAACTACATCCTGGTCGGTCTGTTTATGATATATCACCCATCTTAACGTCATTTCGATCCATGTAAATTAACTTTCAATGGTATAATTTATGATGTGGTCTTTTATATATGTTTTTATTTTTATAATTATTATTCGGTAAGTTTAGAGAACTTAAGGATTCATTTCACAAGTTGGCGATTTTTTAAGGAATTTAAAAAGATGACATAACATTATTATTATTTTAATATTTTTCAACAAAATAAACTGCAAGTCACTTTTGCAATTTCAGTTTTATCTTTTTCTGACGAAATTTTGACACCTACGTTTCTACGTTTTTAGTAAAGCGTAAAGATTATTTGTGAATAGAGATTTCCGGGCCAGAAAAAAATTGCTATAAAAAAAGTTTATTTCTTACTTAATTTTCAATCTATTAGAGAAACAAATGGACAAGTCAAAAAGACTAGATTTAATTTTTGTTGACTTAGAAAAAGCATATGACAGCGTGCCTCGTAAACTTTTGTGGGAATACCTAAATAAGGCTGGAATAGACCAAGGAATCGTGGACCTTATTAGAGCAATTTACTCAAATAATAGGTGCCAGATGAAAATAGGCCCGTTATTTTCCAGGGAATTTCAAAACGGAAAAGGATTACTGCAAGGATGCTGCATGTCTCCACCCTATTCAAAATATACCTTGACGAATGCCTAAAAGGATGGATGCAGAAATGTGGGAAAATGGGAGTCGAGTTAGGAGAAAAAAACCTATGCCATTTATTATTTGCTGATGATCAGGTACGAATTGCACAAGATGAAGAGGATATAAGTTAGCTATTCAGAAAATAATAGATCATTATGAGCAAGGAGGACTCAAAATAAATTATGAAAAACCTATGTATATGTGCACGGAGAAGGAGGAAAGTACCGACCCAACATTGTGCAATCTATGCAAAGTGGAACAGTTCTGTTATTTGGGCTCCATAATCGAATGTAATGGCCGAGCAGAGGCAGAAAAAAATCCAAAGAAGGATCACATGCGGAAAAAAAGCAGTAGGAATGCTCAACTCATTACTCTGGAGCAGCAATATAATGATAAAAACGAAGAAGCTCATATACAAAGCTTTAGTAGAGTGCTTAATATTGTATGGTTCGGAAACATGGCCCCTCAGCATAGCCCAGGGTAAAAAATTTCTTTCTGTTGAAATGGATTTTTGGAGGAGAGCGGCAAGGATATCGAGAATCGAAAGGGTGAACAATGTCACTATAAGAGAAGCACTTGAAATAAAACACAACATTCTTGAGGTGATGGAAGAAAGGAGGCTTAGGTGGTACGGCCATGTGAAACGAATGGGAGACAATCGCTTACCTAAAATAATTATGGATTGGGAGGCAGATGGTAGAAGAAGGAGAGGAAGACCCTTAGTTAGATGGAAGGATAGAGTGGTGGAGAGTATGGCTGGTAGGGGGCTGTCGGAGGAGGACGCGATGGACCGGCAGACATAGAAAGACCTGCTGGAGCAGGAGTTTGGTTGAGGAAACCCGAAAAAAAAAACAAAAAAAAATTTAATTTTGTTTTGACGAAACCTCATAATTACCGAAACGATAAATTATAATTGTGTTTGTGTAGGATATATATTTTTTTATTTTCTATAAATTTAATATATACCTTTTTCCTAATATGTTACCTAATATCTAATATAATTGAGTATTTAATCACACGGATACAGCGGTATCAATCTGTTAATGCCGTATACAAAAACATTTTTCTCATTTATCAAAAAAAAATTGCCTCCTTGAAATTGCTGAAAAAAACGTCATTTTTTAAGAAGTATATTGGAATCTATCTTGATTTAATTCGTGATGTCTTATTTCTTCAAATATCAGAAGATCAATTTAATTAATAAATGGATTAATGATGGTAGTTCTTCTCACCTTGGTCATGAATATGTATGAAAATAGAGCATGGACCAATAGATAGAGTGTTCCTCAGTCTTTTGTGGGGTGTGTTCCGGGAGTTTAGGGAAAGAGACTTAGTTAGAGCAGATGTTAACAGATGCCCTCATCTGTGTATACAGAGCAGACCGACTCACACCCCGGGGAACGTAAAACTAAGGAAGGAACACAAACAGTAGCTATCTATTAATAGAGTTGAGATTCACACCGAGCTATCGCCGTGTCTCTTTCACTCTCATCCGTTCTTAGATTCTTCTTAAGGCGGATTAAAGTTCAATAAGTCCTTCGGACGTTCCTTAGCTTTTACCCGTTACAAAACACACACGAACCTTTATTTCGGCGTTCCAGTCTATCGGTAAGAAGAAATAAAACTGATGCGGGAGGAAAAAGTTGGTTTGGAATTAAAACCGATGCACACTTACACCATCATTCTTTTCTATCGTATCCTACTCTCCAATCCAGGATTTTTATTATGATCCTTATTAATTCCACTTACCTATAAAAAAAAAAAAAAAAAAAAAAAAAAAAAAAAAAAAAAAAAAAACCTGTACCACTACCCATGAAGGGTTTTCGGCTCAGTACATATAGAGATTCGTACTGTTTCTAGGCCAACGGCAGTGCAATGAGGTGATTAGGCCTTAATCACGCTCAGCCGTCAGGTTTTTCCCCAATTAATTTGGGTACCCACTTTATAGAGGCTGGGTCTGCCCCGGGAGGGTCTCCATACCCTAGGGTCGCCTCCCGACTGAATTAACAGAATAAATAATATTCTGCCACAGTCGGGATTCGAACCCAGGACCCGGAGCACAGCAGACTAGTGCTCTATCCACCTATGCTCTATACCTGGAAACGGGCAGGGATCTGTTGTGTTTTAGTACAAGAAGTTTACGTTTAATATATATTATAAAAATTTTAAACTATATTAATGTACGCTTACCTATCATTATAGCTATTGAAGACATGAAAAACAAAAATTGTAGTTGGGTAAAGGAATGGGTAAAACAAACGGAAGATTTAGACTGTCCATTTGATAGGGAGTTCGTATCGGTGGCAAGGTGGAAGAATAAGATGGTTTGTATAATAGCTGCGGCCAAGACAATTTTTAAAAATGAACTAATAATCTCCGTTATGGGTGCCGAACACCATCTAATCTATAAGAAGCTAGATTGTGGAGTGGACTACTTTAATGATAAAAACAATATAGAATTAATGAGAATAGCTTTTAAAGCAAGAACCGAAATTATTTCGTTAAGTTGTAAACCATGGATGAGGAAAATAATTTACACCTGCTCAATTTGTAACAGTAAGGAGGACGAAAATATAAATATCTGTTAGGTAAATGTACGGCATTTAATTATTTTAGGAAAAAGTATTTTGGAGAAAGTATTTTTAACTGAAAACAAAATAATAGACATTTTGAAGGGAAATAATTGGAACTCATTGTATAGATTTATGAAATTTGCTGTAAACCATAGAGATTTTTGAATAAAACAATTCAATTACAATAATTAAATAAACAGAGAATATGTTGTCACAGATAAATTATATTTATGTTTTGTTTATTTATTTGGGAAACAAAGATTATCCCACTATCTTTTGACAATAGTGTATAATTTTTATTTATTTGTTTGTAATGTTATTGTAAGGTTTTTGTTTTGTTTATTAATAATATATATTTTTTTAATTTATTTTCTATTTTATGTAATTTGACTATTATTATTATTTTTTGTATATACCGTATGAATGTGGTCTCTTATCAATATTGCTATTGTTCGTTTTGTAACAAATTGTAATATATCTCAATAAATAAAATATAAAAAAAAAAAATAAAAAAATAATATATATAAATAAACCAACTTCCTAGCAGACGGAAATCCATGTCAGTATATTGTGTTCTCTAGACACTGTAAAGAAACATGTACAATTTATTAATAAAACACGTTGTTGTTTTGGGTTTTGAGGCTTAAAACCCAGGGCTCATAAACGCCTATAGTTCTCTTTAATTAAAGAAATATGAAATAGAAATTAATAGACTAAACTTATAATAATAGTAATAATAGTGAGATAAAATATTAGATAAAAATAAAATTAATTTAAAATACTATATTTTATTAAATAATAGGTGGCTTATAAGAAACCTAAACAGCGCCGAAATATGATAATCATTGTCAGAGAGTAAATAAAACACGTTTATCTATCTATCTATTTATATATCATTAGAAACAGAGAGAAAATAAAATTCATTTGCTCCACAAATTGACTAAAAATGAATAGAGTGTAGTGGAAAAAAAAAACTCGTAAGGGCTAGTGGTGGAAAATAAATGTGACTTAGGTAGAATTTTTCGGTTTTATTTCGGGGGCAATTCTTCACATGTCGCTCTCTTTATAGCATCCGGTGAATCTTCACTTGTAGTTCGCTCCACTATGCGGTCGGCCTTATATGTGGGTGTAATTTTTACTTTCACTTACCTATATATGAAATATATAGCAAGGGAAAGTATTGCGATCGTGAAAATTTTCGAATTCCAGTTTTCAACGGAAATACACGTTTTAGGGTCCCCTGAGTCCAAATAACCAAGTCCCTAAAAAAGGTCTGTGTATGTGGTAACTCCCGGGTAAAACCGAAAAGTCCTATGAAACTGAAATTTCATATTTAAGACAACTATACGCCCGAGATGTTACAGAAACTTTTTCATCAAAATCAGCTGACCCGAAGATCTACTTTATAACATGCATTTTGCACCTTTTTACGATTTTCCCCAAAACGGCTCTAACGATTTTAAATAAACTCGCTATATCGATGTAAAATGTAATAAGCTTTAACAACATGTAGGTTTCATTCTGATTGAAATAGTCTGCCAGGATTTAAATGCCGATATTTTAATTTTTTTTCCTCTAAAGTACCTTTAATTTTGTAGATTAAAAAAAAATATATTGGTACATCATCTTATTAGCATTGACAAATAACGGCGAATAAAGTTGAGCGAATTTGATAAACAACTAAAAGAGAAAAGTAAGCATATCTTTTTATGCAATTTTTGTCCTTTTGAACACAAGAATAGTAATATAGATGCATAATATACCCTTGGATAGCTAAAGCTAAAGCTAAATTTAATACACGGAATTTTAAAGGTTAATGGAGAGTGATGTAAAGCTAATAAAACTAACTGATTGTTGTAAATAAAAATATAATAGATTATTTTATAAAACACATGTTTCTATTAAAATTCAATATGATTAATTCTATAACAATTAATCTGTACCTCTAAATGTATTTAAAAATTCCTTAAGTGATTCTAATAACGGAGGTATGTGAAAGTCGTGTGTTGCCCTCACCCGATTTTTAAGCGATATAATGTTCACTGAATGATTTAGATCTTCCAAAAGCGAATAAAAAAAACAAACATACATTGGAGGATTTCGTGTTATTTTAATTTTTATTTTATTTTTCTAAATCCGGAGTTTAACAAAGGGCTACATACTTCCCTCTAATGACTTCAAACGATGTACCCCATCGAAATTTCTAAATCAACGTCTTAACATTATCCCTGGATAACATGTTTTAACGAAGTTAGTGAGTTATGATTGAAACAAAATTACTACTTTGTATTTACTGAAAGAACATGTGCCAGTTTTATAAGAGATAAATGTGCAAAGAATTTTTAAACCATAAAATTCAGTTCTGATGATGGATATCCGTGTTATCTAATTATAATAACATTAGACTAAAAATAAATAAAAGAGCTTTGAGCCTGACATAATCACACGAGGAAGGCATACGGATCCGAATGGTAGGGAGTGTCAAATATTATAGGCGACCTTACATAAATTTCTTGGAACGTGGAAGCGTGTTTTTGAGACGGAACTTACTGCTTATTTATTCATACTACTACTAACTTATATCTTTATGAGTTGTCCCCTTCCTTTCTACCTGGTTCTATGGCATAGGCGTATTCCATTACACAGCAGAGATCATCTCGGCACGGACTTGGAAAATAAAAATAATAAAGCAGTAATTCAAATCTTAGAACGATATGCTTTTTTAGGAAAATGTCGGGAATGTTTATTTTTTTCTTTCTCAATTGGATGAATTCATTTTAAAAGTAACAATTAATAAATTTTAAAATTGTTCAACTGTTCAGTTAAACACTTTAGAAATATTGAGTGTGATAAATATTGCACACTTCTGAAACTCTGTTTTAAGTAATTAATAAAAAAAAAAGTGCGTTGTGCGTACTAAATTTTATAAAGATTAAAAAAAAAAAGATCGATATTGATTTGCAGAATAGCATAACTTAATAATTAAAAAAAAAATTGTTTTCCAACCAATAAAAATTTGTATTAATTATATACCATAAAAGTTGCCGCACACAAGTGAAATTAATAAAGTAGTATTTAGAATCCATTTAATCAATTAATATATATTTTTTTAATATGTATTAACAACTGTCCTGGTTGTTATCATCTACTGGATTACAGAAATGTATTCCCTCACTCTTAACTATTGATATCAAAACTAATATACACACATATATTGTTTTATTACCTTCTCCTCAGTCAAGTTTACATTTGTTTTTAATTTTATTTTACTAAATTGTGACAAAATATATATTTATATATTATATAGAGTGCATAATGGAATATAAAGAGGTATGTAAATTGCTTTATAAGAATGTAAAAAATAATGTTGTGTATCTTTTAATTTTAAAATAAATGTTTTTTGTAGATCCCTTGAGAATGGCAAAGAGCCGAAACGTAGGGAGAAAAAATAAGAAAATAAAATGAGTTGAATGAAATGGATCATTTTAATTAAAGGAACCTAATAATACAATTATTCATTCAAACTATTCTTAATTGTAATAAAAATTAATTAAATATAATATTTAAAAAATCCTGGGCCTTGAAATAACCATTTCGCTCCCTAACAGCTATCAAACACAGGATGGTTTTATACATGCCAGCAACAAAAACTAAAACTCACGTCAGTCGAGAAAATGCACAAATTTAATAAATATTAGGGACTATAATAGTGTTGCCAGTTGTGGAATACAAGGTTACTCCCGCAACCCCCCGCTATCGTAATATCCTGTGACAGACTTATTCTGGGGGGAAACTCCTCTCGATTAAGGAAATTGCCAAGGGAGGAGGCGAGTGTGCTCTCGGCCAACCCAAAGGCGGTTTTTCCTGAGAGGGATCATTGTCGCAAACTTTATGAATCTGGATTGACAAGACCAACCCTTTCCCTTTCCTAATGACATTTAATGGATTGATCCAAATACGCTTGTTCTGGAGGTTTCCAACGATCGCCATTATATACCTTGAATATATACCTCCGAAATTATTTTATTTACGTGTATTCCAAGTACCTGCCCGATGAATAACATTTCATGTACTTTTTTCCAAAGACAATATCAATTTTTTTATTGAGTAGTATTACAATCTGTCCCGATTCGGACATCAATAATAGTGGCGAAAGATATCATTCATACTACATTCATACAATATTTACACATCAATAAAATATATATACAATAATGAATTAATAAAATGTTTGTAATGTCTAGAAATCACTCATACCTATATACACGTCATACATATTTCACATTGAGTGGAGAATCTAGCCAGTGCTAGAACTCCAATATGTACATATTTACAAGAGGTCGCGGGGCAACTGCCGTTTCAACCTTCTGGGGGGAGAGTGCAGTAAGGATATGTCGAGTTGGAAAGGGAATTAAGCTAGAGGATTGGATTGATGGATAGGGTTCTGATGGAATTTGGAGAATTTTGATGGAATAAGATCTAAAATACATGGAATATTTATATTTGGAACATTTTTTATTATTTTTTTATAACTCCATCCTCGACTAGACCGATTTAACGCACAACCCTCGGGGTCTTCGGTACATTTTGAATTCGGGGTAGATGCACGGCTATAATTTATTTTTATTATTATTTATTTAAATAACCTTTAGGATAAACTACATGAAAAACAACATGTAGAGAAACTGCCTAGTG
The DNA here is from genome assembly GCA_023052935.1 of Piezodorus guildinii. Taxonomy (NCBI): domain Eukaryota; kingdom Metazoa; phylum Arthropoda; class Insecta; order Hemiptera; family Pentatomidae; genus Piezodorus; species Piezodorus guildinii. Next base: position 104,120,385 of record CM041295.1, read on the forward strand.
GCAGAAATGCAGTAGCTAATGTAAGTAAGAAGTTCAAGAAGCCATCTTTTCAGACGCCTCGGACAACTATCAGGAATTGAAGAGGAAGAAAAAATTGAATCTAGTGAGTTAGAGTGGGAATGGAGATTTTCATAGAAGGAGTGGTACCTTGTTCGAGCCATTTCAGCAACATACGGAATATTAAATTCTTTATGGATGAGTTGGATTGTATACAGAAAGAATTTGATTGTTCAGAAGAGCCCGAAAGCTTTTCCCTATAAGTTCCGATAGGCCTTATGACGGTCATATTGATGAGTGTTTAGTAGTTAAGTGGAAGGTTAGACCGCCTGTCTAATAAGTGTTGAAGTAACCGAAAGTGACGAGCAGATTATTGTCGTTTCAGACTGTTGTGCGGATATATATATATTATTATATCACCTATCATTATTGCATATAAATTTTAATATTCTTTTGCTGTTTTTTCTACTGTTAGAGCATGAATATGAGAACAGTATATAATATCTACGCTGAGTGACCTGCAAGTAGATGGTCTCTATTCTCTACCGTCCCGCACTGGGAAAAAATAGTGCCTAAAATTCTTTTAATTTTGATCGAATTAAGATAAACATTTTTGTAATATTTATTCATCAGTATGGGATATCCTTTGTTGGTGAATGTTAAAAAAATGTATCCATTGTGTCTCTGTTTCTTTAAAAATTTTTCTTTAATAAACTGATTATCTTACATATTTTAATAGGCCGTTTGGGACATTTAATATTAAAACACGTTTGTGTGGATTTAAAAATTGCTATGATATTTTTTTCACTTTTAGTTATTTATATTAGAATGCAGAGAGTGTTTGGGATAATAGACAGGATCACAGGCATCCCATCCTCACCCCCCCCCCCCTTCCGCGCCCCGAAAGCTAAATTAAAGAGGTCTCTCCTTAATATGAAATTAGTTTTTTTTTCTTTTTTCCTCTTTTTTAACTCTCTTTTTCACACTGTATATCGCGCCCCAGAAGAAAGGGTAGAAACAATAAAACAAATGGTGGGGGGCGGAGTCGAAATTAAAAGAGCTCTTTGAACAAGTGCTGGCTATGTTCCCGTATTCTCGAGTTTTCCCCGTTAGGCCCTTTCTTAATTCCCCACATTTCTCCCCCTGTAGTTACAGCCCAAACCGCAAAAAGGAAGGTACATTCCCTACAATTATAAAAGTTCTCTTTTCTTTATCTGCATTAAATTTACTCCCCGTGCTTTTTTTTTTTCTTTTCCAACTTACAAATGACTACTGCATGTTTATGAAACTTAACCGAAACGATATATCTTACATGTGCTGAATTGAGACGTTGATTTCTAAAAGGTACTAAAGGAAATTTTATTGAAAATTATATTTTGACATATTTGTATTCTAATGGTTTAGTAAAACATAAAAATCCTTTAAAAACGTATTAAAAATTGCATTTCATCCCAAAAGATACTAAATCCACATTTAATTTCATTCCAAAAGGTACTAAAAACAATTCCTTATAAAAAGTACACTGTAAACAGATATCCTTTCCCTTCAATTTTCAGAAAATGACATTTTAATGAAATAATGGTATTTTATCGAGCAAATAGTTGGAACTTGCCAGATATGAGAAGAAAAACCGTGCCTGATCTGACCTAGTAGATTTTTCTTATTTATTTAATTTAAAATTAAAGCTTAAAAGTCATTTTTTTATCAGTCTTTATTGTTAAATATTGTTTACACGTATTTATTAATATAGATAAATTTGCTAAATTCAAACAAATAGTAAACACAAGTCGAAAACAAACTTCATAAATAAATGGTCCTTTGAATAATTACTTTCTATATGAAGAATAGATAATCAAATTTAATTAAGTAACAAGGAAATATACATAACTCATTAATTAACATTATAAAGACGTTAGTTATCGGTAATGTTGAATTGGGAAGGCTATAGTGACTGTCACCAATTTATCGCGCGTTATATTCTTCAAAAAAGTACAGTATCCCCTTTAATTCATTCCAAAAAGTACCATATCCACATTTCATTCCATAAAGTACTTTTTTTTTTTTTTTTTTTTTTTTTTTTTTTTTTTTTTTTTTTTTTTTTTTTTTTTTTTTTTTTATTGAGATATATTACAATTTGTTACAAAATGAACAATAATAATATTGATAAGAGACCACATTCATACTATATATACAGAAAATAATAATAATGTTCAAATTTCATAAAATATAACATAAATTCAAATATATACAATAAAATAATAATAATAAATAAAAAACAAAACAAATCGAAACATAAACCTATTATTGAGATAAATAAAAAGTTGGCAAATAAATAAACATCTTACACACAATCATAACTATATACAATATATACAATTGCTAAAGGGACCCCAGCAAGCGCTTTTCCCTCCACTTGTGGAGGAAAAAGCGGAACCCAAGAGATCCCAGCACCTCTATCTCAGCCGCATCACTGGTCTGAGCCAGCGGAGGCTGAGTTAGGGCGCTGTAGCCACAAACATACCGTACATGAGTGGAGGATCTGACCATTGTCAGAACTCCAGTTTAAATGTTTACAATAGGTCTCGTGGCCACTGCCGTTTCAATCTTCGAGGAGGATTGTAGGGATGGGTGGTGCTGGATAGGGATTGTGCTAGAGGGTTAGGATGATGACTAAGGTTCTGATGAAATTTGGAAAATTTGGATGGTACCAGGTCTAAAACAAACGGAATATTAAGGTCATGGTGTAGGGTACAGTTGGTAACGTAATAAGGAGCATTAACTATTGTTCGGAGGACTTTGGATTGGAAGGATTGGATGCGTTTAATGTTAGAATGTTTAGCTGTCCCCCACAGTTCAAGTCCGTAGGTCCATATAGGTTTCAGTACTGTCTTGTATATTAGTAATTTGTTGTCAACTGTAAGATGAGATTTTCTGTTTAGTAGTCTGTATAACTGGCCGAATCTGCGGTTGAGTTCTTTTCTTTTTAGTCTTGTATGTGGGTTCCACGTCAGTCTTTTGTCTAGTAAAAAGCCGAGATACCGGACTGTGTCTGAGGAAGGAAGCGGTATAGAATTGAAATTAACCGTTGGACAGGATTTGCGTCGAAGGGTGAATGTGACGTGAGTGCATTTGCTTTCGTTAACCTTAATGCGCCAAGCATTGCACCAGTCTTCGACAAGGGAAAGGTGCTTTTGGAGATTTAGCGATGCTGCTTCAGGATCGGAATTGGATGATAAAATGGCTGTGTCATCAGCAAATGTTGCCAGAAAGGTATTGGGGTCGGTAGGGATATCGGCGGTGAAGAGGATGTAGAGGACGGGTCCTAAGACGCTGCCTTGAGGAACACCGGCCTCAACAGTATATTGTTCGGAAAATTCGGAACCACAGCGAACTCGGAAGGAGCGGTTGGATAAATAGGATCGGAGGATTAGGTATAAGGATTGAGGTAAATGGGTTTTGAGCTTAAAGAGCAGTCCCGGGTGCCACACCCGGTCAAAAGCTTGAGCTATGTCCAGAAAGGCACCCGAACAATACTCCTTGCACTCAAGGGCGGAGGAAATGTGGTCTACAACTCGGAGTCCTTGCTGAACCGTGGAATGTTGAGGACGAAATCCGAACTGATGTGAAGGAAAATTTTGAAATTTGGCTAGGATTCGTTTTAGTAGGAGCTTTTCGAAAATTTTTGAGAGGATCGGAAGTAGGCTGATAGGTCTGTAAGATGACGTGTTGTTAGAAGGTTTGCCTGGTTTTAGGAAAAGGATCATAGTTGAATGTTTCCATAAGAGAGGAAAATAGGTAGTGCGTAGGATACAGTTATAGAGAAATGTAAGGAATGTAATGGCTTTAGGTGGAAGTTGTCTTAAGATTTGGGGAGTAAGGAGATCGTATCCAGGAGATTTGCGGAGAGGAAGCTTTTTAAGAAGATATCTGACCTCAGAGGGATTAACTGCTTTAGGTGGTAAGGATAGTGGTATTGGTGACGTGAGAAACTCTTCAACTGCTGCAGTATGGGTTGGATTAAGCTCTGGATGAGGAGTAAAAACTTTGGAAAGGTGCTGTGCGAATTCCTCGGCCTTATGCTTGTCAGAAGCAGCCCAGGAACCATCACAGCGCCGGAGAGGATGGGAAATGGTGTGGGATTTTAGGATTCTCTTCGTGACATTCCACAGGGAATTGTCACGAGTCGAGAGAGAGGAGAGGTAGGTATTGTAGGATTGGGAACGGAAGATCGCCAACTCCCGCTTTCCATAAAGTACTATATCCATATTATATTGCTTAAATGTCACGGGAAAAGAGCAATAATTTAGAATAATGAGTTGGTAACACGCTTAAAAATCAACTTTAGATTTTAATAAAAAAAGAATCACGTAAATTGTTCTAATAATAAATAAATGACAGATTGTTGCGTTTCCTGTAAAGTTGCCTAAAGTGGATATAGTTCCTTTTGGAAATCCACGTCTCATTTAGAAAATTGTTCAATGAATAATTATTCCTGATCACAGTGGTGGTCCACTTTTAGGCCCAGAGGAAACCACTATTTTCAATCATTTCTCTCCGATTCCCGAGTATTTTTTTAAAAAAATTTCTAAAATTTACTTTATGTACATTTATACACAGTTGTCAAGATAAAACTTGTTATATATTGTTCATTATTCTACTTTAAATTTGAAATAAATAGCTGTAACGATTTTGATTAAACTAGTTATACCAACGTACAATTTAATGGGCTTTAATGCCATGTAGTGCCATAAATATAGCAAATAAAAAAAAATAACCATATCACCTTGTTAGCATGGATATATAACGGGTAAATTTACAGGTTGAAGGAATTCGATATCCACAGGAAAAAAGAGCCAAAATATTTGTTTTAATACGATTCTTGAGTTTTTCAAACATGAGAACAGCAAAATAGATGTATAATATACTGTTGGAAAGCTAAAGATTTGAGAAAAAATATTATCTTATATACAGATTTGTAAAAGTTAATTTTTTTATATTTATATTTTTATAGGGCTTCCGCTAGACGCTATTAGCCAAACTTTAAAGTAATAGCTTTAATTATCATTATTCAATTATTATTCAAATTCAAATTATTCTTTTATTCTATCATTATCGATAAGAGCTCTTTTTTTTCTAATTTAATACCTAGGGAATTTATAAAGAGGCTTAATGCTTTAAGTACAATATTAGGATTTAATATTATGTCTCCTCAAGGCAGTATCCTTGGACCAATTCTTTACAAAGTTTATACAGCTGATATCCCAACCCATCCTAACACCTTCCTTTTACCTATGCTGATGACACTTGTGTGTTATCAGTCAATAACGGTCCAACTGTTGATTCTCAAACTCTCCAATCCCATATCAGAAAACATGAGGTGAACACATAGTTTCAGAATTGACGAATTAAAATAAATTCCAACAAATCCCACTAAATAACCATTACCCTTCGTCATAAACCTATGACATCCTGCCCCGCAGTATACTTTAATAATATTGCGCTTGTTCCAGTCGAACAGATCCGCTATCTAGGACTTCTACTTGACAAACGTCTAACATGGAATCCCCACACTAGACTGAATCGACAAGAAACTGCTCGCCGCTATCGGTTACTTCAACACTTACTAGACAGACGCTCTAAACTTCCATTGAACTACAAATTACTCATTTACATGATCATCATAAGACCTATCTGGAGCTTTTGGGCTCCACTAAACCATCAAATTCTTCCTGTCTTCAGTCCTTACAATCTAAAATCCTTCGAAAAATCCTCAACGCTCCTTACTTCGTCACGAATAAGGTCATCCATAAAGACCTTAATATTCCTTACGTAGCTGATTTGGCCCGAACCAGGTATCAATCCTTCCATGGAAAACTCCCACTCTAACGCACTTGTTTCCATTCTAGCTTCCTCTTCCATTCCTGACAATCCTACGAGGCGTCTGAAAAGAAGATTGCCTCGAGACATTCTAGTTTACATTAGCTATTGGAGTGCTGCTAATGGGCAGTTTCTCTTCATGTCTTTTTCATGTTGTTTATCTCACAGCTAATTTACTAGATGTATTAATCAATACAGTTCTAAATAAATGAATTGTAAAGAAAAAAAAAAGAAATGTCAATATAAGATGGATTGTCTGTATTTAATAGTTTTGATTTCATTGATAAACAAAGTATCGTTCGGCAGAATATTTAATGCATGACATTGGTATATGTTTCGGGTCGTTCTTAACTTCGCACAATGAACCTGAGATGGCATGATTAATTATTATTATTGTACATAAACGTAAATCCATGATCTAGGCGCATTGCTATTACCGAACCATGATTCCATTTTTACAACCGGGCAGTGACATTTATAAAACACCCCCTTTTCTTCTTTTTCATAAATTTCCTGCTACCTCATCTTTATGGAAATTTTAAACTCAATATATCTGTAAACGGCATACGGGATTCATCTAACTGTTTTTTCGTCGCATCATCGGCGAAACTATATACTAAAATATACGTAAAAGTTAATGGGGAGTGATGATAAGCCGGTAGAAATAACTGATTGTTTTTGAATACTGTCAGTTGTAAATGGAAATTTAATTAAACTGTTTAACATTCAGTGTTATTCAGCGAGTATTATGATTGAGTGAAAGTCGATTGTGCCTTCACTAGTAGATGCCCCGAGATCCGAAATAGTAGCGTAGAACTGGGAATATGTTGAAGGCTGACATAACATATAATTAGCTTTACCCTGAAGCGCTGACAATCAAACCTGTAGTGGGAGTCTGCGTTTCAAGCTGTTTATAAATTTATAGAATAAAGGGAAAACAGGCTTGCGTCAATTTGTAGGTATCTTTACTTGAAATAATACGGAGAGTTGCATTTATCAACTGCACTGTCCGATTTTCGGAATTACTATAGTTCTAATTTGTACCAAGCAATCTGTGACTTTTAATGGTTTTCTCAAAAGTAAAACTGTCTAAATATTTTTATTAAACTCTCTGTATTAATGTAAAATTGTTTATATATTATATAAGTATAACGCATATTTTGTAAACCGTATGACAACTAGTACACTATTACGACTCAATGGATTATAAGTTTATTTATTCAGTGTTTATTATAAATCTGTGTGTAAATATATGTATATATATATATATATATATATATATATATATATATATATATCTTTTTTTTTGTTTTGCTTTAATTACTTTTTATGTTAATTATATTACTTAATATGTAGTGAAATTTGATTTATAACGGTTAGAATAATTTGTTTTGTATTGATGTTCTTATCTTCTGTTTTTTTACTTTCACTTACTATATATAGTAAGGGGAAGTATTGCGATCGTGAAAATTTTCGAATTCCAGTTTTCAACGGAAATAAATAAATAAATCCCCTGAGTCCAAATAACCAAGTCCCGCAAAAAGGTCTCTGTGTGTGTGGTTACTCCCGGGCGGAAACGGCAAGTCCTACTTCATATTTAAGACAAATATACGCCCGAGACGTTACAAAATCTTTTTTATCAAAATGGGCTAACCAGAAGAGCCACTTTATACCATGTATTTTGCACCTTTTTTCGATTTTCTCGATAACTGTTCCGAATTTATCCGACGATTTTGATTAAACTCGCTATATCAATGTGAAATTTAATATACTTAAACGTGATGTAGATTTCATTCTGATTAAAATGGTCTGACATGGCTTAAATGCCGATATTTCTTTCTCTAATGTACCTTTAATTTTGTTGATTCTATAAAAATAACTATATTATCTTGTTACCACTGATGAAAAACAGCTAAATATGCAAGTTGAGCGAATTTGAAAAGCAACTAAAGGAGAAAACTGAAAAAATATTTTTTAATGCAATTTTTTGTTTTTCAACATAAGAACAGTAATATACATGTATGATATACCGTTGGAAAGCTAAAGATTTTAGAAAAAATATTTTTTTATACTTATGCTTTTAATAGTTAATAGAGAGTGATGAAAAGAAGATCAAACTAACTGATTATTTTAGATATCTACTGATGTGTAGGCCTTACCTAGTAGAGGATTAGTCTTAATCGGTGACCAGCCGTACCTTCGGGGTTATGAGTTCGCTGCTTGTATTTCAATGTCTTTGCATTTTGATTCCCAGTAATTTCGATCTTCTGTTTTTCTGTGCCAAGATATTCCTTCTTGTTTTTTAATTTCGTCTGACAATCTCTTGAGTTGCCCTCCCTGCTTGCGCTTCTTTCCGAGAGGTGTCCATTCGGTAACTGCCTTGCTCCACCTGGGCTCCTTTATTCGCATTAAATGCCCAACCCATTCCAATTTTAGATTTTTTATACAACCCACAGCATCCCTCACCAAATTGGCCTCTCTCAAAGTAGTATTTTTTACTCTATGCTTTAAATTAACATTTGTCATGCTCCTCTCCATTCTTCTTTGCCAAACGTTAATTCTTCTTTCCTGGGCTTTAGTAAGGGACCATGCCTGGCTTCCATAAGTCAAAGTTTGGAGAATGCAGTATTGAATATTAGCCTTTTCCATTTGATTTCGGTGGAGCTTTTCATTATGTTTTTAAAGACCCAACACTTTTTCCAGCATGAGGCTATTATCCGTTTTTGAATTTCTTTGGAAAGGAGGTCCTCGAATGAGATGATCTGTCCTATGTAATTGATGTCTTTGACCAATTCTATTTTTGATATATTTTCTGAATTTGTCATTATTTTAGTTTTGGATAAATTCATAACAAGACCAACCTGACCACATACTGTCGTTAAGTCTTTCAGCATTTCTATTAACTTGTCCTGGTTACATGATATCTACACTATGTCGTCTGCAAAATTTAGATGTTTTAATTTTTTTCCGTGAATATTTAATTACTAGAAAGAATTCGTCCGGTTGGCAGTCGATGAATGAAACGATTAGGTTGTTTCAACCATTTATTTTCTGCCAACGTTTTGACCCCCATTGTGGGTCATCATCAGGGCTACAAAGATACAAAAGAGATACATTTACAATAAGATTAAATATACTATATTAAAAAATGTTGAGTTAAATTAATATTAATATTACAATATTAAAACATATAAATAGTATATTTAATCTTATTATCCCAATATTTTTTTTTAAAAATAGTATATTTAATCTTATTGTAAATGTATCTCTTTTTAGACAATTTTAAAGAATAAAGAAAAAGGAAGATACTGCCAAATAGAAATTTAATAGATTTCACTGATTTCGAAATCGCTCATGGACATATATAACTCCAGACCAGCCTATTATAATATTAATTATAATTATTAATATTATAATTCATTTTGCTAGAGAACTTTTATACTTTTTTCATTAATTTTTTGTGCATTCTTTAATTTTTAATATATAATATTATTTTTTTGTGTTATGGGCATTTTTTAAAAACACGCGGTTATGTTTAATTTTGGAATTATTTTTCTTATTGGGAGATGTATATAAATTACCACGACTGTAAATATATACATATACACTCACTCAAAAAAGTTTCCATACAGCAAGCTTTTATTTTGCATAGCTATTTATTTTCAACTTAACAATTTCCTAATGTACAAATTTTTAATGCTAATATTAGATAAAAATATTTATTTATTTATTTTCATTTCATCATTAATATAAAACGAAGCAGAATGTCATTTGTAAATGGTAGGTCAAAAAAGTTTCCATACATTGTCAATATTAATCATATTTGTTGTACTATGACCGTCTTTTCAGCGTTATATGTATAAATCTTATCTCGATAATCAAATCTTAGTTCAATATTAACTTTACTTGGGCCTGGGAAGCTGATTTCTTTTCAATATGCGCGTTTCTCGTAATTTGAGAGGGTTCATGGTTTGCAAGGCTTATCTATAACAAAAATTCCATATCTCTTGAATAAGTCCCGTGCTTTTGCTCAGTATGTACGACAGAGATATAGAGAGTTAAACTCTTTGTAGGATAGAATACATGCTGGAAGACAGGAGACTGTAGAATCGTCCGAGGTGAGCCATCCTTGATGAAGTCGATGGAAATCCTCACACTAGTGACACCTCAATGTCCATCTTAATAAATGGGTACTATGGGATTCAAGTCCATCCAGAAACAGTCAAAAATATTCTAAGAAAGGAAGGATACAGTAATCGGGTCACAAGAAGAAAGACCTTCTTCAGTAAGTTAAACCAGAAGAAGCCGCTGTAATTTGCTAGTGAGTTGTAAATAAATCCAAAAATTCTGGAACGGCTCATATTATCTTAGGAATCCAAATTTAATATTTTTCGGCTATATGGAAGGTCAAAAGTGTGGAGAAAATCAACCTCAGCTTTCAAAAATAAAAATTTATTTATGGGTGTATGGACGATTTTTTTGGATAAGTGTACATACTAAGGGAAAGTATTGTATTATAATTTTTTATTTATGCGTTGATATATTTCGTTAGCCAATGGCGGACACAGATAGTGGAGCTAGGCTAAGAGGGTAAACTATTCTAAAGCGAGTGGGGGAGTGGGGGATAAAGGGAGTGGAGAGCCCTCCAGCCAACTCTCGAGTGGACCGCCCGCTCGACTTGCAACTTGCTCCTTCGGGTCACATTGTCGTCCTACCTAACACCTCCGCATCCTGTATATATACACTCACAAAAAATATAATCTAAGGCAGGATATATTGATATAAAATACTTCACTATTGCGTTACAATGTACATTAGGCTTTAACAGTTCTTTAGGTAGTACGAATCTCTATATATAAAGTGATTACTTATAAAAATCACATATCCAGGTGTCAAACTATGGCACAGTCATTATACGGCCAGAGCTTACACATTAAACATCTGACCCACAGTTCACCTCCCGCATTTTCGGAAAAAAAAGTTCCTGACAAAACAGCCTCCCTTCTTATCCCATATTCGAAATTCTTTACTAAAATCAACTTGATCGTATAATTTACAAATCATAAAAAGCAAGCAATAAATCGTACAATTAAACTTATATTCTGCAATAAAACACATAGTTAGTGCATTTAAACCTAATTTTCATTAGATAGAGACCAGTTGAGAACACATTCAAATGCACAGTACATATTGATATATGTGATAATGAAGTATCAGGATTTAATGTTGTGATTTAAATTTATTTTAATGACCTATATTGTATAAAAATATGGTAATAGATATAATATCTGAAGATGAGGCAAGTGAAGCCTCGAAACGTTATAAAGTTTAACATGTGTTAATAAATGGATACATATGAACAAAATAAGGAAGAGATCGTTTCCAATTAATATGATCATATACTAATTTTCATTAATTAGATAACATATTGATACGTACCGCAGAAAATATTTATTTCGACAGCAGCAACACAGGTATGGCCGACACTGGCTACAGCTCGCGCGCGAATGACGAGGATGAGTGAGTGCGATGTTAGAGCGAATGAATGCGATAGCCAATCGTCATTTGTTGCGTCTTTCGAGAATTGAGACGTTGATTTCCAAAAGGTACTATATCCATTTTAGGAAATTTTACAGGAAGCGCGAAAATCTCTCATTACTATATTATTAAACTAGCTGATTCGGGTCTTTTTTGCATTAAAATTTAGAATTATTTTTTACTACAATAATAACATCATATTAAAGTTATGAAATAATTTTTTTTAGAATGATTTCGAACGAAAATAAATGCGTAATTAGTACATTAAGAAAATGACCGTATTTCTATATCGCGTTTTTTAAGTACTTGAGAGTTCATTAGATAACATCAAATAGAATATTTAGATAAAACTAAATGATGAGAATACATATATGAAAGAAAATCAATTTCGTAAAAAATGTCCTTTAATACATACCTCTTGGAAATCAACGTCTCAATTGTTGCTAGCCCATATTAAAGCACTAGCTCACATTTAGTTACCCTCCTCTACTGTTATAAATCTATAAATTAACATTGTTATTTTTATTTCAAATTGAATACTATTTAAAGAAAACAGATGTTTTAGTGTAATAGCTATTTTTGTAGCTCTTGAATACATACATAGCAATCAAGTTTTCTTTATATGGAAAAATTCAATTTTCCGTTATCAGTGCTTCACATTAAAATTACAATAAAATAAACTTAACTGATTTCGGTTTATGTTTCTTTTTATATCTGGCGATGGCAGAATATATTAATGAAAATACGTCATAAAATTAGCATATTTCCTCGCTTATTGCACTGTTCCTTACGATAAGCTAAAGATTCCAAAGCGATCAACTCTAAATCGGTCAGATAGAGATTTTTTAAAACCATAATGACACCTCATTCAAATTGCACCCATGCCAGTCCACTAGTTCAATATAAAATAAGTGCTTCCATTGAAATTGTTTATTTATTCATTTCTAGTTGGATTTTAAACTAAAATTATGGAATACGGAAACCATTTTATTTTTTTTTTTTATGTTTCATACCAATCATCATAATTAGATTTATTTTTTGTTAATTAGGCTCACGGGCAATTATTGATGAACCACTATCATGATATAATTGTGGATATAATGTAGGAAATAATTGGGTTAGTTTACATGAAAATTGATGGTACCATTGAGATGCAAATTTAATGAATGTTCATTAATATTTGACTACTCAATTCTAACTGAATATATTGCAGGAAGGTACGGAATAAAGCTATTTAGTGCTTATTATATTAGTGTCTCGGTGGGATTTAATTTTCATTTATTTAACTCCAATTTGATTATTTATTTTTTCATTAATATTGCTAATAATTCTCTCGCCATTAAGCCAGCCATTAAGTTTGAACAGAACAATATGGTTTCAAGCGGAACCTTCTCATTAAAAATCATATTTTATTTAGTAGTATTTTAATTGATTTATTTAGTGATATTATATTGTGGTTGATATTATATTGATACTTCATTCGCACAATAATTAATAATAATAATAGTAACAATAATTTCGCCTACACAGACTCGTCCAATGCTCACCGCTCAAGCCCAAGCCCCCGAGATCAGCCCTAACGCAATCCTACCATCGACGCTTCGCATTCACGCAATAATTACAACAAAAAAAATTATAGTAATAAATGAAAGTGAAATAATAATGATTTGAAATCGTATGGAATTTTCGGGGGTCACCTGTAATGTAGTGGCTTACATAACTGCCTTGGCAGCATATCAAAAAGTATTCTAAATCAAAGGTCTGAAGCCAATCCATCTCCTTTTCATATACCTCCGTGCATTTTCGAATGCAAGGATGAAACCAGTGGATTAGGATATGTTTTGTTTTTTTTTATGGAAGGAATAGTTCGGACGAAAAAAATACACATTTTAAAACATACTTATGTAAATACAATACCTCCCTTTAGTATTAGATAAAGCTGGAGTCCTGAAATCCCAGCGATTCTCCATCAGTGGCATAGCTGGTATTCATAGCCAGTGAGAGACTAAAAAATATAGCTAGTTAATTATTTTGTTTTCAGGTTAAAATATTCATATTAAGACGTTAAACAGTATGAATAATTTGCCTGATTAAGATTATTTTAACGGTATAAATTATTCAACTAAAACAATTAACTATTTATTATTATTTGCTAGAGATAAATTATTCATTTACAAGATAGGATGTTTGAATATAAAACTTGTGACGACAGGGGAAGCCCGCTATCCATTCTGAATTTCACTTGGTAATGTTATTTTCCTCCTTGTTTTTTTTCATCGTATAAAAAAACTTTTATTTATTTTTATTTTTTGTAATAACCGTACAGCATGTAAGCTCTCAAGGGTGAATGCCAACTGCTAAAATTTATTCCGTTTTTTATTAAAAAAAAAGAAAAAAAAAGTCTGTCATTTGCAGTTCTGTGATTAGGTGAACGGTATTTTTTTTTAAATCAATGATTACCTCGGCTTTTAAAATCAATTTAAGAACTATTAAATAAACATTAAATGTCTGGTACGAGCAACACACGACGTTCATTTACCGTTATTAAAATTTATTAAAGAATTTGCAAATACAATTAAAGATAAATATGAGTGAAACTAATAAAGAATTAATTAAATTGAATTTCTATAAAAATATGTGTTTTATTAAAAAAATCTTTTATATTATTATCTGAACTAATAATCAGTTAGTTTTATTATCTTTTCATCAGTCTTTATTAACTTTTACAAGATTGTGTATAAAATAATAATTTTTCTAAAATCTTTAGCTTTCCAACGGTATATTAGACATCTATATTACTGTCCCTATGTTCAAAAACGAAAAATAGCATTAAAATATGTTTTGGAAGTTTTCTCCTTTAGTTAGAGATCGAATTTATTCAACTTATAAATTTACCGATTTGGTTTGTTGATAATAAGATTATATTATTATTTTTTCAGTATCTGCTAAATTAATAGCCCGTCATAATAGATATAGCCCGTCCAATTTTACATCTATATATCGAGTTTAATCAAAATCGTTAAAGCCGTTTTTAAGAAAATCGTAAAAAGGTGCAAAATGCATGGTATAAAGTACATTTTCCGGTCAGCTGATTCCGGATTGTGATGAAAAAGTTTTTGTTACATCTCGGGCGTATAGTTGAATTAAATATGAAATTTCAGTTTCAGAGGACTATCCTATCCTTGTTGCCCGGGATCTACCACACACAGACCTTTTTGCAGGACTAGGTTATTTGGACTCAGTGGTAGGGTACACGTGTATTTCTAGAATTCGAAAATTTTCACGATCGCAATACTTTCTCTTACTATATATATTATATATATATATATATATATATATATATATATATATATATATATATATATATATATATATATTTATCATATATAGGTTAGTGAAAGTAAAAAGTTGAATAAATATTTATCTTTTGTTAAAATAAAAATTCAATGGAAACATCTGATTTAGATTAAATAATATAACATAAAATTGTTATGTATAATAATCAGTAATTAGTTTTTGCCTTTTTTGTCACTTTACATCACGTTTTACAACTTTATTAAATTGGATAATATTTTTCCTAAAACTTTTAACTTTTTAACCGTATATTATACATCTTTTTTTCAGTTCTTGTGTTCATAACACCAAAATTTACATTAAAAAATATATTTTGTTCTTTTGTTATTTATTTCGTTATCAAATCCGTTTAACTTTTATATATCTCAGTTTTTATCAATTCTTACTAGGCGATATAGTCAATGTTTATGGATCTTAAAAATTGAAGGTACTTTAGAGTAAGAAAATTTAAAATATCAGCATTTAAGCCCTCTCGTACTACTTCAATCAAACTGATACTTGCAAGATGTTAAATCCAATTAAATTTTACATCGATATAGCAAGTTTATTCAAAATCGTTTAAGCCGTTTTTGAGAAATTTGTAAATATCCGCAAAATGCATAGTATAAAGCAGCACTTTTGGTCGGCCGAGTTCAGTGAAAAAATTGGCGTATATTTGTACATCATAAGAAATTTCATTTTCACACATTTTGGTTATTCGGACACGGTCAAGTCCCTAAAACTTGTATATCCGTTGAAATTTTCACGATCACAATACATTCCTTTACAATATTTCATGTATAGGTAAGTGAAATAAACAATAAATGGGGAATAAGTTAAGGATTATTTTAATCACCAATCTTAACTTAGCATCATTAGAGAACATAATGAGTGTAGCATTGACGGAGGATTTTTTATATATAACTATTTCCTTTACTGATTGGTCAGTAAGTTATCATTTCTACTTCCTTCTTAATTTCAAACAACTTAAAGAGTCCCATTCCTCTTAGGGGGTTAGACAAACACCCCCGCTATAAGGTAAGTGCTATTTGAAAAAGGATAATTACAGAATGTTGGATTGATACTCCTACTATTTTGTCTACTCTAATTTATTGAAGGGTCCTTCACGATATACATTTTTTTCAAGTGGATCTCAAATGTACCTAATAGTAAAACATAAAAAAACAATACATTTTTTCAGTAGTAACTCATAGTAGTCATACATGAAGAATAGGGATAAAGCCGTAGCACAGTGGTTTCAAACGCACTTTTTCGGGACAAAAGTCTGCACTGGTCGTTCTATTTAAGATATATATGCCATTTTAATGTCATTTTGTTCTTTATTATATTCAGTTTTAATGACATGATTGATATATTTTTAGCTCATTTGCATATTATGAAAATATATATAGGTTTTGTCGATAACTTCAGATAAATGTCTCTGTAACCAATTATTCATATATACATCTTTATATATCTATATTTCCTGCATTTAACTTTGTTTAGAATTGTTATTAGATAACTATAAGTAAATTATGGGTTCCATATAACGACTTCGTGATTTTTTAGAATTTTCAAAAAAAATTAAAATAATTTTAAATATATTAATACATACAAAACATAATGAAGTATAAATTGTTTTTTTAAAAAAATGGTTTTGTTTATTGTTTTTACATACGAAATTTCAAAACCGAAAATTGGTTTCTATGCTTTTAGTAAAGAAGAACACATTGTTGGCTATATAAATTTCTTCAAGGAAAAGACCATAACAAAATTGGCATATAAAATTATTTTGATGCCTAGCTTAATTTTTCCTAATGATAAACCATACTGAAGTACTGCCCTGAAGCGAGATATAATTATAAATATGTTTGTGTAGAGGATTTTTGTTATGAATTTTTCTTAAATTTATTGTATCATATATACATATTGTAATTTATACAGTTTAAAAGATAAACTAGAATTTCAGATGAGATAGAATCTATATGAATAATAAATAACAAAAGTTCTGCTCCGAAATGCAAAAAAATGTCGCATGGTAAAACTGGCATGGAACACCTTGGGATGCAGCGGTGTCTACCAGACACGTCTGTGCCCGTGGCATTACCCACCAATTTCATTTCTCAACATTGTATTGTGTTTCCGAGTAGAATTTCTCTTTCTTTATTTTTTATCTAGATTCTATCTTATCTGAAATGCTAGTTTATCACTTAAATTGTATGCATTACAATAGGCAAATTTTATGTATTTAATTTAAGAGAAATAAATAACAAAAATACCCTACAAAAACACATTTATGATCGTCTCTTGCTTCGAGGCAGTACTTCACTATGGTTTATCATTTGGAAAAATAAGGCTAGGCATCCAAATAATTTTATATGCCAATTATTTTCTGGTATTTTCATTGAAAAAATTTCTATAGCCAGCAAAGCGTTCTACTTTACCAAAAGTGGAAACAATTTAAGGTTTTCAAATTTTGCTAGAAACAAAACTAAATTTTTAAAAACAATTCGTACTTCGTTATGTTGGGCATACATTGAGATATTTCAAATAATTTTAATTGTTTTCAATTTTTCTAAATTTCTTAAAAAATCACCAAGTCGTTATATGAAACTCAAATTTTACTAAAAGTTATCTAATAACGATTCTAAACAAAGTTAAGTGCAGAAAATATAGATATATAAAGATTTATATAAGAATAATTAGATAAAGGGACAGTTCTCTGAAATTATCGACGAAATATATATAGTTTCATAATATAAAAATGAGCTAAAAATATGCCAATGATACCATTGAAAGTGAATTTAATAAGGAACAAAATGATGTTAAAATTACTGACATATCTTAAATAGAACGATTGGTGTAGACTTATGTCCCGAAAAAGTATGTTTGGAACCACTGTGCGTAGAATCGTTAAGGCATTAGATATTACTTTACACACTATGCACCTACATAGTATTTATTATACCTATTATTGTAAATATCTTCTAGGGTTAGGGTATTGGAATAGGTGATCAAGCGCTTGTTTATTAGCACCGAATATATTTATAGTAGCAGATAATTGTTTTCCTTATTTTTTTTATTTATTATTATTATTATTTTTCTATTTTGACACGTTCTGAATTTATTCCAAATAGCAGCGTTTTTTGTTTATCGCACCTTTTTCCATAATTTGAAGTCTTGGTTTTATGGAATTATTCACATCACAATTTTCAGTAATTCATTCTTCCAAGTATTTGAATTCTTTAAAACGGAACACTTTCTTATTGCCAATGTTAACTTAGAAACATTATAGAACATAGTGAGAAAGTGTAGCGTTGAGGAAGAATTTTTTATATAAAACAATTTCCTTAACTGATTGGTCAGTAAGATATCATTTCTACTTCCTTCTTATTTCTTAAACAACTTGAAGAGTCCCATCCCTCTTAGGGTAGTTAGCCAAACACCCCAGCTTTAACTGCTATTTGAAGAGGGATAATTACAGAACCCGAGGACTGCAAAGTTCATAACCTGAATATGCTTGGAACAAAGCGCTTAGTTCGGGACTTGGTTCACATAAGCATGAAATGTGACATAGGTGACCCAATGAGGACTTGGCCAAGCCCTGCCTTTGTCAGGGCAACTTACCTGACCATTGTGCTTTGCCTTCTCAATGCTTCCTGTCCCAGGGAAATTCATTAAACCTCTCCGTCTTCAATTATTTTGTATTAGTAACTCTTGAGTCCATGATCTGATTGGAGGTAAGCGGATTAGCTGGTTTTTTTTTTAAGAAATAAGAGGAATTTTAATTTCCCCGTAATAATTAGATTTAGCATTAATTTTTTTAAATTTTATTTTCAACAACAATTTTTTATTGTGTAGTATTGCAATATGTCCCAATTTGGAGATCAATAATAGTGGTGAAAGATAACATTCTTACAATATTTACAGCGCAATAAAATATATGTACAATAATGAATCAATAAACTGTTTACAAAGTCGAGAAATCACTCATATATACGTCATACATACATGACATTGAGTTGAGAATATATCTAGAACTCCAATATATACATATTTACAAGAGGTCGCGGGGCAACTGCCGTTTCAACCTTCTAGGGGGGCAGTAAGGATGTGTCGATGGAAAGGGATTGAGCTAGATGATGATGGATAAGGTTCTGATGGAATTTGGAGAATTTTGATGGAATAAGATCTATAATAAATGGAATATTTAGGTCGTGGTGTAAGGTATGGTTGGTGACATAATAAGAAGCATTTACTATTGTTCGAATGTTAAAATGTTTTGCTGTCCCTTATAGTTCAAGTGGCATTAAAGAAGAATTTATCTGCTTGATAACCTATAAAAGAATGAGAATCTACGAAACAAATAAAATACTCCGGTAGAAAAATATGTGCTTGTTATAATTCTTGCAAAAACATTTTTATTATATAACTAATAATAATTTTTTGTCTCCCTAATCAAATCATCTATATATATTTTATTTTTAAATCACTTGGAATCTATTTCAAATTATTATTTTATACACACAATTGAAAATGAATTGTAATTTTTAAAAAGATATACATAGGTATCAAAACTCAAAAAATATTACATAGTTATTTCTTTTTCCCTTCTATCAAAACGTACAGAAGTTAATATTTTTTTTCATAAATTATGTTTACATAAATCGAAATAGAATGGAAGGCACTCCTACTGTACTAGGGCTGGACTAATTCAAATACATATTTTAAAACGTCCCCAAAACTCCATCTTGATAAACGTCTTAGTTGCAACCCATACAAAACGTGAACCAAAAAGTGAATAAAATTGAAATTTTGACTACAAGTACGCTTGTAGTCACTTGTATCCTTTATTTTTGAAATAGAGAAAAATTCTATTATTGTTTTTTAATAAAAAAATAAAACAAGAATAATTATAAAACAGAGAAAAAAAGAAAAGAAAAGAGAAAATTTTACACATAAATACGCCCATAACTCAATTCTTGAAGATGGAGAAACATGTGTATAGAGTTTTAGAATCAGTAATGCTCAATTAAATCACCGTTCTCCCCCCCCCTCCCCCTCACTCTCAAAATTTGAGGGCTTACGTTTCAAGATACGCAGAAACCGAATAACAAATTAAAAAAAAAAAAAGTTTTACATAACTAATAAATAAACAAATACTATTTTTCTTCTGTGCTGTTTAATGGAGAATTAAATTCCCTAGAAAATGGAAAACGAATTATTGGAATTTGTTCAGAATTAGCTGAGACATAGCGTTTTGAAATTAGCAGTGGAGATATACAATTTTCCTTTGTATAATTTATTGCTTTTCATATTAGTTAATTGTCTATTATATAACTGCTTATACCCTAATATAGTTATTTGAAAATAATAAACCATTGTGTAATAATTGATAGCGTTTCTTGTTTGTCGCTCTTTTTTCCATTATTTGAAGTCTTGCGTTTATGAATTTATTCATTTTAAAATTTTCAGTAATTCATTCTTCCAAGTATTTGAATTCTTTAAAACGGAACACTTTCTTATTGCCAATTTTATGTTCTCTGGAGCTGTTTTAATATCTGCCATAAATTTTGTTTTTTCAAATCAATTTTTTTTTTTTTTTTTTTTTGTAAACAATTCTTTATTGAGCACTATTACAATCTGTCCAATTTAGGACATAAATCAAATTAACAATCCGATTTTCGCCGCTTGTTCATTTAATATTTAGAGTTGTTTTTGTGCATGTAGAATGTCTTTCGTAATGCCATGTCATGTGCGAAGGCTAAGCAGGCCAATAGTACTAGTTATATCGAGTTTCGTTCTCCTAAAGGGCATTAAGTTGAGGTAATTTCTTTTATCGACATAATGTTATTTCAAAATAACGTCAGTTATAATAAAAACAGGTTTAAAGGAAGATTGCAATTGATATAATTAAATTAGTAGGTTTCTATTTTCTTCCAAAGAAAAGTTTATCACAGAAAACGTTTCGGGGGCCTTCCCCATCATCAGGACTCACTAAAATACATCAATAATTAATAATTAACATCAAGATACACTATTCAATATAATAACTCAAAAACATTAACAACATTCAAATAACAATGTTACATAAAAAAATATTTGTTTAGTTACCTGAGTTCTCTAACAAGTTAAAAATCCATTTTTAATTTAAAAATGTTGTCAAAAAAGTTTTAAAAATAAAATTATAACGAACAGGGACCAACAATCATCCCACCACACATCTTCTTTGGCCCCTTATGGATAAGGGTCATCCTATTTACTGTAAAGGTACAATAGGTCAACAAAGCAAATCCTACAATTTTAACTTTTCTATTGCATCTGCATAGTGAGAAATTAAGTGTTTTGAATCGTTTTCATAATTTATTGTATTTTTTATATTTTTATTTATGTATATAGATTCTATTGTTTTTCTGTTGAAACTATTTTTTTCTATTTCCAAAATATTAGGTTTTTCAAAATCAAATTTATAGTTAAGTTGAATACTGTTATGTGCCAATGCTGTGGTGTTTATATTTTTACTATTTTTGTAATTATTGCTATCCTGTTTTATTCTAGTTGTTATCTTTTTTGAGGTTTTACTATTTTATTGTTATCATTTTTTTCTCTATTTTTATTATTATTTAAAACCTTTTCAAGTTCAAAGGAATTTTTTTACATCATAATTGTTATCATTGAAAATAGAAACCTACTAATTTAATTATAACGTCAGTTATGAATGAGACTGCTTCGACATTTTACACTCACTACCTGATCATTATCCAAGCCCCCAACGATCCCGGGGTAGAGTTATTGAGGCCGCAATCCTGGTACTAATAACTGTTGGAGCCGAACGGATGTCTCGGAGGAATATTTCGGTTTAATATCAATCCTCATAGCAGACCTGTCAACGGCCGACAACTTGACAGTCGGTATTTAGTAGCTCCGATCTCAATGTCTTCAGAAATCAACTTCCTCATGGAATTTCAAAACGTTATATACATCGCTGTAACGCTGTTTCTGAGAAAGCGAAAAGACAAAGAGTGTACAAAGTATAACTAAAGAAATGATCGAATATATATCACCTTCTTTCCATCGTATTCCAAGCGAATTTCATTTATATATATCTGTGTGTGTCAATAAACTGTATAAATGAAAGCTATTTAAAGGAAAATCTGTCATCATCATCATCACTCTCGACTTCAAATTTTGTGAGTAGCCCCTAGTTGGCTGACGAGTCTTATATATCCGGGGGGGGGGAGAGGGGGAGGAAGGAGGATTTTGGGTGAATCTCCATTTAATTACATGCTTGAAAAAGTCCCCCCCCCCGGGAATGGAATTCGAACTCACAGGTAAACTAGCTCGCTAGGCACACAGCTACGGGCTCCCTAGGTTTGTAATAATAAGTACATGAGTTGAGAAGCTTGCCACTTCAATGACATAGTTACAAGATATTTCTGGGCCACTGCCGCTTCAACTTACGAGGAGGATTATAGGGATGATTGGAACTAGAGAGGGATTGTGCCAAGGGATTAGGAAGCTAAGTAAGCTTCTGATGGAAGATTGAGAATTTACATGGGACTAGATCAAGGAAAAATGGGATATTCAGGTCACAGTGTAAGATTTTGTTCATGACATAATATGGGACATCGACTATTGTTCTAACGACTTTAGACTGAAAGGATTGGATACGTTCGATATTCCAAAATTTTGCTGTTCCCACAGTTGAATAAAGGTATAAAAAATGAGCTTTTCGTAATAGACGTTTAGGACGTTCTACTTCACCGACAGGAAAGAACGCCTAATATAACCATTCCAAGACCAATTAGATAAATTTAAATGAAAAGAACAGTCTACTTAAACTAATAATTATAATGTTATTTTTAAATAAACCTCATTTCAATCAGCAGATTAGTTAATATAAATCCTCTTTTGAAAAGAATATATTTTTGAATCCTTAGAAACTCTTTAGAACAGATAATTTTAAGTAATTATTGATGATAATTGCCCATGTCATACATAAAAAGTTCTTTCTTCTTCGGAGTAAACCATAGCAATATATAGCTTTTAAGGGGTGTATGATCGATTGTCAGAGCTATAGCTCCAAACCCGGGGTTATCCTGCAAGTTGGGACACAATGTGGTTGGGGTTCGTTTGCATAGGGAGTTTGCGTATCAAACCAACCTGTATTTCTTGTTAGGGGTAGCAGGCGGCACCCGGGCAGGGGACCTGACAACCGATCCCGGCTTTGATTCCCGCCCAGATTACAGGAAATTAAATGGGGCCACAAAGGGATGTACATACCCAAGATGGCGCGGTATCGCTGGATTAGTGGGTCAAAAGGGATTCATCTGCCCTCCCCATCTTCCGCCTCTCTTTGTCTCTTTCATCTCCTTCTCAAGGTTCCTTTCGAAGAACGTCATTAAGATTTTATCCCAATGCTCACGTCCTCCAAGGACTTAGCTAATGATATCTATCATTGAAAATCTTCAATAAAATTCAGGGATACGGCGTATAACTACTCATTCTTACAGGGCAAATAAATATTTTGTGCACATAATACTCACCTTTCACCTAAAACACCATTTAAAATGTTTAAATAAACTTCAAAATTATTTAACAAAGTTAGTGGGATAAGGATTACTTTTACTTACCTACATGTGAAGTATATAATCGGAAGCCTTGAGATTGTGAACACATTTGTATTCGGGGTTTCATCGAAAAAAATGTTGTAGGATCCCCCCGTGTCCAAAAGACCAACATACACATATAGGTCAGTGTGTGTGTGGGTGTGTTTGCATTAAGTCTAGTACGAAAACGAAAAGTCGTACGAAACTGAAATCTTATATTTAACACTTTCGCGCCGAGGCAAATATCTACGTTTTTCCGCGTGAGGCGGGGCTGTCTTAGCTGCTTACACTTCGTGTGGCAGGGCTGTACTGTTGCAAGTACCAACGTGTTTAATGCAAGATCACAGCAGTTCCTGGCTTCCAACGCGCTAAATGCGAGGATTGGAACAGTTTTGACATATAAATATAACTTGAATGGGTAATTATGGAAAAACTTGACACAATTTTTTTTATATTATTGATTATTATTTAAAAATGATTCGTATATTATCATTTTATTTTATACTTATATCATATCATGGGAATAAAAATATGAAAAGAAATCGCTCACTAAAATTCTTAAAGAAGAGTAATCAAGTGAAGTTAATCGAAGAGAGTTCTTTGTGGGGGAATTTGAAAGTTATAAAGTATTTAATAAATAAATCTTTATACTTGCTAATTCCTAAAACATATAATTTTGATAAAAAAAAAACTTAATTTCTAAAAACAAGTGACTCACCTGTGATGCACGTCGTCCCACGGGATGGTTAAGCGTGACCCACTGGTGGGTCACCCGTCCCAGAAGAATCGACGAGCCAAAAGTGTTACTTTAAAGATTTTGTTCAAGATTTAGATTGCTATTGCGTGATAGGATGTAAAAGCCGAATTTTTAATGTGACTTCCTCTAAATTACCTATAATTTTGTTGATTCAATAAATGAAACAATGCGATAACCAGAAATATTTTTTGGGTTATATCAATTTTTCTGTACATGAGAATAGTAATATAAATTTATAATATAATATTGAAAATTAAAGATTTTATCTTAGTATACTAAGTTCTTTAATGTTATGGTGTGAGATGAAAAACGAATAAAGCTTAAAGTGATTGATGTGGTTAATAATTTTTGTTGTTAAATTATTTATCCTGAAATAACTTTTTCCTTCGAAATTAAATGTTATGTAAACTGATTTTAATCGAAATTCAAATATAATTATTTAAACATTTTTCATCTTTAATTTTCTTAAAAAGTTCTTGAATCGATTTAAACGAGTATAAGGAAAGTGGGAGCGGCGTGGTCTAGTGGATAGAGTATACTGTTCTCCGGGTCCTGGGTTCGAATCCCGGCTGTGGCGGAATATTATTTATTCTTTTATTTCGGCCGAAGGGCGACCCTAGGGTATGGATACCTTCCTTGGGCAGACCTAGCCTCTTTAAAGTGGGTATCAATTTGGCGAAAACCTGGCGGCTGAGTGTGATCAAGACCTAATCACCTCATTGCATGGCCGTTGACCTAGAAACAGTACGAATATCTATATGTACTGAGCCCAAGACATTTCATGAGTTGTAGAGGTATGTTTTTTTTTAATAAGAGAAAGTAGCACACCAGATTCTTTATGAATTTATAAGTAAAAGTGACTACTTACCAAATGCATCAGTTTTTAATATATGTCAGTACATATTGATGCATACTAAAGAATTTCAATGGAAGTTTTGGTTGTTTTTTTTTCAATGATGAACTCTATAGCCTGATTTCATAAAAATCTATTTTTTAACCCTCTTATTCCTATTATAAATAATATAACTAAAAAATTGTTTATAAGTTGCAAAAAAAAAAAAAAAAATAAAATAAATAAATCTCTCTTTTGAGATCTAAGCGTAAATATCTAAAACTGGTGTATTAATGAAATTCTTTTAATATTGCTTCAGATCCGAATCCTTTTAGCAACGGATTATTTCCCTTTGCTAATTTATTCGCTCCAATATTCTGGAAACGTCGAATGAAAATAAATTTGTTGATGCTTCTTCTATTAGAAATGAAAGTTAGTAAAACATATTCCAATTTTAATTCTTAAAAATATATATATTTATTCGGTTTAAAAGAATAGTTGCTATAGGACATTATTCTGCTTACATTTGAATATAATTTTGTAAATTATTCATTTATTCTCATTTTAGTGTAATTTTGGAAGCGGCGTGGTCTAGTGGATAGAGCGCTAGTCTGCTGTGCTCCGGGTCCTGGGTTCGAATCCTGGCTATGGCAGAATTTATTTATTCTGTTAATTCAGGGGGGGGGGGCGACCCTAGGGTATGGAGACCCTCCTGGGGCAGACCCAGTCTCTTTAATTGGGTACCCAAAATAATTGGGGAAAAACCTGGCGGCTGAGCGCGATTAAGGCCTAATCACCTCATTGCACTGCCGTTGGCCTAGAAACAGTACGAATCTCTCTATGTACTGAGCCCAAAACCCTTCATGGTTGTAGTGGTACAGGTTTTTTTTAGTGTAATTTTATGTTTCTCTTTAGGCGAAATGTTTCGTGTTATCAGAAAAAGAAAATTCAAACGATTTAAACTGCCATTTAGGAAAATTTTCCATATTATAAAAATAAGATAACAAAATCCTCATTGATTGTTTTTTTTTCTCTCTGCCTATTTAATAGTGATAGTAATATATATATATATATATATATATATATATATATATATATATATATATATATATATATATATTAAAGAGTTTAAACTCCTATCTGTATTTATTATTAACTAACTCTATTTCTTAAACTAAAATAGAATCCCTTGAGAATATTTTAGACTGGAATTACATTGAATATACCCCCCCCCTCCAAAAAAAACAACAACATGCTATTGATAATTATTTTGCTGCTTTAGCAAGATTAAATAAGTTAAAGTATTTTATATACCGTATTGCAGTTACAGTATCATTAAAACTGAGAATTAAAAGGTTGAAAGTGCTTCAAACCCGGAAGACGCACGCGTTGTGCCTTAGTGTATCACAGCGCCTCAATTATATATCCCTTATTTAACGATATTTTGTTCATTGAAGAATTATTGATATTAATTAAAACGAGAATCAAAATTAAGAATTGTTATTTTTTTTTATTATTTTTTTTTTTTTTGTGTTTTTGTAATCTAATGAGGTGAGATTCCAACAAGTATTAATATGTATTATACTGCAATAATTATACACTAACGCTTCTCCACAGTACTAATGTTCTCTTCCGAAAAACGTAATTTTATTAAATGTCTTGTTAAAGTTTAAATTTCTATTGGTGCCAGAGTGTCCCTATTTCCAAGCTTCTCTCCTTCCTCCCCCCTCCCAAAAAAAAAAAAAATAGAAATAATAATAAATTAATCTATTTAAATATTTTCGTTTTCAGTTAGTTTTAATATTAATCCTAAAAAAATATTTTTTTAAAATAGTGATTTTAGCCAGTTTTCCTTGAAAACGTGCTCAGAAGTAGATTTGACATTTCACTAAAAAAAAAAAAAAAAAAAATAAGCTCAGTTTTAATTAATTAGTTTTCACAAGAAGTAATATCAAATTAGTTCATCTAGTATAATTAGTAGTCAGAGATTATTATTATTAAAAAAAATATATATTATTTTATGAAATGCATTATTTAACGTCTTGATGAGGTAGGACCCCAAAAATGTGGAATTATTAAATAAATATTCACATACTGTTTCCAGAAAAGATTTTCTAATTCGTATCCAAATCAATAGTAAAAAAAAAAAAAAAAACAGAATGAAATGGTATTACTGATATTGCTCGTTATTATTATTTTATTTTAGTTTTTTACTTTCACTTACCTATATATGAAATATATAGTAAGGGTAAGTATTGCGATCGTGAAAATTTTCCAATTCCAGTTTTCAACGGAAATACACGTCTCCTGAGTCCAAATGACCAACTCCCGAAAAAATGTCTATGTGTCTGTGTTTCTGTGTGTGGTAAGTCTAGCGCAAACACCGTAAGTCGTACAGTTATAGAATGAGATTTACTCCTCAATATATTATTAATTGTTAGGATTAATATTTATATTATCTCCTATTACAAAGGATGCCGCCCTCTACCTCCGAAGGGACTTTTGCCCAAGACACCTGTACACATACCTGAACCCATACTTCAAACAAATTACCTACAAGAAGTACTTGGACATTATGGGTACTAAATGATCCATATGTCCCTTCATTTGATCTCTGCTGCCTTTCCTCCATCCCCTCTACTATTCCTTCAAATATATCTACCCCCAAATCCTAGGGCCGGGGCACTCCGGTCAAGATGTTCATAATGTAAAGCTGTAATATATTATATTAGTCAGAAGTTTATGTTTCTATTTTCATTTTTGATAGATATACAAAAGTGAATATAAATGTGTTAATTGTTAACTGTACGAAACTGCAATTTCATTTTTAAGACAACTATATGCCCGAGTTGAATTCCTTAAATATTTGCACTATTATGTATATGCAAGTATCAAGTGGACTAAAAGTGACCTCTAATCTCACTCCATACTTGCTAATGTTTATACATATTAACAATTATCCAGGATAGAGATTAAGAATGTATATTTTTTTATAAAATTCAAATTAGAAATTCAATTTATTTATTATATCCGCATAATTTTGAATTATTATTTTTTAAATCTATTTTGTAATTAAATGTATTTTTTAAATTTCTGTAATATAAATTGATTCAGGTATTTTTTTTTTTTTTGTTTTGTTGTACGTACTTGTATGTTTTCAAAATTAAAATCGTGTTTATTTACTATACTATAATTAGAGAGTGCTGTATGCGCTGAAGAAAGTTCCAAATATTTTTACAAGTATACACTTCAATATTAGTAATTGATATATATATTTTATATGTGTTTTTTTCTTAAGCATTGAGGAAGTTTTAATATTTATTTTTTCTTTAATTTATTAACGACGAATTATCCTTTTTGCTTTCACTTAACTATATATGAAATAAATAGTAAGGTAAAATATTGCGTTCGTGAAAACTCCAGAATTCCAGTTTTCAAGGAAAATACACCTTTTATGGTCCCCTGAGTCCAAATAACCAAGTCCCTCAAAAAGGTTTTAGTATGTATGGTAAGACTAGTACAAAAGCAAAAAGTCGTGGGATACTGACATTTTACACCTAAGACAACTATACATCCGATATGTTACAGCAACTTTTTTATCGAAATCAGCTTACCAGAGGAGCGACTTTATATCATGAATTTTGCACCTTTTTATGATTTTCTCAAAAATGGTTCTAACGATTTTAATTAAACTGGCTATATCGATGTAATATTTAATGGGCTTTGATATGGCGTTGGTTTCATTCTGATTGAAATAGCTAGACAGGGGTTTAAATTCTGATATTTTGAATTTTCTTCTTCTAAAGTACCTAAAGATTTAAATACATTAGTCACATCACCTTATTACCATTGATAAATAACAGCTAAATATTCAAGTTGAATGAATTTCATAAACAACTAAAGGGAAAAAGTGCAAACATATTTCTCATGCAGTTTTTATGTTTTTGATTATAAGAACAGTAACATAGACGTATAATATACTTTTGGAAAGAGAAAGATTTCAGAAAAAAATATTATCTGATATACAAAGTTGTAAAAAGTAATATAAAGTGACGGATGAGGCATAAACTTATTACTGATTAACAATTTAATGTAGTTATATTATTTAATCTAAATCATATGCTTCTAGCGATGATGAATGAATTCACGTTTTATTAAAATCAACTTCAAAGATTTTTTTTTAATTGAAGTATATTTAATAATTTTTAAATTGATTTTCCTCCACTGAATCACACCAGTGACGCGGCTGATAGCGAGGCGCTAGGATCTCTTGGATTCCGCTTTTTCCTCCACAAGTAGAGGGAAAAGCCCAGTCTGGGGCCCTATAGCACTTGTATATTTTGTATATAGTTATGTTTGTTTGAATGATGTTTGTTTATTTGCAAACTTTTATTTATCTCAATTATAGGTTAATGTTTTGTTTTTATATTTATTATTATTTAATTCTATATATATCATTTATTTGTATTTATCTCAGTTATAGGTTGTTGTTTGTTTTCTTACTTTGTATATATATTATATTTTATTTATTTAACTTTATCATTTTATACTGTATAAATTGTGTGAATGGGATCTTATATCGGTATTACTAATGTTCATATAGAAACAAATTGTAATATATCTCAATAAAATTAAAAAAAAAAGTTAAATTGATTTTAACAGTTGAGGTAAGCGAAAGTCGTGTGTTGCCCGCACCGGTTTATTGATTTTTTACTAGAAGTAAAATTTAGTAAATTATTCTTATAAATTGCTGATTATTCATAAATCAAAAAATCTATTAACCTCAATCCACTTAGGACTATACAATGCAGAATAAGTTATATTTTCTTCCTATACCCAAGTTTTTAAAAGCGTGGGTTATGTTGTTTCATTGTAACATTGTCGATATGTAAATTAACTAATTGTTTACTCTTTATTGATGTGGTTTATCCTATTAATAAAGAGCTTCTTTTCCAGCCAATGTTTGTTTACCGCTCATTCATATTTTATTGCAGTTTAATATATTTTGAAGGCAATGTTCCGGACTGGGAAACCATCCACTAACAAAGCCATTGTTCGGAAAATACGGCCTATACACGGCTAGCCATAAAATATGTATGTAATAGAAGCCATGTTTGCAGAAAGGCTTATTTTTCTCCTCCGTCCGATAAGGAGGTGCCAGGATATATGGGCATTAAAGAATGGTACCTGGCGCACATCCTTGTAGGACACCTCGCCTATTACGATAGGAAGTGAAGAAAACCTTACCCAGGGAGTCACGAAAAGCGGGGGGACATTAAGATAAGGTGGGGATATTTCTGAGTTCCGTCGTTTTCACAAACCGGCGACCCCAAGCCAAGGAGCAATATAGAAAAGCAATAAACATGATTTCTCTGATGATATTGTACTCCTGCGCTGGGGACTGATAGCTGTCTCCCCATTTGTTTTCCGAATTCGGGTGTTTTTATTGTCATTGCCTTGCGTGCACACGAGTAAGGATGTGTTATTATTATCTCTCTCTCTCTCTCTCTCTCTCTCTATATATATATATATATATATATATATATATATATATATATATATATATATATATAAAATGACGCGATTTTGGTTTCCGTAAACTCCATTCTTTTAACAAGACAGATTTTTCAACATCACTTAAGGTTTTTCTTTCCTGAAGGTTTATAAGTAAAATAATTGCAATTGAGCTTTTCTTTAAACGGGAAAAATAATTTTTTTATAACCAATGAATCAAAACATTATTCCTGAAATATAAATAGTAATATAGACGTATAATGTACCGTAGGAAAGATCAAGATTTTATAAAAAATTAATATGCTGTAAAATAAACCGTAGGAGTTAATAAAAAGTTCTTAGAGTTTTCTTGTCGTAATCACTTATTTTTTGAGCGAGTGGGTTATCGCAAGTAGAAGCAAGAAAAGAAAAATGTTTAGGCCAGCGAGTTTTTAATCGAAGGGAGTTGAAAATGCCATAATATAGTTTTGATTCGTACGTAACGAGCATAAGTAAATAAAGAAAAATCATTTTTTAACATAATAGAACAATACGATTTTTGAACTACACACTACAGTATTTTTGTTTCTCTTCAAACGCGTGGAGCAAGCTTATGCTATCACTATTTTTTTTTTTTTTTTTTTTGCAGATAGTAAGCACTAAATACTGTGAATAAACTACAGCCCTTCTAATTTAAAAAAAAAGAAAAAGGAGCTTTTTGATCCTTTTCCTTGTCCATTCAGAATGTTTCCTCATCGATTTTTTTTTTTTGTCTGAATTCTCTTTTCCTTTCTGGCAACTGACCACATCCGAACCCTTATCGGAAGAGGTCGATTTTAAGTCAGACGTAGGGCGGA
This sequence comes from Piezodorus guildinii, assembly GCA_023052935.1. Taxonomy (NCBI): domain Eukaryota; kingdom Metazoa; phylum Arthropoda; class Insecta; order Hemiptera; family Pentatomidae; genus Piezodorus; species Piezodorus guildinii. Next base: position 104,151,678 of record CM041295.1, read on the forward strand.
GGGTCTGGAAAACAAGAGCCCTAGAGCAGCAACTATTGCTCGTCCACTCAAACAAATATCTCACGGAACCCCTCCCCCTCCCATCCGCAACCCCATCTTCTGAGCCTCGCTGTAAATTTCGTAGCCCGGGAGTCGTATATTTTTACCGGCTACCGTTTGGCCATTTGCAATCGATTCGCTAGCGCATATTATCCTCCCCCCGGGCCCGGGAAGAGAAAGGAGGTATAAACATTTCCCGGGACGGGACGGGAACGGCGAACGGGTTCCTACCTCACGTGATGGTGTTATCATCCGGAGAGATGGATGGTCGCCGTGGAAAAGCATTAGCTCTGAGGAAGGGAGAGGATACAGATGTTGGCTGTGATCACTTAGTGCTACAAAGCACCGCTTACCACCCGCCTCTCCAACTTACGCTAATAAATAATTCCTTGCATATAAACAAATCTAGATCGATACATAGCCTTGTACATGCAAGAGATCTACTATAAAAAAAATTATAATCCTAACTTTCACTTACCTGTCAAGACAAGCTTTATAAAACAATAATTTATTTGTTTCGGTTAATTTAGATTTGTTGTTAAAATGTGGATACATAAAACACAGAGCTGACTTACGTACGCCCAATATTCAGCTATATGTGTAAATCAAACTATAACAAATTGAAACACCTAAAAATAAAGTCTGAGAATCAGCGAAAATAGTCCATACAGTACTAAAATTAAATCCGTGCAGAAAGTGCCTCTCATCAAATAATATTTTACTAAGCTCAGTAACCAATTATTTTTTACATGTATAATTAGGAAAAAGTGTCTTATAAGAAATATTGGAAATTATATCAAACATAGTAAAATATGATGTGTTCATAAACGAACTAAATATATATTATTATAAGAAACACTGAAGGAATTAGTCCGGGTGGCGGTCATTAAATGAAACAACTGAATAGTTTCAACTATTTTATTGTTTGCCAACGTTTCGACCTCCATTGTGGGTCATCATCAGGGCGTCTGGTAGGCGAGTGGAAACTAGTGCTAGTTTAGATAATATTTATTTTTAAATGTTTATTTTTGCAATATTACTGTTCAAAAACACTTTGCTCCTTTAGTTATTTATCGAATTCCTTCAACATGCATATTTATCCGTTTTTTAACAATGATAAATATATGATATGGTTAATTTTACAGGAACTAAAAAATCGAAAGTACTTTAGAAAAAGAAAATTTAAAAATCCAGCATTTAAGCCCTGTCAGATTATTTCAATCTGAATGAAACCTACATGATATTAAAGCCTATTAAATTTTACATCGATATAGCGAGTTTAATTAAATTTGAGAAAATTGTAAACAGATCCAAAATATATGGTACAAAGTGGCTACCATATACCACTAAAATATATATGTAGATAAAAAAAGTGCCTCGTAAAACTTACGTCTAGCTATTTTATAGTTATCTGCCCATAATGGCATTCGCCTAAGACATAGAAAGAAGAGATAGAAACTAGCACTAGTTTCCACTCGCCTACCAGACGCCCTGATGATGACCCACAATGGGGGTCGAAACGTTGGCAAACAATAAAATAGTTGAAACTATTCAGTTGTTTCATTTAATGACCGCCACCCGGACTAATTCCTTCAGTAATTCTCAACGGTCAACTAATTATATCCACTATTATAAGTAACATTTGTTTCAATTTTTTATTATTTATTTTTTTATGGAACTTTATCTTCATTTTTTTATTTTTTTTATTTATATTTACATTAACAAATCCTCAATAACGTTTTGTGGTATCTTATGCCTCATCTTCAGATTAACTGATTAAAACCAAACAACAATTTAATATTAGAATCATATTTACAAAAAAATAAATAATATTTATAATTTAATAGTTATTCATATCATATTATTAATTTGTTTCTAAAATATCTGTATTTCATTAGTACTTAAAGAATTTTCCATATTGAATAAATATAGGTCTTTATATCACAATAACTTTACTTATATACGTCACTTATTCATTATAATGATTTAGTCGTTATTTGGTAATATTAACTTTCATTATCACAAAGCTTGAATTGCTTAAATATTTGCTATACCTGTACTTGCTAATGTTTATACATATTAACAATAAATATTATCCAGGATATAGATTAATAATATAATCAGAAATTCAATTTATTTATTTTATCCGCATAATTATGAATTATTATTGTTTTAATCTTTTTTGTAATTATACAGTTAATTTTTAAATTTCTGTTTAAAAAATTGATTCTAGTATTTTTATATTTTTAGGTTTTTGTTTTGTATTACGTATTTGTATGTTTTCAAAATTAAAATCGTGTTTATTTACTATACTATATTTAGAGAGGGGTGTATGCGCTGAAAAAAGTTCCAAATATTTTTTTCATAACAAGTATACACTTCAATATTAGTAATTGATATATTTTTTTTAATTTTTTTTTTCTTAAACATTAAGGAAGTTTTTATATTTATTTTTTCTTTAATTTATTAATGAGGAATTATCCTTTTTGCTTTCACTTAACTATATGTAAAATAGGTAAAATATTGCGTTCGTGATAACTCTAGAATTCCAGTTTTCAAGGAAAATACACGTTTTAGGGTCCCCTGAGTCCAAATAACCAAGTCCCGCAAAAAGGTCTCAGTGTGCATTGTAAGTCTAGCACGAAAACGCTAAGTTGAACGATACTGACATTTTAAGTTTAATACAACTATACATCTGATATGTTACAGCGACTTTTTAATCAAAATCGGCGACTCAGAAGAGCCGCTTTATATTCTTTATTTTGGACCTATTTACGATTTTTTAAAAAATGGCTCTAACGATTTTTGTTAAAATCATTATATAGATTCAAAATTTAATCGGCTTTAATATCGTGTAGGTTTCGTTCTGATTAAAATAGTCTGACATGGCTTAAATGATGATAGTTTAATGTTATTCTTGATCTTGTAAGCAATTATGAATAACGGGCCAATTATAATTTGAATTAAAATAAAATTTTAAAGTAATTTTTGTTATTTTCGACTTAAGAGCAGTAATAAACAGCTGGAAAGCCAAAAATTTTAGAAAAAAATGTTATCTTATACACGTAATGGTAATAGTTTATGCGGAGTGATATAAACACGATAAAACTAACTGATTGTCGTAGATAATAATATAATAGATTATTTAATAAAACGCATGTTTCTATTGAAACAAAAGGAAATTAATTCTTTAATAATTTATTATTATCTTTAAATATTTTTCAAAATTCTTAAATTGTTTATAACAACGAAGGTAAGTGAAAGTCCTGTGTTACTCCCTCTTCCCCCAATTTTTTGGGTTATATAATTATTTTATATACACTCTCCTTTATTAAATTAATTATAATTAAAAAATACTACGTTAAATTAAAATAATAATTTTATTTTGAGATATTATCATTCTTGTTATATTTATTATTACAAATTTTCAGTTGCTGTATGCTTTATATCGAAATCTGACATGAACGGACTGAAGTTAATTGCATTTCTAAGACATCATACACATCTATGTTTATTCCTAGGGGAAAAAAAAAATGGTGCGTACTCTGCTTTCAGTTACCTCCGTTGGTGAAATCATTTTAAGAACTTTTAGAAGAAATTCAGAGTTGAAAAAACGGCAAAGAATCGTATTTTGTATCGATGGAAATATGTTTTTCAGATTAAATAATCCATCAATAGAAATCTCATACAATTTATCATGTTTGAGCTAAACGTACTACATAAACCAACCTGTTTGCAGGACTTGGTAATTTGGTTTTAGGGGACCCTAAAACATGTATTTCAGTTAAGAACTGGAATAGTAAATTTTCACGGCCTGGATACATTCCCTCACCATATAACGGTGAGTTAAAGTAAAAAATTAGAAATAATTAGAGTTATAATCTTGGACTTGCTATCATTCAGAATAAGACTATTGATGGGCACCTAAAATTTACCTAAATCTCAAATAAACAGATTGATTTTGTAGACATTATTTATAATTAATGTAATTATAATGTTCCAAAATTACGTACTTTAGCGCTTAATAAGCTGCTTTCTCATTAGCGATGAGGTTCACCTAACATACGGGATATTCCAAGTATTTTACCTAAAAATTGATTATAATCATTTATATGGAAGTCACACGATATTTGAGATAATCACAATCAGATTCCTAGGAAGTTTACTTCCGTCACTAGTATGAGTTAGCAGTTACTTCCTCAATGCAATGTACAAATTGTATTTTTAATTCTGAAAGGCTTATTTGTAAATTATACAAATAAGCATAATTTATAATAAGGTCTAAGTATAATTATAATTTAACCTAACAATATTTTATTAAATTATAATTATCATTAATTTGAGGTAGTAACATTCTTATCATATTTCTAACTTTTTAGGCGCTGTTTTATCTGAAGCTTACTTAAACGGACTGAAATCTTTAACTTCCTTCCGATATAATACTCATCTATTCTTATTTTTAGGGGAAAAAAATCTATTATGGGCAATACGTATGACAAAGGATCTCTTAAAAGAAGCAGTTCTGTGGGATGGAATGAGCAGGTTCGAGTGGGGGAAGATCGGAGTTGGCGGGCTTTAAGGGGTATGAATTCGCGTAATCGGAGGAACTGTTTAAGGATGGCTATGGATTATTTAGAAATCTGGGAAATGTGATTATTCTAGGATAGGTTTTGGTCAAGGATAGGTTTCTAACAGACGTGTGGAAGATAATGGGTCTATGATTGAAGTAGAGTAAGGGATTGACAGGAGAGGGAGTTGAGATGTTTACATGTTAGTGCACATGACTATCACAAGACCAATCTGGATTTATGATATTGAACTTTGGAGCTCAACTAAATCTCAAATTCATCTCGTATTCAATCCTTACTATCTCAAATCCTTCGATAAATCCTCGACGGACGGCATAGCTATGGACTTTTTACTCCCATTAAAAAATCCTAGGATCACCTGCGGGTTTGAACGCGTGACCTTTGGCATTAGAAACTGTTATGCTTGCCACCCTGCTACCGGTGATCCCTGCCAATAAAGTTATCATGCCGTTATTTAATGTTCTCCTTAAATTCACTTGATGTGTTCAATAATACAATTGTAAATTATAAATAAAAATATAATGAGTAAAATGCTTAGCAATGAATTTAGTAAAGTTACGAGACATAGCTAGTGTGTGCCTATACATAAAGCAGACCTCCCCGAACAATTAGTGTCCAAGCGACGGGCGCACTAGTTTCCAATTCAAATTCACTTGATTGGCAGGAGTCGATATTGCTTCTGCTGTTGTGTATTGTCCTTTCTTTTTCGCTCAGCTTCTTTCTTGTTCTTTGAGAAACGTTAGCAAGATGAACACATCACATAAAACAATAAATAGAAATGAACATTCAAAACAAAACATTTAGAGATAGGAAAGGAAAACCAAGATGCAACTCCGTCTACTTTTCAAACTAACCCTAACCCTTGAACGTACGATATTGTAATGGGTCATATTCTCAATTAGATAGCATTATTTCTTAAATTTTTATTTTTCCAATAGTGTATAATGTATGGTATATGGTGGCATCTCGGCTGTGCTCGAGACAGGCTAAAGCGAATTATTAATATATTTTTAAGATTTGTCCTTGGTACACCGAAGAGGTCTCATGTGACCCATTTATACAATGAGTTGAAGTGGTTCCTTCCTTCTATCTGAAGACAATATTTCCTAGGATCATATCTTTACCAAATAATCAACTCCCAGCTACCTCCTTATATCTACAGACTTCTGCAATTTAAATCGTCAGTCCACTCCCTCCAAACAAGATCGCGCCATTCCGACCTTTATATTCCTACCCATCGAACAACAACTTTTGATCATTCCTTTATTGTCCGCTCCACTACTCTCTGGAATTCCTTACCTACTCATATCCGCCATGCTTCTTCCCTAACATCATTCAAGTCCCAGTTATTCCAGTACCTACTGTCATCCCAAACAGACGCTCAATAAGATATTTCAAATAAAAAAGAAAATCTGTTATTTATTGTTTATATTTTTATAAGGATCAATAATGAATCAAGTTCAATGTTTAGTTTTGTTTAATGCACCTGAAGTTATTATTTATTTATTCTACTCTTTTGTTTTATTATATCCTTTCTTTTGTTTATGTATCATTGTGAATAAGAAATAATTATATTCCTTTGGTCTTGTAGCCAGACACATTATATATATCTTAATTGTACATATGAATTGTTCTTGGACTTTGTCCCAGAATAAATATCTTTTTCTATTCTATTCTATTCTAATATATTACTATTCTTGATGATAATATTTTTTAAATATACTTTTTATTGAAATTTACAACTTTTATTATAATGCAACGCGTGAATATCCTGCTAAATAATGAAGTACATAAATAACATGAAAAAGAGCTGTCCATTGACAGCACTCTAGTAGTCAATCTAAACAAGAAGGTCTCGAGGCCATCTTCTATTCAGATACCTCGATTATCAGAAATCGAAGAGGATGCAAGGATTGAAACTAGTAGATTAGAGTGGGAGTGGAGTTTTTCATGAAAGGTGCGATACTAGGAGCAAGCCAAATCAGCAACATAGAACATTAAGGTCTTTGTGGATGATTTTATTCGTGACAAACTAAGGAGCGTTAAAGGATTTTGGATTTTAAGGATTGGATACGGGAATGATCTGATGGTTTAGTAGAGCCCCAAAGCCCAACTCCGTAGGCCTTGATAGGCGTTATGATCGTCATGTAAATAATTGTTCTGTGAGTGGGAATGGAGTTTGTCATGGAAGGAATGATACCTGGTATGGGCCAAATAAAAAATAAAACTTGGGAAAATATGTCCAAGGTTTTTACCTCCAGTTTGCTGTAAAACTTTCTCATATTTCATATTTACCCATTCTTTATCAATCGTAACAATTGGCTACACCTCCTTGCACGGCTCTTCGTCGAGAAAGAAAACGAACCTCAATATGTATTAAACCCAAAAACCTTGATGGTTAAGTAAAGATTTTTTGTTTTCTAATTGAATATATGTGATATTAGCTATGTTTACACAAACATTCCTTTGCTTAAAGTACCTTTGTTAGTTTGAAAAAAAATTACCTTACCTAGTTATTAAGAGTGATAAAATTTGATAATATATTATTGGCGATTAAAATGGTAAAAAGGCTTGAAAGTTAGGTTCCACACACATTAAACAAAAAACGTTATAAAGTTTGTGTTGAACTCCTTTGCCGAAACAAAAACGACCCTTTTCTTCCCAGAATTGTCGCTTTTGGTGAAAAAATCGATAATTGAGACGTTGATTTCCAAAAGGTACTATATCCATTCTAGGAAATTTTACAGGAATCGCGAAAATCTCTCATTACTATATTATTAAACTAGCTAATTTGGGTCTTTTTGCCTTAAAATTTATAATTATTTTTTTACTATAATAACAACATCATATTAAAGTTATGAAATGAATTTTTTTAGAATGATTTGGAACGAAAATAAATGCGCAATTACTACTTTTAGAAAATGACCGCATTTCTAAATCGCGTTTTTTAAGGACTTGAGAATTCATTAGATAACATCAAATAGAATATTTAGATAAAACTAAATGATGAGAACACAAATATGTAAAAATATCAATTTCGTAAAAAATGTCCTTTAGTACCTTTTGGAAATCAACGTCTTAATTCTCGACAGCATTAGACGTACAAAGGTTGTGGCTCAACAAAGGAAAAACAGCACAACATTTTTCAAAGCTCCTTATTAATAAAAAAAAAGCAGATGGTAACTATTAGTTTAATTTGATACCCTACAGTTTTTTCTTAAATCATGGAGAAACCACCAATGCCGAATTCTATTGTAACCAAATAATTGCAAAGCATCAGAAATTTGCGTTTGGTGCCGATTTCGTTGCATGGCATGTCTCACGTGTGACGTCACAGAAACTGTTAAAGCTAGGAGGACATGGAACTCAGATACATCCGCCCTACTCTCCATACCTCTCGACTTCGTTATTATTACAATTTTTTTTTTTTTTTGTGCCCTAGACCACAACTTTAATCATATTTTAATGGACAAGGATAATTAAATAAAGCGTAATTGGAGTTTATATTCATATATTATTTATCTTATTTTTTCCCCATTCATTCATATAATGCGCTTATAGAAGAAATGGAGGGGGTAGGAAAAAAAGAAAAAAACATTAACTGTAAATGATTGTAGGAGCGTGAATGGGTGTAAAAAATGATCGCCCGGAGTAACGGTTATTACCCCATCCCGCAATTGTTAGAACTATTCAATCCCCAAATTGAAAATTATACCATCCCTTTGGCAAGGACACACTATTAGACCACTTCGTCTCTTTATGGATTTATGGGGATGGTGTGACGGGGGAATATTCCATTCCTATCTCTATTTGTAAATATTGGAAGGAGGCTTTTCCATGGTATAGCGAGCTAGCGTAGAGTGTATACATGGCGGCCTATCACTGCACCTTTGATCGTACCGCCATGTTTAAATAACATAGGAAATCAGCCGCCCTTCAAAGGAATCCTTTAGCCGGATGTTACTGCAAATCTTGCATGAGGATTCCTGTCCTTTCCCTAATCTTCAATCCCTTCTACCTAGCAATATACCTCTTCCAGATGGAAATATCTGCTACGCGAATCAGCCGAATTTCACTTATCTCCTTACTTAAAAGTTATTTAAAACGCTAATGTGGAGCCATTTATTTTATATTAAACTATAATATGTATAGGAGTACTGTAAGGGTAAACGTTTGAAAATTAAGAGATAAGTCAGTATTAAGGTTTTATTAATACTAGAAAACACGAAGTTCTGAAAGAAATAAAGTAGCCACATTTCGAGCATATTTGAAGTTGATTGTCAAAAATAATGTAGGTGAAAGATGTGCCCTTACATGCTGGTTTTAGGTTTGAAAAAGAAACAAACAAGATTCAAAACTGTTTTATTTAATCAAAATATTCTTCAATACTATTAATACATTTTTGTCAACCCTCGGAACGGAATCTAAAGGAATAAAAGTTTAAATGAATGGAATGATTACGGAATAAAAGTTGCCGAACTTCTCAGGCATATACGCTTTTAAAATATGTAATTTCATATATATGCACTTTTTGTTTTCTATTTAGACCTGACCCACACATACCAATATGATGGACTAGGTTACTTAAAAACTGAAATACGAAAATTTTCACGATCGCAATACTTTTCCTTACTTTAGGGGTACTCACTACGTTTGCTATAGCATGCTATTTGTGTTATTTTGCTAAACCCGTCGAGTTTCTACAGTTATTTCCTGTATAAAATTGATGGGTTTAGCACAATAGCACAAATAGCATGCTATCGCAAACGTAGTGAGTACCCCTTTTATGTTTCATATATAGGCAAGTGACACTAAAAATGAAACTAAATTAAATTTCAACGTTTAAAATAAAATAGATACGTTTGACTAGTGACCCGCTATAGCTTCGCACGAGTGCGAATTCAATGTAGTGTCAATTAGTGTAAGAATACACTGATTTGCCGCTTTAGAGTTAATCGCTTTGTTCATAAGCTTATAGTCTTATTACAATTTTCTATTATTTCACACTTAAAAAAGCACTCCTTAACTTCCTTTTATTACACATTTATTTATCTTCACAATTTATTACATAGTTTTTCTACGTTTCGGGGTTCTTTACCCATTATCAGGATATTATTTGCTTTTCTAATAGTTCATCCATTTTTTTCTTCAGATTTGATGAATTGTTAGTCATATGGTTGGTGCTAATTTCTATATTTAAATTTAGTTTCTTTTCTTTTATAATTTTTTAGGAAGTTCTATTTAATATTTCACATAATAAGAGGAATAAAAGAAAGTTAAGGAGTGCTTTTTGGAGTGTGAAATATTAAATAGAACTTCCAAAAAAAAAAAAAAAAAAAAAAAAAAATATATAAGAGAAAAGAAAGTTTCTATTAACGTTAAGGACATCTTTTGTTGTATATTTACTTCTCTAAACATTTTCAAGTCCCAGATGTACGAAAGCGGAATAATAAAACCGTTAGAAATACGGTAAGAGTTCATTAATAAAAACGTCATTAATGTTATTTATTTCATCAGTTTCCACTCGCCTACCATACGCCCTGATGATGACCCACAATGGGGGTTGAAACGTTGGCAAACAATAAAATAGTTGAAACTATTTAGTTGTTTCATTTAATGACCACCATCCGGACTAATTCCTTCAGTTATTTATTTTATTTTATTTTTTTATAAATAGTTTTATTTCAACCTTTATTAACCGAACAAATTTTCGGATACGTTCAATAAAAAAAAAAAAAAATTCACGACCGCAATACTTTCCCTTACTATATATAGTGCTATGTTTTTTGACCGCTGCTAAGGCAGCGGTACCTTCAAAAACTAGCTTACTTGATATATTTAATGTATTTATAGATTAATATTTCTGAAACTATTGGATTTCCTTTCCAAAGGTTTCTTGTTTACCAATCCTAGGTAGGGAGGTGGCATGCAGGGTATGATTAAATTAGACAGGTTTCAATAGATGACAATATTATTTAAATGAACTTACACTTATACAATATATTTATACTATGCCTGAGAATAATGAGGGACATTATAGTTAAACTTGCCATACAATATTACAACCAAAGAAAATACCTTAACTCTTAGTCGGCTGGCGAAGGTGGAATCAGTCTTAGGCGCCCCTTCTAGACTCTTAGATCTTCAGCTGCTCCCTCTGACCCCCGAAAGACCTCGCTTCTTCTTGAGGATGGAACTCGACTTTCGTGACTGACTTTTTCGAATCTTATTTCTCATCGTCGTCACCTCGGGCGGGGCTGATATGGGAAGTGCCCCAAGAAGGGGGTCCTTTGTCCTAGGGTCTAGGAAGTTTCCCGAGGTATCGCTGGGGGGGCGGGGGGGAGGGCCCATGGAGGTAAACACCTTTTGTTTTTTTGCCGTCAAAGGCTTCTTAATCTTTGATTGATTAAAATTAAAATTATTTAATAATGAACTCCCCTCAGTATCCACAATACTTAACAATAGTAAGTGAAAGTAAAATGAATAAAAAAAATAATATTGACCCATTAAATATTTTATATATTTTTCAGATTATAGAATAGGCAATTATCTATGATGATCTTGAATTGAAAACCGGAAGGTAAGCTTTATTAGGAGGCTGAAGGGAGAGCAACATTTTTTGCCGAGATAAAATCTAAGCCGGGATAGGGTCTAAGAATGAGGGTGGAAGGGGGGCCCCTTATCTTAAATTTGACTATCCTTAAGGAGTATTTACCCAGTCTCCAAGTCTTTTATTTTTATTAATCCTTAACTTCATCCCCGGGTTAACAAGAAATTTAAAGGTATTGTCTTATTCTTGCAAATTACCCAGGCAATTTCAGAGGAGTGGCTTGAAAGCTGCGATCTTTCCTTAAATCGCCACCCTTTCCCAGTCTTGATGTGCCTTTAAAAAAAAATTATTAATACTAAATTTTAATTGTAGGTGTTTGTTAATAAATTGAATGTAATTAAATCGAATTAAGTAGAAAAATATAATTTCATCGACTCTCAATGGAAATATTTATTTTAGATAAGACATGAGTAATATGGTAACACACAATAAATTATTACCTGCTACTGTAGCACTACAGCATTGACACATTTTTTTTTTATTAGGTTGTAAAGTAAGTTCGTATTATTTATTATTATTATTTTTTTTTTTTACTGCTAATTTCAATAAAAATTCCAGATTTTTGTAAATATTTCTAATCAATTATATATGACCCATTTTGATCTATTTCATGTTTTCACCGTTCAGTTGATTTCTTTTTCTTCGATTTTGCGACCTAAACTTTCTCCAAGTCAAAATTTCTGGTTTTGATCCGAGAAAACCACTTACGCACGGTGCTTTCTCTTAAAGCATCATCGCCATAAACACTGCAAATTTATTAAACCATCTTTGCAGATGATTTTATTTATTGGAAATAAAAAAATCATTAATTTAATTATCATTTTTTTATTTATAAAGATAGGCCAACAGCAGGTGAGTTACCCAAAGGTGAAAATTACATCACGAAAATGATTTTAAGCAAAATACCACTGAAAGATAAGGAATCACATTCATAAAAACACTTTTTTTAGAATATGTAAACATTATTGAACAAGTAAACATTGTTTTATATACACATAGAGGATTAAATGGAAGTATTGAAAATAGCTATGAAATTATTTATTTTTATTATTTTTATCCATGTTATCTGAATTGATGTAGCTTAAATATATATAGAGCTAAAATATCGAATTAAAAGCAATCGTTTAATTTTAGTACTTTTAATTTGTCAATTGATTCGGAAATGTTAATTTCAGGTTCACCGAAGATAAATTTTTAAAAACGTATTTTCTACATTGACAGTCGTTGATAGTGGCTGTGTAAATGTCTGTGTATTTTCAAAAACAAAAAAATGCGTAAAAAGCATGGTTTTACGTGTCAGTTCTTAATAACCAATTTTCATGCAAACTTCAGACATATACAAGTCTTAAATATACAATTTTAGTATCGTGGGTAATTTTATTAAATACAATATTTAATGCAATTTTATAGGTCGTAAGAGTCTATATATAGGGGCTCGATCAAGAGTGAAAATAAGAAGAAAATATACTGAACCATTCCTGGTCACTAAAGGTCTAAAGCAAGGATGTTGCCTCTCTCCAACACTTTTTAATATTTACGTAGAACAAACCCTAAGATTGTGGAAACAAAAGTGTCGAGGAATGGGTGTGGAGGTTGGTGATAACACACTTTTCAGCCTTCAGTTCGCAGACGATCAGGTTGTCCTAGCTTCGGAAGATTGTGATCTTGAATATATACTGAGGAAATTGAATGAAGCATACTCTGAGTGGGGTCTAGAGATCAGCAGAGAAAAAACAGAGTATATGCCATGCAACTCAACAGTCTCGACCATCTGTGTGGAGGATTGGAAGATCCCACAGAGCAACGTCTTTAAATATCTTGGGGTAACCATGGATCAGTTCGGAACGATGACCAAAGATATAGAAAATAAGATTGCAAATGGTAGACAAATAGTAGGAATCTTGAATGGAGTTCTGTGGAGCAGACAGGTGTCGCTTCTTACGAAAAAAAAGATTTACCATTCCTTCCTCCTAGGGACCACTTTATATGGCGCTGAAACATGGACAGTGCTAAAATCGGCTGAAAGAAGATTGTTGGCTCTGGAGATGGACTTTTGGAGAAGAGCCTGCGGCATATCCAGGCTGCAAAGAATCCCTAATGCGGAAATAAGAAAAAAAGTAGGGGCTGAGCTGAATATCTTAAATGAAATATCAAAGAAGAGACTCATGTGGTATGGCCATATCATGAGGATGGAAGGGACGCGGTGGCCACATAAAATGATAAAGTACTCCCCGCAGAAGAGGCGAAGACGAGGAAGACCCCGCAAAACGTGGATAGAGAGTGTGAGGGAGGACATGGCGGCTAGAGGCTTGACGGAGAGGACTGCAGGGACAGGGAGCACTGGCGTTCTGAAATACCAAGTTTCGGGATGTGACGCAAGTTGCAGAACCCGAAGAAAAAAAAAAAAAAAGTATCGTGGGTGATTTATTTTTTGAACTTGACTTTGTATGTGTTTGGACCAAACATACTCACATACAAGTATATCAACTTTTTAGACTCATGGAACCTTAAAACATTAGTTCCGTTGAATAATCGCATTCAGAATTTTCACGATCGCTATACGTTCCCTTATTATACATTTTATATAGAGGTAAGTTTGAGTAAAAATAGAATAGTGTGTTGTAAACAAGTAAAGGTATGAGAGTTTTGTAGTAATGCTGCAATGGAGAATCCGGAATGGAGAGGCCGGAAGTAACGAAGATCTTCTTACTTTAATTGAATGAGATTAATGCTCTGTCGGATTTGTCGGGGGGTGGGGTTCCTGCCCCCCTCTGAAGGCAATTTCTTCCACGAGATAGGCAAGCGGAAAAAAAAGTGGGCCGAATTCCTCTAATTGAAGAGTAATTCATCTTTTATACCACTATCAGTAGATTTTTTTTTTCTTTTTTAAGCAGATACAATATGATCGAAATCTCAAAGTAATCAGTCCTTACTATAATGCGGATCAAAATAATAATCAATAGAAATTAAAATCTATAATACTGTCTTGAATTTGTGCGCTTTTCGTCACTCGCAAATACCTTCTAAAATATGTATTTTAGATAAAAGTTTTTCTACACATTCAGATATCTAAGGGTATATTGTACACGCATATTAATGTTATCATTTGTTTTAGCATAGATATGTATGATAACTCTAACTTACATTATTAAACTTTTTTTTTTCGCCCTCAGTTTGACAGGCTATAACTCTGTTTATTAAATGAATCAATGTTTACATGTAAATAAATGATTAAAAATATATTTTATTAGTGAATAATTTCTTTGTTGTTCTTTTATACTTCATCCCCAAGTCGGGGATAAATACTAAAGGAACATCGAAATTCCCAACTCTATTATTTATTTATTAATAGAAGATAAAATTCTATACGGTCTTTTCGTCCCATTGAAAGATTTTCTGCTTTTTAACTTTTTTTACTAAATGACGACTACTCTATCTTGATTTTCAACGTTGTGATTAACAAGAAGACACCTGAAGCATACAATCCTATCTGAATAACTCCTTCAAGGACTTCTCTCTCGTGTCTTGGTTTAAGTGGCCTCCTTCGAGTTGAAATACTACATACACATTTTCTTTGAGCAGAATAGGGCCTTACTCGTAAGACGAACTATGTTGTTATTAATCTCGGGATTTGTCAAAAAAATTTGACGAACCAGAAGAGCTAGTTCATTCCAGGCCTCCTAATAGTAATATTACTACATGAATACGAATAATAAGAAATACAAGATCAAGTTATTGCTACAAGATTTTATAGGAAATACGTCTTAAAAGACACCAAAATGTCTGATGAATGTTGACTACAATCAACGACGCATAAATCCAGCTTATCACAGATGGATGTGGAGTACTAGCACAGAATATCTCCAAAGGCAAAAAAAAAATATTGTAAAAGTATTCCATCAAGCCTTGAAATGAGATCTAACCTTACGGATGAAAAGATGCTTGATAAATATATTCCAACCAAGTTATTACAGAAAGTGCACAGAGCAACATAACCGCCCTGAAGAAAAGAGCTCAACCGTGGGTGAAAAACTGACGATTGAATTAACGTAATGCACGATAATGCAGTAGTAGCACCAATCGTTATCTCTGCCAATGGACTGACTCTAAAGTCAACAGTGGGAGTTTGAAATTAGCTCTGGACGCTACCAGAGAGGATCAGCAGGCGCTTCTATAAGGCATCAGAAAATGTCTGTGATGTTAGAGCAACATTTTCATCATGGTTGAGGAACCTTACATATATAAATATATAACCTGATTATAATACGTAAAAATATACATTATTATTTGCGAAAACCACTTAAGCTTACGTAATTTTAATCATCCTCCTCTCTATTTTTTTCCGGTGTTGCGACAGGGCGTGTAGGCCCTTGGCCGTGCTGTGTAATCTGGTGGGAGAATACACTCGAGTTTATCGGTGAATTTTTAGAGTTGAGCCTTCGATTGTTGTGAGTGGCCACCAGTTGGCTGACTGGTTTCACATACCCGTAGTAGAGGCTGTGAGTGAATCCCCATTTTATTAAATGCTAGCAAAAGTTCCTGTGACTGGGACTCGACCTCACGACCTTTGGCGTGGGAGACCAGCGCAGTAACCACTCAGCCAGAGGGCTCTCCATACATTAGTAAAAGTCTTGAATATGTTAATGTACAACTTTGATTCTATTTAATAAGAGATTTATTTGGCACATTTAACCCTTAAATGTTTTTCAATTAACGGTGTTTCCCATGTAAATGGGAGAGAAAAAGGGGCTTTGAATGAGATAAACGAAAATCGAACATTGGTGGTAGGAAGGGAGGTATACAAGGAGAGAAACTAATGCAATGATAGGGATTTGGTGGTGTAATGAAGGTGACGAGGGCTCTCATCCCTTGTAGCCAATTAGGTCGGAGCCACTGACAAATCGTAGGATAGCGGTAAAAAATAGCCCGTCCGGGCCGAACCAAAGTGAATTCCCTTGGCCGGCATCAACCCCCTCCCCCTCCCTTACTTTACATGGCAATATCCATTTTTCCTCCAACCCTTCGCCCGAGCATTAATTCGGATCCCGGGCTAACCAATATAGAGGCAATTATTTAATCCTACAACCGCAACCCTCCTTCCTTACCCTTTCATCAGATATAATAAAATCCACTGACTCTGGGATCCTATTCGATTTTCGGTTGTTATTTCGTATTTTATTGATTCCGTTGTAAGAGATTTTTTTTTCGTACGCAGCGCACTTGTAAATTTAGAAGGAGCCTTAAGATTCCTAATTAGGGGCTCTTATCTAAGGCAGCCTCCAGGATTCGTATAGCATTACAATTCCCTTTACCCTGCCTGCAAAAATTTTTAAGGATGCTGTCTGTAAGTATATCATTAATAAATGTTGAAAAACAATTAAACCTCATTTGTATACAAACGCTTACGCAGGTTGTTCGTTAGGGGAAGAGTTGGTAAAAAATCGTTTGGGAGGAGGGCAACTGGGTCAAAAAATATATTTTTTTTTTTTTGCTAACCACTGTCTATACAAAGGTATGTTTTACTCTGTGAAAAAATAAGGGTTTAAGATCAGGGATACCATGGGGAATCATTGAAGATAATGACCATAAATTCTTTTTTTTTATTTATATATATTGCAATTTGTTTCTAAATGAAAAGTAGTAATAGTGATTTGAGACCTCATTTATACAGTATATACAGAAAATAATGATAAAGTCAGGAAAATATAATTGGATGATTTTCCAAATGGTTCTGTTCTATCAAATTTACTGATCAAAATGAACACACAACTAAATGGTTAATTTTAAATCAATGTAATAATTATTGACAATATACATTTTTTTTTTTTTTTACACTAATCAGGGAGCAAGTACCATGCGAATATTATTTTAACATCTTCACACTCTCTGCCTTCCTTCTTCTCCAATATTCTCTCATATTCGTGGGTTGTTCTTCTTGCTCTTCCTTTGTCGATTTTCTTCCTAGTCTCTCCTTCCCTCTTGCAAGAAACGCTTATCGATTATTTGGTCTAACGTCAATGTTTAGCTTATCCAGCTGCTCTCCGGGTCTCGATTTCGAACCCGGCTGTCGCAGAAAAGTATTTACTTTGTTATTTGGGGCGTGGTGTGACCCTGGATCATAACTGTCTGGACACAATTTCACCCATCCTCCATATAGTGATTATCCAATAATTGGTGAAAATATTAACTGCTGAGCTCAGCTTAATTAATTCCTTGCACCACCATTGGCCTGGAGATAAGACACAAGACATGTAATGGATTATAGAGGTTCAATTTTTTTTTCTTTTATCCCGGGTATGGAGACCCTCCTGGAACAGACCCAGCCTCTATAAAGTGAGTACCCGAAAATATTGGGGAAAAAACCAGGCGGCTGAGCATGATCTCGGCCAAATCACCTCATTGGACGGCCTTTGGCCTAGAAACAGTACGAATCTCTATATTTTACAACCCCCTGCTCTTTTGTACGTAGCCCCCAGCAAATTGTACGTACGAATGTTAAATTTTGTTGTTGTTTGGGATTTCGAGGCGTAAAACCAAGGATATAAACGCTTTTATTTCATTTCTTATGTAAAAGTTTGTTTTATATGTTATTCCAACTTTACTTTCCTGATTACCATAAAAGTCCAAGCCTTGCAATGCTACACAGAAAAATCCGAAATGCTCCTTACTTTATCATAAAAAAATCATCCATAAAGATTTAAGTATCTCATTAGTAGCAGACATAGCTTGAAATAGATATACTTCTTGTAATTCCACATTATTATTATTATTATTATACGGCTCTACGACCCAAGCGTTGAGTTATGGCCTGCTCAAGCATTGACCGCCAGTCATTTCTGTTTTGTGCTGCTACCCTCCAGTTACGTCTACCAAATATCTACGACAATGCATCGGTAGAAACACAATCTTCCCATCGGAGCCTTGGTCGTCCAACCTTCCGTGCTGTAAACAGTTTCTCCGATAGGACTTTAGTTGGGATTTCCTCTGGATTCATCCTGGCGACAACATAATCGAGAGAATTTAATCACATCAACCACGTCTAATTCTTTGTAAAGTCTTTCTAGCTCCTTTGTTCTTCGCCTTCAATTATAAGTCCAATCGCCTTGTAATTCCAAATTACCACCTACTAGTTCGTTCTCTCTAATATCCATTTCTTCCCGATATTCCTCTGAGGCGCCTGAAAGACTATGGCCTTAGGATCTAATAAACTTTCTTAAGACTTTTTCATGCTCATAATTCTAGTCCTGCTCACTTACTGGTTATATTATGTTACATGGAGTTGTAAATTATATATATATATATTTATATATATATATTATATATTTGACTGACTTGTGATGAAAGTCAGTCCATGTTGTTAGGAACCATGGTTTCGCAAATCCACCGGAGTAAGAAAAAGGACTGTATTTTCCTCCTTAGGTTTGCTTATAAATGGGATAACAGAAGGGTGGTTTTTCCTCCAGTTCCGGGATACATAAGGGAAACTGCCCTCAGCGGGCAAGAAAAAAAAAATCCATGGGATGGTGGACAGTGATCGGAAGGGAGTTGCTGAGGATGCAGGTCCGGCCAATTTGCCCGAGTCCTCTCTATTATAATAGGGTCTTCCTCCTTAGCCCCCCTGACCTCCCCCCCTTCAGGCCCCCCTTATCTCCCCCCTCAGTCCCCCCTTCATTCCTACAGCTCCTAACGAATCCCACTGCGGGCAATATTCCGCCGTCCCTTGGCCTCTTCGCACCTCCCGCCCTGTCACGCCATTGAGATGGCCTCCTCGAAGGGTGGGATAACATGGGCAGGGGATAACAGCCAAGATGGCAACCCTGGATGAGGCCAATAATCCCAGGGAGCTCTCTTCGTCACGCTTATTTCTACCCCTACTTCCTTTAGCTGTTGCTCTTCTTAAAAAAAAAAACTCTTCTACCATAGAATCCACTACAAGTGTTCGATTTGAGACATGATCACCTTGATGGTTATTGAACTTTGCCGACTGTTCGCTGCTCTTAGGCTGTGATTAGACAAGAACGCTCTAGTAACTAGGGGTGGGCATGAATCGGTTTGGAGAAACGAATGACCATTCGAACTGAACTTATAATGATAATCGAGGGATTATGAGGAGCCTGGACAATCGAACGACCTTTTTTTTTTCTTTTTTTTTTTTCTCATCACATAAATTATATTCTGGTCATCCATTTATAGAGCGTTATAGAGACGGGAATTTTGGTTTATGGTATCTCAGAATGCATATTAATCATTCGATTATGAAATCATTCGATTATTTAAATCATCGAAGTCCGATCATCCGATTATGACGATCATTATGCCCACCCGTACTAGTACCGGTACTGGCAATATCAACAGTGATACTGATAGATATCTATAATCCGATTTAACGCTAGGTAATTTTTTTATTATTTAATTATTTTTGTGGGACATTTGTCCTCAAGAATAAAGAACAACGAACATGAAAGGTCCAGTCTGCCTGGCATTATAAAGTGATTATTACATACATTGGTATGATTTAGTGATAACTACATATCTAACAACTATGATGTATATAAAATTAAATTATATAAATAACACAGATGAAAAGTTTATGAATTAAGTATTGCATAATTAATACCAGACAATTTAAAAGTGTGCGGAAGTTAGGTCTTTGAAGAAGAGAAGAAATAACTGGTGCTTGAATGTGGTTAAGGATGACACTTTATGAAGGGAGATTGGTAATGAGTTCCCAAGTTATGGTGGCATGGATGATGAGGGACTTTTCAAAGGATGCAGTTCTGTGAGATGTTATATACAAGTCGCTAGGTTGAGATGTTGTATTTATGGTATGTACGGAATAGCGAGGAGTGAGGAGGTCGAATATATAGCAAGGTTTTCTGGCTCGCAAATACTGGAATAAGAAGATACCTAGATGGAATTTTCTTCGGGATTCGAGATAAAGCCATTCTTGACCAGAATGGCAGTTAGAATAATGTGAACGTTTAAGGAGGCCGTACATAAATCTTATAAATATATTCATTAATCTGTCCAGCCTCATCTCATTTTCCAAATAGTCCTATTTATACTATCATCCACATCCCTATACTAGGCGATGAGAGGAAATAAGTGTAAAGTTGAATGGAGCAGGTTAAATAGGCTTTGAGAAATTTTATATTTTCTTCATGATCAAAAATATCTTTACTCATCGAGAAATTATTTATTTTCTGTTCTTCAAAATCAAATGCTCGCTGGTATAACTTTCTTTTAACTTATCGCAATTTTACGGATATTATCTTCGTTTGTATACTGTCTCAATTTTTTTTCAATTTATTAAGCTAATCGATGATTAACGAAGAAATTTAAATAGCCTTTTCTTATATCTTAAAATCTAAGCAATACCTTAAAAGCAAGCCATTATTTTACCCTCTTTTAAGACCACTTTTCTTTACCAGCCTAGCGAACAATGCCTTGTCTATTATGGAAGAGATAAGATTGAGGGTAGAGGGTAGCGGGTAGTAGAACTTGTATATGTTAGATTTAAAGCCATTTGATATTATTGCCTAAAAAAATTGTTATTATTAAGACTTATTTGAAATGAAATGAAAATGAAATGAAATGAAAAGTAATTTTATTCTGGGACGAGTACTCCCCTAAGAATAACAAGAAAAGTACAATTTACATGATAATTGTCTGGTCGTTTAAGACTTCAGTTTAACAATAAAAGATGGATTTTGTGACAATGAATAATATCATCTATAGATTTTAAATATTACATATGCTGGGAAGATTGAACTTTAGGAGATGGAGAAATAGTTGGTATTTGAGAGTGGACAATTATAAGGATTTACGAATGGATACAGGCAAGGAATTCCAAAATAGAGTGGCACGAATAACAAAGGATTTTTTTAGGAGTCGGATCTGTGTGCAGGTATATACAAGTTTAGGTTGGGATCTAGTGTTTACTGAATGGACAGAAGAGCAAGTGGTAAGCATATCAAGAATTAAGGAGGTTTTTTAGTTTTGAAAAATCGGAAGAGATAGACACCTAGGAGGTACTGCCTACGGAAAGAGGGATAGAGCCAATTCAACTCAGTATACCTTCTAGAAACATGGGAGCGTCTGGGGATTCCACATGTGAATCTGATAAAACAATTCATAAATTTGTAATATTTCGTTATTAATCCTTTAATGAGCAATCTAGAGAAATTATTATAAGATTTTCTTTAGTTAACACTAGGTTTACGGGACACGTTATTTTCATATTTATAAGAAAAACTAATAAACCCTTAATAAGGTATAATAAAATTATTGAATAATAAAAACTTTCCATAAATATATATTCCATGTTTTATATTTTTGCTTATAGTAAATAATTACTTTTTTTTTACTTTCATTTACCTATATATAAAATATATAGCAAGGAAAGTATTGCAATCGTGAAAATTTTTGTATTCCAGTTTCGACGGAAATACACGTTTTAGGGTCTCTCGAGTCCAAATGACCAAGTCCTGAAAAAATGTCTGTGTGTGTGTATGTGGTTAGTCTAGCGCAAAAACCATAAGTCGTACGAAATTAAAATTTCATATTTAAGACAACTTTATGCCCGAGATGTCACAGCAACTTTTATAAATAGCCACTTTATACCATGCATTTCGCAACTTATGATTTTCTCGAAAACGGCTCTAACGATTTTGATTAAACTCGCTATATTGTCGTAAAATTTATTGGATTTAAATATGGCGCAGGTTTAATTCTTATTTAAATTGTCTGACATGGCTTAAATGCCGATATTTTGAATTTTCGTGTCTATATCTTTAATTTTATGTTTAAAAAAAATTAGGCTCATCATCTTATTAGCATTGATAAATATCAGCTAAAGATTCAAGTTGAGTGAATTAGATAAACAACTAAAGGAGAAAAGTACTAACATATATTTTTATATGCAATTTTTGTGTTTTTGATAATAAGTACAGTAATAAAACAATATACCGTTCGATAGAGAAAGATTTTAGAAAAAATATTATCTGATACACAATGTTGTAAAAGATAATATAAAGTGACGAATGGGTAATAAACTCACTACTGATTAACAATTTAATATAGTTATATTACGAATTATGAACATATTTTTAAGATCTGTCCTCAACACTCCGAAGCGGTCTCATGTAACCCATTTATACAGCGAGTTAAAGTAGCTCCTCCCTCCAATTCGTAGACAATATTTCCTAGGATCATTCCTTTACCAAACCATTAACACCAAGCTCCCTCCTTATATCCACAGTCTTCTACAATTTAAATCGTCAATCCACTCCCTCGAAACAAGGTCCCGCCATTCTGACCTTTACATTCCTACCCATAGAACAACAACTTTTGATCATTCCTTTCTTGTCCGCTCTGCAAATCTCTGGAATTCCCTACCTACTCATATCCGCCATGCTTCATCTCTATCATCATTCAAGTCCCAACTGTTCCAATATCTCCTGTATTCCCAAACATACGCTCAACAGCAATGAGGTTTTATATCAAAAATCAGATTTTGAATGTAAAAAGGAAATATTATTTATTGATCATACCTTATTTAATTTATTAATCTTTTTAAATTTAGTTTTGTTCAGCAAAAGTATGCATCTGAAGAAGTTTATTTATTTTACTCTTTTGTTTTATTGTATAGATATATTCCTTTTTTTTTTCTTTTTTTTTTAATTTTATTACTTCTTACACCATTGTAAATAAGAATTAATCATGATCATTTGGTCTTTTGGCCAGACACACTGTATACTTTAATTGTACATATTTGTTGTTCTTAAGGGACTATGTCCCAGAATAAAGATTTATGCTTGGACATGGCTGTGAAAAGTCTTATTATTGTCTTATTATGAATCCCATTTCTATTATCTCATCTAAATCATATGTTTCTAGCGAAAATGAATACACGTTTTATTAAAATCAACTTCAATATTTTTTTAATTGAAGTATATTTATTTATTTATAGTTTTTATTTTGATTTTAACAGTCGATGTAGGTGAAAGTCGTGTGTTGGACGCTCCAGATATTTAAGTATTGTTATCTGGTTTCGTTAATGCGTGTTCGAAAAGATAGGTATGTATGAACTTCGGTAAACTTAGTGTTAATAACTTAATTAATCGTCATTTATTTTAAAGGCTATACTTAACTATTTTATTCGATAATATATTTTTCAAACAAAATAGTGAAGTTTTGCATTCGGTAATAAGATTTTTCAACTATTTGCAACATTATGATTTAGCTTATATGTTACATATATTTTAAGATTACTTTGCCATACGTTAATAAAATTTAATTATAAATACAATCCAAAGACTTTTATTCTAAAAGAACTAAAAGAAAATAAAAAACAATGTTAAACCGAATGAAAGGACACACCTTGACTTGGAGCAGGGTGCTTTTAAAATTTAAGCATGTGGACTTAGCAAAGTTCAAACTTAAGTATGAATTATACTCGGAAAGCACATAAAGAGATGTAAATTACTGCTTCAACCATACTTTAGTTCATTCTCGTTTGCCAGTTTCTAACTGGGAGGAGGGCAAGGTAAATTTTTACTTGTCCAATTTTGTATCAGAAATAATATGATAAAGTTATGAGTTTTGTACTGGTGTATTCCCGTTTAGTGAACCAAAAAAAAATTGCCTTAATGCTAACATTTTACAATTAACCAGTAGTAAATCGTACTTAGCAAATATTAATAATAAAATAAAATAAATCCATTTTAACAATTTCACACAAAATGGCTGATACTATCTTATTTAGTCACTTTTATTACAAACAATATTAAGATGCATTTATTTATTTAAAATAATTTGTGGTTCTTAGGAATAAACCATTCTAA
Source organism: Piezodorus guildinii (assembly GCA_023052935.1). Taxonomy (NCBI): domain Eukaryota; kingdom Metazoa; phylum Arthropoda; class Insecta; order Hemiptera; family Pentatomidae; genus Piezodorus; species Piezodorus guildinii. Next base: position 104,175,761 of record CM041295.1, read on the forward strand.
ATATTTGGAAATTGCTTTTGTGTTTTGTTCTGAAACTTGCAATATTACCAGTTGAAAAATTTCTTACGAAAACTTAATTTCAACAGTGAAAAGAATTATATTTAAATCGGAAACTAGTCGATTCTCTGGGACTAAATTTTTGTGAGTTGCACTTATCATATCTATATATTGTATCAGTGTGAATTCTGTAAGTTTCATAATGTTTCACTCAGTACTTTCTAAATATCATGAAAATTGGTATTTGGCCATGTTCGAAAATGCATTAAAAAAAACAACAGTATTTTCAAGATCTAATAAAATACTCTCCAAGCTAGTGTATATAAGATGATATAATTAAAAGTGAGTTTCTTTTCTTTTATAAAGTTTTACCTAGAAAAAAGTCTCGTTTTGGTTAATTTTCGATAAACATTAACCAAACACTCAAATATTTAAATTATGATATAAAATTAGAGGCTGTAATAATACTTCATCATTTTTATTAAATAATGTAAAACGTGTATTATCATGGCTGTTGTAACATCTAACAAGTGCAAAGAAAAATATTTATTTATAAGGTGCGTATGTAATTCCACCAAGAATCCTCATATTAGACATATCAAGTCTGGATCTTCACCTTAAATTATCAACACTTAATTTAGAGGATGTATTGTACGGGCTAAAAATCTAAAGCACATGCTTATCAAATTGCTAGTCTTTATTTTGATCCTGAACTGCAGTATACTGGGCTTACAGAGATTTTCTGAACACATGCTTTCTTTCAGAGACGAAGCTGAAATGGCTGCGGAACAAAAAATATTAGCCAGAAATATGTTTTACCCACAGTTTTAAATTGAGGATAGAATGGAAAAAAAATGGCATAAGTAGGAATTATGTAATTCTAAAAGGTTGACCGGAAAAATGAACTAAAATGCGATAATTTAAATTAATTGACCCATAACCAGAGAGAGAAATGCTTTATTTCAACAAAAGTATAACAAATACAAAAAAAAAAAAAAAAAAATTGATAGAAAGCTATATGTTGTACGGGTTGTATTGAGTAATATCCATTCAAAACGAACGGTCATAAAGAAAAACACCTCGAGTTTACCGATACACGGATCTGTGATAGAGGTTTGTATATAATGGAAAAGGCAGAATGGTTTATACAGGTTGCAGTTGGGGGAAACATATGCCCCCGCACAAATCAAGCCGAGCGATAGATCCCATCTCTGCCGCCTAACGACTTGTAAGCTCTTCTTCCCAATGTAGTCGGTTACAAATGTAGCATTTGCTTAGGGAAGGGGGGCAGCAACCACTCCGACCGTTTTACGATTTCAATATGTTAATGCTAAACCAGGAGGTTGGAGGTGTGAGTCGACAATGTTATTCGCCTTGATGTCTTTACCTCTTGAACAAATTTATCTCCTTATCTAAGCCTCAATCTGAATACTTTGGTATAAAAGTGCTTCTTTTTCCTTTATTGTAATTTTTATTATACCTATACATTTTATTCTCAAATAAAAATATTTATTATGTATTATATAATATATATATATATATTTATTTTTCTTGCACTTAAGGTCTTGCAAGGTGTTTATATATAGAGTATATATATATATATATAAACATAAATATATATATATATATATATATATATATATATATATATATATATATATATATATATATATATATATATATATAATAGGGGTACTCACTACGTTTGCTATAGCATGCTATTTGTGTTATTTTGCTAAACCCGTCGAGTTTCTACAGTTATTTCCAGTATAACATTGATGGGTTTAGCACAATAGCACTAATAGCATGCTATAACAAACGTAGTGAGTACCCCTATATATGTATACACATAGTAAATATTGCTATATTCTTGACCGGATGCTTATCTAAACCAGCGGTATCTTCAAAACAGTATGAATTTATATATTTAATTTATTTCTACATTATACATTTTGTAACTATTGGATTTCCTTTTCAAAGGTTTCGTGTTTATCGATTCCAATGGGGAATTATTATTTAACATACATATAATATTCAATACATATCCAGTCTATTTATACAATGCCCAACTCTGTGACTGAGAATACTGAGGGGTTCGTTATTATTATCTTTGCTCTATCACACATCACAATAAAAAAATACCTTAAAAACACAGCTGCTGGCGATAGGTGAATTGGTCACTAGTAAGTTTCATAACCCAGCGACTTGGCTCTGCTCTGGCTGCTCTCTTATCTTCGACGGACTTCTTTTCGATCTCTGACTCTTATGTGGCTCGAATAAGATTGCTCTTCTCGATGATGGAACTCGTCTCATATCTCACTGAACTTCAACTCTCATGGCTGGAATAAGACTGGCCTTCTCTAATTCTAAAATCGCACCCTCATCACCTCACCCCCTCTTCTTTCCAAAAGTACTCTTTTTTGGAAATTGCCGAACTGCTCTCAGACAAAAGAAGACGGGGCTGAAATAGGAAGTGCCTTGGGGTCTAGGAAGTTTGCCGAGGTATCGCTAATGGCCCCATGGAGGTAAACGCCTTTCGATGTTTTGCCGACAAAGGCTTATTAATAATTATTTGATTAATACATGAATTATTCAGTAATGAATTTAGCGCCCTCAGTATTCCCACTAGATAACAATATGTATCCACATCTATATGTAAACACCTTGAGTGCCTTGTTCTAGTCGGTAGAGCACTAGTCTACTCTTCTCCAGGTCCCCGGTTTGAAACTCAGCTGGGGCATAATTATTTTTTCTTTTATTCTGCCATGGAGCGACCCTTTGGATATGGAGACGCTCCTGGGACATACTCATTCTCTATAAAGCGGTTACCTAGTAATAAATAAACTTCGGTTCAGGAAGGACTCTGGTGCCTTTCTGGACTTAGCCCAAGCTTTCGACCGGATGTGGCTATCACCTTTCCTCCGATCCTATCTAACAAACTACTCCTTCCGAGTTCGCTGTGGTTAAGAATTTTCCAAACATTATATTGTTGAGGCCGGTGTGCCTCAAGGAAGCGTCATGGGACCCGTCCTCAAAATCCTCTACAGTCCTTTAGCATCCCGTTTAGCTAGCCCTTGGAAACGTATATTATACTTCTATATTACTTTATCTATTTGGAGAAAAAATTATTTAATTTGAAAAAATATCTCTGGTTATGGCATTATTTCATTTATTAAATTAACAAAATTATAAGTTTTTAAAAGGAAGAAATTTTTGAAAATTTGGCATTAAACAATAATGTATGATGTAGCACTTCTGGCTCGTCGGTTTTTGTAAAAAAAAAAAAAAGTTGCTGTAACATTCCAAGCATAAAGTTGTTTTAAATATAAAATTTATGTTTCGTAACACTTTTCGTTTTCGTGCTAGACTTATTACAAAAACAGAGATCTTTTTTAATAATGTGTTTAATAACTTCATGTCTTTTGGTCGGCTCTTGGGACTCTCTTTAAAATATATTTTTAATAAACTATAAGAAATGTCAGGTTTTCGCGTGTTATTGAGTTCCGATGAGCATAAAAAATTACGAAAAAAAAAAAATACTAGGATACTGAACTAGATTATAGAACTGGAAAAGTGAAGAAGAGATTCCAGTAGGGCTGGAAAAGGAGTAGATGTTATCGTGTGGTAGCCGGGCCAAGGCGGACCCAATATTTCCCTCCCTAAGCCAGCCACTCCACCCTTCCAATAAAGCCAATTAGAGAAGTGTATAGATAGCATCTCATAGCCACTACATTTTTTTTTTTTTTTTTTTTTTTTTAATTTTATTCCTTCCGAATATTGTTACATAGAATTTCTTCCCTCCTTATCTGCCGCTGCTGTTGAAGCAGGTGTAGTCATAATAAGAACCACTTCGGTGATTCGAGTGGTGCTGCTATTTAAATTCTTTCCAGGAGGATTTGAATAATGAGATACGAAGGATATGTCTTGTCATTTCGAACTCGACAGATTGGATCAACGGGAATCAATAAATTGTTACAAAAAAGAAATCGATGTTTTTCAAATTACTTCTTTATTTCTGGAATCTTTATCGTACAGAAAGAAAGTCAATTTGTATTCAATAAAACTTGTACAGATCGTAGTAAAAATTTGTTTGTCCTTTATATAGTTATCACATAAATGTTTCTCTCTGTAAAAAAAAGATACTGCGTACAATACCAAACTTTCACATATGAGACGTTGATTTCCAAAAAGTACTAAAGGACATTTTTTAGAAATTGATGTTTTGACATATTTGTATTCTCCTCATTTATTTATATCTAAATCTTATATTTAACTTATCTAATAAACTCTCAAGCTCTTTAAAAATGCGATTTCGAAATGAAATTACTGGAAGAAATTAGTCCGGGTGGCGATCATTAAATAAAACAACTAAATAGTTTCAACTATTTATTGTTTGCCAACGTTTCGACCCCCTTTGTGGGCCATCATCAGGGCGCATGGTGGGAGAATGGAAACTGAGTTAGTTGTTTCATTTAATGACCGCCACCCGGACTAATTCCTACCAGTAATTTTCAACGGTCAACTAATTACATCCACAATGATAGAAATGAAATTATTTTCCAAAGGTACTAATTACGAATTTAATTTCCTTCCAAATCATACTATAATATTTCATTAAATAACTTTAATGTAGTTTTATTAATATAGTGAAAAAACAATTCTGGATTTTAATGCGAAAATAATCAAAATTGGTTTAATAATTAATTAATGATAGATTTTTGGTAAACTGTAAAATTTTCTAGAATGAATATAGAACCTTATGGAAATCAAAGTCTCATATATAACTGGCACTTACACACCTCGTTTAATAACAAAATCCACAGTAGCTGAAACGTCTAAAATAAGATCAAAATTATTTAATTAATCGCAAGTCATACAACATTCTTTCTTCTTTTTTTTTCAGTGGCGCGACAGGCCGTGCAGGCCCTGGGCCTCGCGGTGTAATCTCCTGGGAGTTTACACACGCGTCTCACGATGCAATTTATAGTGTAGGGTCATCACTCCCTACGACTAATTTTTTGAGTGGCCACCATTTGGCTGACGGGTCTCACATAACCGGGAGAGAGGCTGCAGAGTGAATCCACATTATATTACATCCTTATAAAAGCCCCGCGGGACTGGGATTCGAACTCGCACCTGTAGCATGAGAAACTAGAGCGCCAGCCACTCAGCCACGGGCTCCCCTTAAGTTATACAACAAAGCTTTAGAAATAGCATTGTTTTTATTTTCGATTATTTGAGATTTTTTAATATAGAATTGTTTTAGTTATTTACCCAAAGAAACTTCTGAAAAAAATGATAAAATAAAATTATACACCTTAAGAGGTAAGTTATAAATTTATTGGTAATTAACAAAAAAAAAAAAAAAAAAAAAAAAAAAATCGAGCTGTATTGTTAATGATTTTTACTTACACTTACCAATAAAATAGTGACCGGTAAACATTTTTTAATACAAATTTTCTTCGCAGATATGCGTTTTAAGGATACTCTGAGTCCAAAGGAAATAGTCCGCAAAAAAAGGTAGTGTGTGTTATGTGTTCTATGGTAAGTCTAGCACGAAGTCGACGATACAAATAAATTTTATATTTAGACACTTTTGTTGTGTTTATTTTTTTTTTTTTTTTTTTTTTTTCAAAATTGAGAACCAGAAGTGCTACTTTACAAAATACATTTTGTTCAATATTCATATTGAAATCGCTTATGTACCTGTAAGTGCCAAATTTTCGAAAGTGTCTTCCTCTAAATTACTATAATTTTTTTGGTTCAACAACTGAAATAATGCTATAACCAGAAACAAGCAGCAGAAATATTTTTTATGTTAATTTTTTTTTTCCACAAATGGTTTTAGTAATATAGATTAATAATATACCTTTCCTGGGCTAGCTAAATGGGATGCTAAAGGTTTTAGTAAAAATTAAATCTAACACCCATAGCTGTAAAATGTAATTCAAAGTGAAGAAGAGTTGATAAAATTAAGTGATTAATGTAGATGATAAACTGCTTCGGCCTAGGACGAAAAGTTGGATAAAATAATTGAGAGAAATTGGATCATGTTTATAATAAATCTATAATAAATATTTCCGTTGATAATATATATATATATATATATATTTTTTTTTTTTCCCAAAAAAAGTTTAATTTTATTATAAAGAGGTAAGTGAAAGTTCTGCGCACGAATTAAACAAAAAAATAATTTTTGAAAAGTTTTTCATTTTGCCAACGTTTCGGCTCAAGCTTGTGAGCCATCATCAGGGCATTACTGAACCATGTCCAAGCATAAACTAAAAATGACTGATTCCGGACTATTCCACCTATAATTATGCCTTTATCATTGTAATTTAATTAATTGATTTCTTTCACATCTAGTTCTTTTATGTTATAATATTGACATTCTCTAGCGCAATAGTTATTTTTTTTAAATAGTATTTTTAATCTTATTTTAAATGTATCCTTTTTGTATCTTTTTAGCCCTAATGATGACCCACAATGGGGGTCGAAACGTTGGCAAACAAAAAATAGTTGAAACTATCAGTTGTTCATTAATGACGCCACCGGACTAATCTTCATAATTCTCAACGGTCAACTAATTATATCCACAATAGTTTAAAAAATATATTTATAGCACTTACCAAGATAATTAAAAACAACTTGATTTTTATTTGTTTAATTATAATTAGCATGAAGCGTATCAATATACCGTATACTGAACGTAATAACAGGATAGAAAACAGTTGTTGAACAAATGTAACAGTAAAATCCTTTTGCTGCCTAAATATAGGTATCGGTTTCCGCATGAGAGGGAGTGCGGACACATGTTAAAGGGGAAAGTTATTCATTTGTTTGCGTGCTTAGTCTTAGGGCCATGTAACAGCACCTTGAAATATACTCTTGTAAAAGCCCACTAATGCTTTATTATTGCATGAGCCTACAGATCCACCGCTATAACACTACTTATGACGTACTGTTCCGTGATTCCTACATATAAAATGTCTCCAACCTGGATATTTATGACGCCTCACTGCAATAAAACATGATGGATTGTCATTTAGCATATGTTAAAATGTATGCGCATGGTACTCTTTATGGTGCAATATCAACACTAAAAAAACAAAAAAAAACAAGAAAAAAACATAAGAAACAAAAACACCAGCCCAGTAAACTGTTCCCATTATGAAAACATTATTCATGCACGTGACTACTATAAAATAAATTTACGATACGTCTGGTTCTGTTTGTTTGATTGTGAGATATACACGAAACCAAATGTGTTACTTAAGATTAAAAATGCGAGATGAAAGTTTCAATTTGTAATACATATTGCTTCTTGCATCAATTTGAACCTGGTTCCAGAAGGATAATTATTTATCTGCCCTCCTAGATTTCACCGAATCTCTAAAGTGGATACCCAAAAACTATGGGGAAAAGTTTTGATTGAACTTGATCTGAGCCTGATCAACTCCTTGCCGTGCGGGGAGGAGTTCACTTTTATTCTTCTTTATTTGATTATTAAAGACTTACAAATTTTATATTTTCATATTTATTTTCAAATATACAACGATAAATATGTTTATTGTTTCTAATCAACTAAATTTAAGTTATTGTACTTCAAAAGAAGAAATCAATATATAAGCCTAATCAGAATATCTCAATGTGTGGGCTCATCTGCGTTGTTGTTGCTAGCATAACAGCCTTCTCTGCCAAGGTCGCGTGTTCAAACCCGGTTGATGGCATTAGAGTACGGATCTTTAACGATTACCTTATACCTCACAGACTCGGACTCCCATTTTACGCTCTTTCCGGTTCGATTTTTTGCTGGCCTTGGTACTTTAGAATAGATTTTTATTGAAACTCGTAATATCACGACCGCATTACTTCCCCTTACCGTACGCTACATATATATTAGTAAGAAATACTATAATAATTCGGATACAAAGATTTGGAGTAAGAATGGACTCTCAACTGCCTTCTCTAGCGAAATGGGGGTGAAACAAGGATGCCTGCTAAGTCCCACACTATTCACAATATTCATTAACGATCTGGAAGATGATTTATGTGGTGGAATTATTATAAATAAATGGAAAATTAAAACATTGATGTTCGCCGACGACATTGTGCTCTTAGCCTCTTCACCTACTTCCCTACAATTAATGATAAGAGATTTGGAAATATATTGCAAGAAATAGAATCTTAAAGTTAACCTCAATAAATCCCAAATTATGGTATGCAGAAAAAGAGGGGAAGGATTAAAGAAAAATGAGAAATGGTATTTCGAAGGACAAAAAGTGAGCTGCGTTGATAATTATAAATATTTAGGTATAAACATCAATCCAACATTCAACTTTAAAATCAACAATAGAGAAAAGGTAATAAAAGCTAAATTTGCAATAAATAGTTTATGGAAAAAATTATAGATAATAAACATATCTCAGTAAATAAAAAAACGCAAGTTTTTAACAGCGCCCTACGAGCGGTGGTTTGCTATGGAGCTCAGGTATGGGGATATTTGAATTTACCGGAAGTAGAAAGGGTACAAAAATACTTCATAAAAAGGCTCTTTTATCTCCCACAGAACACGCCTGATTACATATTATATTTAGAAACTGCAACCTATCCCCTCTACAATTATACTTTAAAATTACATCTAAAATATATCCGTAAAGTATTAGAAAGCCACCCTGCAAGTAGATTAACGAATTTCTCAGCACAAGTTATTATAGAAAAAAATATATCATGGTATATGCAAATAATGAAAATAGGTGACCAGCTACAAATAGAAATTAATTAAGAAACCATTAAAAAAATGAATCCGGACTACCTCATTAATAAAATGGAAACAAAAATCCGAACAGAAATGATATCCGCGGCCAGCAATAGCCAATTTCATATGTTATATGCAACACTTGATCCTGAAATAGCTATTTCCTACATCCACCACAACAACCTTAGTCTTTATAATAAATCTTTGATATTTAAAGCAAGAGGAGAACTGATGGGACTTAATTGTCAGCAATGGAGGAGGGATGGGGTACCTACCTGTGCTATGTGCAACGTAAATGTGCCAGAGGATACCTACCACTTTTTGGCAATATGTCCTGTCTTGAAGGAGTTCAGGATGAAATACTTGGGAAAATATAAGCTAACTCCAGAAGAGGTAATAGATAGACTAAATGGGCTAGATTGGGTTAAATTTGCAGCATATTTAATTAATTCATTAATATACAGAAATTTTTTGGTACAGCATTTTAATTATTAAATTTTTACAATCAATAAAAAAAAATCATAACGTTACTAAAAATATAAATTATTATCAAAACTGAAAAAAGAAAAAGGGGCAACTCAACAGACGGCTTAACGCCATTGTCTTGTGGGCTTTGATCTCAAAAAAATGTATATATATGTTATTACTATTTTGTATATTATTTAAATAAAGCATTTATTCATTCATTCATTCATATATTAGTAAGTGCACGCAAAAAGCAGGAATTCAATATACGGTTCATCACACATTGTACAATCAAGTAATGATTAAAATAAATACACATGAAATGTACTCGACAGAAAATAGCTTTGAAGTGTTCCTTTCCACCCCCCTCCATATTTACTGTACAAATTTCCCCAAATTAAGATGAACCCCCAACTCCGGAGCAGAACTTGATAAAACTTTGTGTGTTCTTAGTTGGAACATGAACCTGTCATTGTTTTACTAACGGTGTATTATTATTTCTGAGTAGGTGTTGAGCTAATGAGGGAACTTCGCTGCCTCTCCCAATATGCAACGCTCATCACACATTAAAACCTCCTTTATTACTGTCATTAATGCAAATTTATTTAATATGTATTTGAAACTCATACCACGATGAAATTATAAAGTTTCTTTATTACCTTTACTTCCCTATACATGAAATATATAGTAAGGGACAGTATTAAGTTCGTGAACATTTTTTTCGGAAATTCCGGGTGTCCTGAGTCCAAATAACCAAGTCGCGCAAAAAGGCGTGTGTGTGTCTGGTAAGTCTAACCCAAAAACGAAAATTCGCACGAAGCTGAAATTTTACATTTAAGACTACTATATGCCTCAGATGTTACAGCAAGTTTTTCATAAAAATTGACGCACCAGAAGAGCCACTTTATACCAAGCATTTTGCAGCTTTATACGATTTTCTAATATTCAGCTCTATCGATTTTTATTAAACTTTCTGTATCAATGTAAAATTTATTCATGTTTCTTTTTATCCTGATTGAAATAGTCTAATATGGCTTAAATGCCGATATTTTAAATTTTCTTCCTCTAAAGTATCTTTAATTTTGTAGATTATAAAAAATAAAAAAATAACCATATCATCATATTAGGATTGCTAAAAAAACAGGTTAGTGTACAAGTTCAACGAATTTTATAATCAATTAAAAGAGAAAAGAGCAGAAGTAATTTTTTAATTTAATAATTTAATTTTTAGTTTTTCAAAGATGAAAGCTGTAATGTAATATAATATATATACATCCGGTGAAAAGCTAAAGATTTTTGAAAAAATAATACAAACAGTTGTAACATTTAATAAATAGAGATGAACAAGGAATAAACATAAGTGAATATTGTAGATAATAATTTATGTTGTTATATTAATAAATCTAAAAGATATGTCACCTACGAAGCTGAATTTATTTCTTTAAATTTATTTCAACTCTATATTTATATAATAATTCATAAATCGATTTTACCAACCGTGGTAAGTGAAAGTCGTTTGTTGCCAGCAACAAAATTTTTATTTTGATTCATGGTTTTAACTTACATGACATTATAAAAAAGCTTAATGTGAGTAAAATGTTATTTTGATGAGGGACCAAATAATATTATTGTAAAATGAATATGTTGTGCGCATCACACGTCTCTTACCTCCGTTACATTTCTGAAAAATTTGAGCTTCATACAACTTATGTTTTTGTGGTAAGATTCCCGCACGCACAAACATAGTCTTTTTAGCGGGATTTGGTCACTTGGACTCCAAGTACTCAGAACCGTATATTACTGGTTTAAACTCAAATTCAAACATTTTCATGAACGCGATACTTTTTCTTACACTATATATTTCATTTTGGGGGAATTGAATGGAAAATAGATTGTTACCTGTTTTTATTGTTATTTATGTATTATATAGAAAATATAAGGGAGCGGCGTGGTCTAGTGGATAGAGCACTAGTCTGCTGTGCTCCGGGTCCTGGATTCGAATCCCGGCTGTGGCAGGAATATTATTTATTCTGTTAAATCAGTCGGGGGGCGACCCTAGGGTATGGAGACCCTCCTGGGGCAGACCCAGCCTCTATAAAGTGGGTACCCAAATTAATTGGGGAAAAACCTGGCGGCTGAGCGTGATTAAGGCCTAATCACCTCATTGCACTGCCGTTGGCCTAGAAACAGTACGAATCTCTTATGTACTGAGCCCAAGACCTTTCTTGGGCTGTAGTGGTACAGGTATTTTTTTTTTATAAAATATAAAAAATCAAAATTTTCGAACTCACTTGTTTGCCTTATTTCTCGTGATAGACTTTTTTTTTAAAACAGTTCTTTCGTTACTGTAAAAGAGATATTTCTCAACAACAGATTAAATTTTATTCAAAACTTTTAGAATTATAGTTGTTGCATGAGTTCTAGTGGCTAGCATAAGAGCGTTCTATATCCCAGTAGGCGGTTTCAAACCCTGCAGATGGTCTTAGCTTTGTTAAAGGGAATATAATCTCCTTGGTTATGGCGTGCTAGAAGGGACTGTAAAATGGTTGCACCAAGCCTGTGCTATGCCAGGTACTCGTTAAAAATCCCTATTGTAATTTAACCTGTATTGGCAGAATTCAGACGTTGATTTCCAAAAGGTAATATATCCATTCTAGGAGATTTTAAAGGAAGCGCAAAAAATCTCTCCTATATTATTAAACCAACTTATTTAATTCTCTACGCATTAAAATCTATAATTTTTTTTTTAACTTTTTTATGTAAACAAAATACAGACATTTTACAGTGCAAGTAGTCTATCCCACTAAGACGAGCCCGTGTGTGGGAAAGGAGTTCACCTGCGCCAATTCAATAAAAGCACAATAACAAACAGTAACACAGTACACAGTATGATAAAATACAATAATATATTAATAACACTATCTTAAATGTATGGAATAAAAATTTAATTATGATCTAGAACGAAACTAAATGTGTAATTAGTACCTTTAGAAAATAATTACATTTTTTAATCGCGTTTTTAAAGAGCTTGAGTGAAAGATTAAATCAAAAAGAAGTTTTCGATAAAATCAAATGCTGAGAATACAAATATGTCAAAAACTCAATTTCGTAAGGAAAATGTCTTTTGGTACCTTTTGGAAATCATCGTTTTAATTTATGACTCCCAATGAAGCATCGCCTGAACAGCCTTTCGGCTTAGACTATTATATTCAATATTACATAGATTTTCTAAATTAATCACCAGACAGAAACTCAAAGTTTACACTTATTTATTAATACCAATATAGACTTACGCTTACCAAATATACGGACCCGCTAAAAAGACACACATACGAAATATAGAAACCTTTCAATCGAAATTTTTAAGACTGACAATGAACTCACCATCATATGTGTCAAACGATACCCTACATACTGACTTACGTATTCCAACTACAATAAACCACATTCGACTGACTTACAAGCGTTTTCACGACAAACTAAATGGACATAGAAACAAACTTCTACAAAACATGGCTACAACTGACATACATAACTCGGTGTAGACTGAAATGGAGTTGGATGAGGGACCTCCTAGCCTGAAAAAAATAGTTTGTTTTTGAATGTCAGGAGGATGCACCACTGGGTACTATCTCCCTCATGCCAACCCATGCTATGTTTATCAAATATAACTCATTAGCTAATTGCAACATATACGGGTGCAAATAAAATATTAAGTTAAAAAAAAATGAATAAACAAGGACAATTTTAGCATTTGTTAATGTCCTGTGTTGCGCCTACCAGATTAATATCTTTTTCTCATTCAGAACAGTATCGTTTTACTTCTTGATCTATTTTTTCCCCACCCTCGAACTAAGTATCTCCACACTTAAGAAGACATCCGTATTAAATGTATCGAACCCACTATGAGAGTGGAAGAAGACATAGCCCTTAAGGTCTAAATGAGTCGGCTAAGAGCACGGACTATCGGCCCTTGATGGGAGCTCCCTAGCCCTAGTCGATATGAAGGCCCTACAAGGAGCTAGTCCAAGGAGCACCATTTGAATTTCAGGAAACACTGGGCATTTTGTGGGCCCTGCAGGCTATCATTGGGGCCCGCCAACACGCAGCAGGCTTAGAACGAACAGCAATCATAGTCTAGAGATTTGTACTTTTAGCAGTTAGCAGGTGGGGCACCTGTATTCCTTTTTACATTTTTTTTAAATTACTATTTTTTATACAGAAAAAACAATTGAAACACCCAAAACATCATGAAAACTTTTAAACAATTACGAATTTATAAATTTCTTTCATTGAACCTTTAAGATCTAAGTAGTGAATTAACGAAAACGCTTGGCTTTCATTTACCTCCCTTGTTTTTGTTTTTTTATTTTTTTAATATATTGGACTGTAAAATAAGTTTAAAACGTTTTTCAATATTTCAATTTAATCCCCGCTGTATTTATAAAATCATGCTTACTTTGTGAATAATGTTTACATGCGTTCAGATAATCAATTTGACGTACTTTTATGTGTTTGTGTTTGGTAGAAACACATACAAATTCTAGCTCGAAAAATAAATCACCCACGACCCACAGTGGGCAATATGACCAATTTAGGTGGACGAAATTCTGAAACTTGTCTATATTTAACCTTTGGGGTCCTAGATTACGGAAAAATATATTTTAAAAATTATAACAAAAAAATGTTAAAAAAATAATTAATTTTTTGACACGATTGGCGAGCGCACAGTGGTCAAACAAATTTAAAAACTAAAATCTAAAACTTTCCTATATTTTACTTTTGAAGTCCCAGAGTACGGGAAAAATAATACAAAAAATCTAATTATGGCTCGGAGTTACTAAAATATGCTAACAGATGTATTTTATTTGATTATATAAGAAATTCTTGAAATTATATATTGTAAAACTTTTGATTCGGAGTGTTTTGTCTGAAAAAAATTGTTTCACCCAAAATCGCAAAAATTCATTATAATATCTAAAGACTAGAAGGATTAGTTAAACAAATCCTTGGGGTAACTTGGGGGTCATATAGTTTTTCGTTATTGGATAGGGGCATACCTTTGCAAATTAACTAAATTAAATTAACTCTACAGGTGAGATTGCTGTTTATATTCAATAACGAGTTTGGAAATATAATGTCTTACCTTTCTTAGCAATGTCCATTGTTAAATAAAAGCAAAAAAACTTTGCTCTGAATACACTTTGAACAGAATAAATGACCATCGTATAAAGATAATCCTACTGCCGGTTATTAGGCACTTGTGTGAACAGGAATGATTCATTCATATACTATTTCTTTGTAAACACTGTATAGCGGGAAATATTAGTATTAATGGTCTTGCCAAATAATAATAAAAAGGTGAAGCACTGGAAAATTCCAAACTTTTGACTTGACTTTTGTCCACTTAAATTGGTGATTTTGCCCACTGTGCGGCCCTGGAATTGTATATTTAAGATGTAACCTGTCTGGAGTTTACATGATTTTTTTTATTAATATTGGTTGACTAGAACTGCCACTTAAAACTACGCTTTTTAGATTTTTTTGTTTTTGTAAAGCCAGTATCGACGACTGTCAATATACAATAGAAAATACGTTTTTAAAAATTTATCTTAGGTGATTTCTAAACCTGTGATTAATTGACAAACTAAAGGTACATAAGGGATTTTTTTTTTTATTCGACATTTAGCCCTATCAAGTTATATCAATGTAAATAACATAATAAAAATGAACATTTAATTATTATATTCTATTAAGACTTATAACTGAGTTTAATAATACACGGATTAGATATGCTAATAGGACAAATTGATATTTGGTTGTACAATAAGTTCATAGCGTTTTTAAATATTTCAATTTAATCCTCTCTGTGTTTATAAAATCATGATTACTTGTTCAATAATGTTTACTTATTTCAAAAAAACGAGGTGCGCTTATGCATCTGTTTCAACCGGTATTCTGTATCTTTTAGTGGTCTTATGCTTGCTCAAAATTAAAGAAAAATTTCTTTTTCGTCATTTAATGGTTTTTTTTAACTAAAAGAAAAATCCTCTGCACATGCGGTAAAAAAAAAAGCTGTGGTGATGATTGGAGGAAGCATACCTCCGTATTAGGAGAAAGCACTGTCCGTAAGTGGTTTGCTCGGTTTAGAACCGGAAATTTCGACTTGGAAGACGCTAAGAGCTCGGGTCGTCCTTCAACTGTTGATGATGACCCAATACCAAAAATTACCTGAAAAATAGCAACTTGTAATAATAGATCAAAATGGGTCATATATAACTGATAAAACATATTTACAAGGATCTGAATTTTTTATTGAAATCACTAGTAAAAACCACTACGAACTTATTTCTCAACCCAATAATTATTGAAATTTACAAATGTAATAATAAATTATTGTATTAAATGTGAGTAGAATATGATGCGCGTGTGGCGAAACTACCTACTTACAGCACTCCAAAGAGTATTCTAAAGTGGAAAGTCTTTTTTTTCAGGATTGTCTGGAATTAAAGAGGAAGCAAGTTTAAAAATCAGTGGGTTAGAGTGGGAATGAAGTTTTCGTTTAATATTACCTAGTTATTATGAATTAGTTTATTTGTGACAAAGGAAGGACGATGAGGAATTTACGAAGGATTGCGGATTGTTAGGACTGAACACGGGGAGAATTCGGTGGTTTAGTAGAGCCCCAAAGCTCAACTCCGTAGGTCCAGATAGGCCTAATAATGGTCATGCAAATGATCATTTTGTAGTTAGGAGAAAGGTTAGAGCGTCTCTCTATAAAGTGTCGGAGAAGCGTCCAAGAGGCAGGCCGAGACGTAGGTGGGAGGATTTTATTACGTCGGATCTTGGGCATTTGCGTCGTTGGCTTGATCTATTTTGGTTTAGATCGATGTTATCAGCATCGGTTGGTTAAGCTTATCATGATTTTACATTTCAGATCTGGACGAGTGAAATTTAAAAAAAATGGAATTATCTTGTGTTACTGCCCAACCATTTAATTCTTCAATTGAAACTTTAAAGGTATTGGTTTTAGTCAGTTACTAATTATAGATTGCATTTGATCTTTTCGACTGTTAACCGCACCTTGTCCTAATCTACGACTTGGTGGTTCGGTTAAGGGAAATTGGAGCCACTTGAAAAAAAAAAAAAAACCTTAAAGAAAAAAGTAAGAAATTACTTTAATAATTTCCAGGACGAGGGTAAGTTGGTAAAGTCGGCAGACGGGACTGGTCTTGCCCCTGCTCAATGATGTATAACAGCCGGCCTTCGGTTAATTGCTAAGTTCGAGGCCTAAGTCCTTTTAACCCCGGACTTAACTCTCTTTTAACTTCATAACCTCAGCCTGGCGCTTGGGAGAATTAATTCGTTAGTTCTTGAGGCGCAGCAGGTGTCGCCCGGTTTCAGGGTCTGCTGGGTCTCATAAATTGTCAATCATTTTCTTTCTATGAGAATCTCTGACTATTTTTAAATTTTCTTTTTTTTTTTTTTAATTTTATATAATGGACTCGTTTTGACACTGCAAAGTTTTTTCCACACAGAAAAATATTACGTTTTTTCCAATTCAGGGAATTCATTTGACTTGAAAGTCTCATAATGATATAGTAATTGTTGACCACAGAATATACATATAAGATAGAAGTTGTGATTGGGAGGGGGGGGGGGTTGAAGGAGAGTTGTGATCATAAAATAAATCACACTAATAAGAGTAACTAATATTTTTGTTCTGACGTTTTGGCATAAATTTAGGGTTTAAAAAGCTATAACGATAGCAAACCGATTCCACTAATAATTCCTTTTATTTCAAGAAAGTTTGCATTGACCGATAGATCTAAAAACGTGATTCCGTTATGTAAATACGGATTACAAAATTTTTAAGATCGCTCTTTCCTTTTCTATCCGTATTTAATGAAACGTAAAGTGCAAGTACTAGTAAGTTGTGATTAGTAGGGGGGGGGGAGAGGAGAGATGTGATCATTAAATAAATTACACTTAATAGGAATAACTTATATTTTTGCTGACGTTTTGGCCTAAATTTGAGACCTTCATTAGGGCTAAAAAAAAGAGCAACGTTAACAAATCGATTTCACCTTATAATTCCTACTATTTTAAGGAAAATTGTTACTAATACTAATTTATCCCTTTTTTCAGACTTTTACTGTACTGTATTAGGGGTGGGCATAATCGAATGATCGTCATAATCGGATGATCGGAGTTCGCTGATCCAAATAATCGAATGATTCTCCGAACCGATTAATCGAATAATCGATTAATTCGAATGATTGAAATAATCGAATGATCCGATAATCGTCATTCGATTATGCCCACCCCTATACTGTATACTATAATATGTCACAAATAACAAGAAAAAAATTACAAGCGTGTGGTAAGCCGAGAAAGAGTCCTGTACTCCTAATAGACATTGGTTCCTAAATCACATGCGGTCCTTACTTTTCGAATCATATTAAATTATTTAATTTTGGGAAAAAAAAAAAATATATATATACCAGTCACTCAATACTTATATTGAGTATAATATATATATATATATATATATATATATATATATATATATTATATATATATATATATATATATATATATATATATGAATAAATTTCATTAACAATTTAAATTAATACAAGACTTAAAAAAACCACAACACGTAAACCGCTATAAAATTCTAATAATTTCCACATTTTAATTTCCTTTTTTCAGCAGTAACATAACTTTAACCAAAAAATTCATGGCTAAACCATCGCACCAACGCTCGCGACCTTTCGTGTAAACAAAATCAAACTTAATTACTTGTATTGTTCTTAAAGCGATCTTGGATTTTTCGAGAGAAAAATATTCAAATTCAATTGATTGCCAAAGAAACCAAAACAGAAATGATCAATTAGAAGGGTGAAGGTTATTGGTCGAAAGGCGGCTAGTTTATGCAGATGGCGTGCCCGGGGTTGTGCAAGGGCGGCCACGGTTAGCACGCTATCCAATGGCGATAACAGGATGCGGGGCCTTTTGCTTAGCAGCTCTTAGCGGCAATAACAGCCTTGTTAATACCCTCTCCTACCTGTCGTAAGTGTCTATCTTAGGCTTACCATGTGAAAATATCTTACTTTATATATGATTAGAGAAGCTGTTTAGGGTATGGTAATAAAAAGAATCTATTACTTATAAGAAAAACGTGTGTTTTGGTGGTGACGTTACTGGCTAAATGTTAGGCCTTCGTCCGGACTAAAAAAACAACACAATGAGGTAAGTTTATGCCCTATTCGTCACTTTACATTGCCTTCCACAGCTTTGTATATAAGATACAGTTCTTTTTAACATCTTCAGCTTTCCAACGATATATTATACATCATTATTACTAATTTTCCGTTCGGAAAAAAAATGACCAAAAAAAAAAGTTTGTTCTTTCATGATATATAAGGATTTTTTTTAATGAATAATAATAAGTTGATATTGTTAATTCTTTTAAATCTACAAAATTTATGCAACTTTAAAAAGGAAAATGAAAGAAAGCCCATAAAATTGCACGTTGGTACTGCAAGTTTAATCAAAATTGTTTTTTTTTTTTTTTTTTTTTTTTTTTTTTTTTTTTATTGAGAAATATTACAATTTGTTGCATAATGAACAGTAGTAATAGAGATGTAGTACACATTCATACAATATATACAGCCAATAATGATAAAGTCAATTTACATAAAATCGGAAATAAATAAATTCAAATATATACAAAAAAAAAAGCAACAAGAAACAAATCAAAACAACAACCTGTAGTAGAGATAAATACAAGTTGGGGAATAAATAAAAATCATACAAGCATACTTAACTATATACAATATATACAATCAGCCAAAGGAACCCTAGACTCGGCTGCTCCCCCACAAGTGGGGGGAGAAGCGGAATCCAAGAGATCCCAGCGCCTCCCACTCAGCACTTCACTGGTGTATGCCAGTGGAGGCCGAGCCACAGCGGAATAGCCACAAACATACAGTACATGAGTGGAGGATCTGACCAGTGTCAGAACTCCAGATAAATGTTTACAAAACGTCGCGGGGCCACTGCCGTTTCAATCTTCGAGGAGGATTGTAGGGATGGGTGAAGCTGGAAAGCGATTGAGCAAGAGGATTAGGATGATGAAGAAGGTTCTGATGGAATTTGGAGAATTTGGATGGTACCAGATCTAAAATAAATGGAATATTAAGGTCATGGTGTAGGGTACAGTTGGTAACGTAATAAGGAGCATTAACTATTGTTCGGAGGACTTTGGATTGGAAGGATTGGATACGTTTGATGTTAGAATGTTTAGTTGTCCCCCATAGTTCAAGTCCGTAGGTCCAAAATTGTTAGAGCCGTTTTGAGAAAATCTTAAAAAGGTGAAAAATGCAAAGTATAAAGTGGCTGTTCTGGTTTGCCGATTTTGATGAAAAAGTTTTTGTCACATGTAAAGAAAAAAAGTAAATTTTATTCTGGGACCTTCTGTCCCCTAAGAATAACAATAAAGTACAATAACTGAGTCTGGTGTCTAGCATAAAAATTAAAACATTAACAAAAAAAACTTAAGGTTATACTTATATTATTTATAAAAGTAGTAAATATAATTAACTGAACGACATATAACTACTACTTGCATTATTTAATAAGTAGTAAGTACAACGACAATAGTACACTCTTGTATGGTTATATAATGCTAAACACATGTGCATGAAGAGATACTATAATTGTACCTCAAACTAATAATAATAGGCTTAGCGAACCTGGAGGTTCGATGCCGATACCACCAAATCCCTCCTACACAGACTCGTCCAATGTTCACCGTTCAAGCACAAGCCCCCGAGATCAGCCTTAACGCAATCCTCCCATCAACGCTTCAGCCTACCTTTCGCACGCCTACCAGTCGGATCAGCGAATACCAACTTTCTCGGAATCCGGTCCTCACCGAGCCTAACAACTTTACTCGCCCATTTGAGTCTCCGCGATGCTATCAACTCAATTATATTCACAGGATACAAGTTCCGAAAATTCCGCGTTGTGCAAACTTCTAAACTCCCCAGTGGCCTCATCTCTCTTAGGACCAAATATTTTACGCAGTACCTTATTTTCGAAAACCTTAAGTCGTTGTTCATCCTTAAAAGTAAGCGGCCACGTTTCACATCCGTAAAGAACCGTCGGAAGAATAATAGTTTTATAAATTCTAACCTTTAAATTTTTAGACAGAATCCGCGAACTAAGTAACTTAGCAACTGAATAATAACACGCATTTCCCACCTTTATCCGAGACTTTATTTCTTCCTGGATTTCATTTTTTCTTGTTAACATTGAACCTAAATACTTGAATTTCTCTACGTGTTCAAATGTATGCCCTGATACCTCAATAGCACCAAGATCGCCACCGTTTCTGCTAGTAATAATATATTTCGTCTTATTGGTATTTAATTCGATTCCTATTTCCTTGCCGGTTTTTATTACACACTTGTATTTAGTTGTATGGTTTCCGTGTCTTCACCTAGCAGTACCACATCATCGGCATACCCCAAAACCGGAATCTCGTCATCCATATTTAAACCTTTCTCGGTGCACATCACCTTTTCTATGACATATTCTAAAGCTATATTAAATAACACAGGTGAAAATCTCTAATTTTCATCTTGCGCCGTGATGCCCCTGAAGCAGTCCCAACCCGGAGACCCGAATTTGGGGACTAGTTTACCTCCGGATTATGAGCATTTTACCTCAGAGGAATCCATGACTGTTGGTGGTATTTTGTGAACAAAAATATGTGAGTGGGGCGTTCGAACCTATGTCACAGCAAGCCTAAAGGGCCGAAGCCTAAAGGGCCGTTCTCATTGTTGGTCAGCGAGTCCATCGGACTTGGCCGGGAGGAGCTTCCGAGGAAATTCCACCGACCATCCCTACATTCGCCAACCGTGGGACGCTCCCCATACGCAGTAATGAGATACGCGCGAGGGTACCTCAAACTAATATCATAAAATCATAGAAAGAAAAAAAGACAAGTTTTTGTAAACATATTTTTAGTGTTCCTCATTTTAGAGTGAAATATGACTCTTCTTAAATTTTGTATGCAATTATTCGGAAGATTGATTACTGAGATGATGGAATAATTTGTTTTTCAAAATTTCGAGTATATATGAAACTTCGGTTTCGTTCGACTTTTCTTTTTGTGCTAGACTTACCACACACACAGAATTTTTCGTAGGAATGATTATTTGGACTTAAGGGTTCCTAAAACGCGTATTACTGTTGAAATCTGAATTTAGAATATTATCAAGATCGCAATTCATTCCCTTATTATATATTTCACATATAGGTATGTGGGAGTAACAAAATAGTACTTTTATATAATGTTGTATAAGATAATGAAAGGTGTTCAAAGTAAATGTTTCCATCGAGATTCAATTTAATTCCTTAAACTTTTTCAACTCTAACTTTATTTGAAGTCCTTAAATTGATTTTCACAACGAAGCTAAGTGAAATTCAAGTGTTTTTTTTTTTGTTTTTTTCGCTTTGTTTTGTTCTGCGTTTAAATGGTTTTTGTAGGATTTAGAACTTAATAAAATCGGTAGTACTTTAAAAAGTAACTTTTGGAAAGAACTGCTATTGTTTGAAGTTTTTAAATAACTAGTGTGCTCTTATGGGCAATAGCTTCCCTTAAAACTAAACTATTATGGTGCAAAAAGTAAAAAAAAATTAATTTCTTTAAAAATGTCTGAAAGTAACTTTTGGAATTCGGCGTCAAAATTGCTATTCTATAATCTCGCAAAAATGAATTTATTATATCTAGTTTCTTTCCGATAAAAGATAGACTGTTGGTCAGTGGTTTCGAATTGGACCAACAGCCTGGTTATACATAGAATCCATCCATTGACAGAGATTCCTTCAGTTACTGAGAAGCGGTCGGACTTGATGCCATCGTTGGATCTAATGACGCCATTAAGCGTTTGCAACATTTGGCCGGGGAACGTGTGCCATATTCCGCTCCTTCCAAACACTAACCTACATTCTGCATCCAAACCTAATATAGGGCCACGAGCATGATTATCATTTTACCACTTTACTTAAAATATACATATATTATTTAAGAATTACATTATTTTCAAGTTCAATTAAATATAGTTATAGCTTTTTTCAGTCAAATTCATATTTTTTTTAATGAATTTCATTATTTTTACTTTCACTTACCTGTATATGAAATATATAGTAAGGGAAAGTATTGCGATCGTGAAAATTTTAGAATTCTAGTTTTCAACGGAAATGCATGTCTAGGATCCGATGAGTCCAAATAACCAAGTCCCGCAAAATGGTCTGTGTGTCCGTGTGTTTTTGGTAAGTGCAGCACGAAAATGAAAATGTATACGGAAATGAAATTTCATATTTAAGACACCTATACGCCCGAAATGTTACAGCAACCTTTTCATGAAAATCGGCTGACCAGAAGGGCCACTTTATACCATGCATTTTGCACCTTTTTACTATTTTCTCAAAAACGGCTCTAACGATTTTGATTAAACTTGCTATATGGATCTAAAATTTAATGACCTTTAATATGATGTAGATTTCATTCTGATTGAAATGGTCTGACAGGGCTTAAATGCCGATATTTTAAAATTTCTTCCCTAAAGTATCTTTAATTTTGCATATTTTATGATATTGACCATATTATCTGATTAGCATTTCTAAAGATCAGGTACATATAGAAGTTGAACGAATTCGATATCTTACTAAAAGAGAAAACTGCATGAATATTTTTT
Organism: Piezodorus guildinii; assembly: GCA_023052935.1. NCBI lineage: Eukaryota > Metazoa > Arthropoda > Insecta > Hemiptera > Pentatomidae > Piezodorus > Piezodorus guildinii. The sequence continues at coordinate 104,198,753 of CM041295.1, forward strand.
TAATGCAATTTTTATTTTTTTAACTTAAGAACAGAAAAATATATCATCCACGTGCTATTGTAAGAAGTTAACGGAGAGTATTTAAAAAAAATTAAACGATAAAAAAGTACTTTCATAGTACCACTTTTTTATTTTTCTGTTTAAATATTTTTCATTCAAATTTTGACCTGGTAGGATTCTTAGGAAATTGAATGGATAGGAAGTAAAGGAATAAACATAATACAGAGGTTGGAAGGGTATTCGAGTTATGGATAAGAGTAGAAATAGAGTTCCATATGGAAGAGGATCGGATAATTAATGACCTGTCGAAAGCTGCGGTGCGTTGGTGGTTATTATACAAATTAAAGAAGGCCACGTACGAGTGTTCCGAGAATGAATCCACGATTTGAATAGTAGGAAGTCTGAGATTCATGATGGACGGCGGGATCAGATGACTTGGTAAAGAAAAGTTTTCTAGAAGTAGAAGTACCTGCGACGGTAGGAAGGAAAGAGGAACTCTTTTACACTTCCAGAAATCGAGTGACAGAAATGTTTCAATAACCAACCCAAAGATTGATCACATGAAGCAATCATATACAACCTTTTTAGCTCTTCCTCAAGATCTCCAGAGACACCCCCAAACACAGTACAACAATAGTCGAAGGGGGGGGGGGAGATAAGGGGGTTTCAAAACCTCTGGGTTTCTAAAGGAAAGAGGTTACGGATGGCGTTTAATCGTTTTAAAGTGATAAAGGAGCTATGTTATGATATGTGTTGGGATATGTTAGAAATGTGTTTTTTCTAGGAGAAGGTCTGGTGATTCCAAAGTTTTATTGGATTGGTGGAATTCTATCGGATTATTGTTTAGAAATAGGTTCGGAATGAGAGAGAGTTTTAATGAACGGTACATATTACAATGGTCCACTGACTAATTCGATTTAAATCGTTTTGGAGCTTTTTGATTGCTAGTAAGGTGGGAAGAAGGACAGGCAAATTTGGAAATCGTCGTCATAGAAATGATTTTGTGAGTGATCAATAAGGTTATTTATGTAAACATAAAATAGGGTGGAGGGAGCAGTGATGGGCCCTGTGGGACACCAGTACGTGTATTTCCTTTGAAACCCCGAATTAGGAAATTTCCACGATCACAATATTTTCCCTTACCATGTATTTCATACAAAAGTATGAGAAAGTAAAAAATTATTTAAGCCAACATACTGTCATTAAAAATTATTTAAATTTCTTATAAAAACTTTTGTAAAATTCCAAATATATTTAGTTGTTTTTTTCAAAAAATATGGATTAGAAAATTTGTAGGAGAGATTAATCGTAAGGGATGAAAGGGTGTCGAATAAACACTGGCGCCAGGCTGTCTCACTCCAACTTTTTCCTCTTGTTTATTTTTTTATACTTTTCCCTCTTTCTGTTTGCTCTATCAGGTGAAATTGTCGGTAATATTTTTCTTCAAATATACATTGGAAAACATTATTTCGTTCCGAAATTACAAGAAATACCTCAACTAATTAGTAATCATATCACTAAATTTAATAATTAATATCTTTAGTTGACCGTTGAGAAATCAAGAAGTAAGAGAGTTGTGGAGATTTCGAATAACATTTTGGTTTATACTTATACAAGGGTCTTGGGTTCAGTAAACATAAAGATTCGTGATGTTTTAAGGCCAACGGCCGTGCAAGGAGTTCATTAGCCCAAGATTACGCTCAGCCGCCAGATTTTTTTCATGGTTTATATATATTTTTTATATATATTATTATATTTTTTACACACACACACATATATATATATACACTCCCAGAATACTAAAAGAATATACTTTATGTATATTTTTTTTTCATTTTTGATAAGTTTAAACACTGTTTTTATGCAAAACATGTTTATTATCACTGTACTAAAATCATAATACACTTATTTCATACCGTTCTTAACCAGTCAATGTATTAAGTATATGTTGCGATAGAATATACGTTAATTGTCCCTAATGTCAAAAATCCATAGTAATAAATTCGAAATAGAACATTATTTTAGTTGTTTGCTACTTTCCATTATAATCAAACGATTTTCTCTTTATAGTTAAAAAAAACAACAAAAGCTTCCAAGAAAGGGGAGAGGAGTTGAGAATTAGATAAGATCTTAATGTTTCTCTGAAAGTTATATGGTTAGTACACAGCTCCAACCGCCTAATTTTCCCCCATTCCTGTGAATGGTCAGGTACCCAGAAAGTTGGAGCCAAGATAACATTCCAGTTTGGGCTTCTGACTCATTGCACCTGAGGCGGTCCAGTAATTGTTATCATCTTCCCCCAAAATCAACTCCTCAATGTTTTTTCAATTTTGAGCAAATTACTCTAAAATTTATTTACCACACTTGTACAATACGACCCATCGGAAAAATATTGCTTTAATTTTTTTTTGTACCCAAAATACACGTACGGGGTCCAAATGAATAAGTCTTGCAAAAAAGTCTGTGGGGTATGTCATGCTTGAAAGTTAATTCAAATTAAGTTAAATGAGGCTGAAAATCCATATTTTAAAATCGCATATCCCTGAGATGTTACGTTTTATTTTATTTTATTTTTTTTAATCAGACAACCATAAATGCCTCATTTTACGATTTTCTCAAAAAGGCTTTAACGATATTAATTAAAATCGCTGTATCGAATATTCATGGGACCTTAAAAGGTTTAATTTTCGGTGAATACTGAATAGTTACCCACTATATAGAGGCTGGGTGCGCCCCAGGAGGATCTCCCTACCCTATGGTCATCCCACTACAGAAAGAACACAATAAATAATCAGCAATATAAATGATCACCAGCTGGGATTCGAAAGCTAACAGTATTACAGTGTTATATGAAATCATAACAGCTTTGTATCATAACTAATTGTATGATTGTATTATTTAAAATGTTAATAGTTCATCTTTTAATAATAACGATTTTTTTTTTCCAGGTAAGCACCTTTTTTATTTTAACCTAAGGATAGTGAGGTAAGTCGTACGAGAATGTTTAACATCATTATTTCACTTTTATATTATTTATTCTTTTTAATTATCTTTTGTAATTAAAGACTCATTCTTTACACAGTCTACATATCTCATATCTCAACCTATTTTAACATTTTCCTATCTAACCATGCTTATGAATCAATTATTGCCTTCTAAAATCTTCAAGCCCACATCAGGCACCTTAGAGTATGGTATAAGAATCCCAATTAAATTAAATTAAATTCCGATGAATCCCATTCAATTGCCTTCACACTTCTTCGCAAACCTATGACTTCCTGCCCTAAGTATCCTTCAAAAATATGCCGCTTGTCCCGGTTAAAGATATCCGATACTTTAAACTACATCTTGAGAAATGTCTCATATGGAATCCTCATACTAGACTGAAACGGCAAGAAACTACCTCATCGTTTCGGCTGTTTTAACGCTTACTAGACAAACACTCCAATAAAACATTAAACCTAATTACCAAACTCTCATCTATATATAGCATTTCCAAGTCAAATTCAACCTTTTCCAAGTCAAATTCAACCTTTTCCAAGTCAAATTCAACCTTTTCCAAGTCAAATTCAACCTTTTCCATTTCAAATTCAACCTTTTTCGATTTCAATAAAATAATAAAAATCAAATTAACATGATTTTATGTTTTAATGGTTATTTTAATTACACCTTGTGTTTTTAACCCTTGCGGCTTGTTAAATGTTCCCAGGGGTCTTTCTACATATAATTAGTCACGAATATAATAATAAGTATAACCGATACTTTAATTTTAAGACATTTGCGATACAAAGTCTGGTAGTCGGATTAGCGGGATTCGTTTTATTTTAGTTTTATAATCGCGGGCGAAAATATTATCAATAGAGGTTTATTTTAACTTTTTCGTATTTATTGGATAGTAGGCTCAGCAGATGCGTTCCCAAAGGTTCGTTACCGATTATACTATTAATTTTAATCGCGCTCGCTCAAATATGGGTTTATTATAACTTTTTCGTATTTATTGGATACATGGCTCAGTAACTGCGTTCCCAAAGGTTCGTTACCGACTACACTATTAATTGCAATAGCGCTCGCTCAAATATGGGTTTATTATAACTTTTTCGTATTTATTGGATACAAGGCTCAGTAGCTGCGTTCCCAAAGGTTCGTTACCGACTACACTGTTTTTTTAATCGCGCTCGCTCAAATATGGGTTTATTATAACTTTTTCGTATTTATTGGATACTAGGCACAGTAGCTGCGTTACGGGGGATTCTTTCCCGATCATTCTATTAATTATTCGTGCGCTCGCTCAAATATGGGTTTATTATAACTTTTTCGTATTTATTGGATACTAGGCACAGTAGCTGCGTTACGGGGGGTTCTTTCCCGACCATTCTATTAATTATTCGTGCGCTCGCTCAAATATGGGTTTATTATAACTTTTTCGTATTTATTCGCTATTAGGCCCATTTGATGCGTTGCGGAGGTTGCTATCCCAATTATTCAATTTATTTTAAGTGCTCTCGCTCAAGAAGAGGTTTATTTTAACTTGTTCGTATTTACTGCATACTAGGCTCAGTCGCTGCGTAACCAAGGACTCGTTACAGATTATGCTATTAATTTTAATTGCGCTAACTCAAGTAGAGGTTTATTAAATAAGAATGTACTTATAAAATCGTTCTGTTTAGCTGATTATTATCAAACTCCAAAATATTAACCAAAAAGATAACTTACTATCCTGAAAAAAAGGATAAGCGGTAACCCAATACATGAAAAGTTACAAAAAACACGAAATAAACTTACATTAGACCAACTGACTAAAAAAACATTAACACTTTCACTAACAAAACTCCCGAAACACAAATACAGAAATTAGCATAGAAAAGAAACACGAATTTATAAAATACCCATAATTGAGCGAGCGCGATAACAATTAATAGTGTAATCGGTAACGAACCTTTGGAAACGCAGCTACTGAGCCTAGTATCCAATAAATACGAAAAAGTTATAATACACCCATATTTGAGCGAGCGCACGAATAATTAATAGAATGGTCGGAGAAGAACCCCCCGTAACGCAGCTACTGTGCCTAGTATCCAATAAATACGAAAAAGTTATAATAAACCCATATTTGAGCGAGCGCACGAATAATTAATAGAATGGTCGGGAAAGAACCCCCCGTAACGCAGCTACTGTGCCTAGTATCCAATAAATACGAAAAAGTTATAATAAACCCATATTTGAGCGAGCGCACGAATAATTAATAGAATGGTCGGGAAAGAACCCCCCGTAACGCAGCTACTGTGCCTAGTATCCAATAAATACGAAAAAGTTATAATAAACCCATATTTGAGCGAGCGCACGAATAATTAATAGAATGGTCGGGAAAGAACCCCCCGTAACGCAGCTACTGTGCCTAGTATCCAATAAATACGAAAAAGTTATAATAAACCCATATTTGAGCGAGCGCACGAATAATTAATAGAATGGTCGGGAAAGAACCCCCCGTAACGCAGCTACTGTGCCTAGTATCCAATAAATACGAAAAAGTTATAATAAACCCATATTTGAGCGAGCGCACGAATAATTAATAGAATGGTCGGGAAAGAACCCCCCGTAACGCAGCTACTGTGCCTAGTATCCAATAAATACGAAAAAGTTATAATAAACCCATATTTGAGCGAGCGCACGAATAATTAATAGAATGGTCGGGAAAGAACCCCCCGTAACGCAGCTACTGTGCCTAGTATCCAATAAATACGAAAAAGTTATAATAAACCCATATTTGAGCGAGCGCACGAATAATTAATAGAATGGTCGGGAAAGAACCCCCCGTAACGCAGCTACTGTGCCTAGTATCCAATAAATACGAAAAAGTTATAATAAACCCATATTTGAGCGAGCGCACGAATAATTAATAGAATGATCGGGAAAGAATCCCCCGTAACGCAGCTACTGTGCCTAGTATCCAATAAATACGAAAAAGTTATAATAAACCCATATTTGAGCGAGCGCGATTAAAAAAACAGTGTAGTCGGTAACGAACCTTTGGGAACGCAGCTACTGAGCCTTGTATCCAATAAATACGAAAAAGTTATAATAAACCCATATTTGAGCGAGCGCTATTGCAATTAATAGTGTAGTCGGTAACGAACCTTTGGGAACGCAGTTACTGAGCCATGTATCCAATAAATACGAAAAAGTTATAATAAACCCATATTTGAGCGAGCGCGATTAAAATTAACAGTATAATCGGTAACGAACCTTTGGGAACGCATCTGCTGAGCCTACTATCCAATAAATACGAAAAAGTTAAAATAAACCTCTATTGATAATATTTTCGCCCGCGATTATAAAACTAAAATAAAACGAATCCCGCTAATCCGACTACCAGACTTTGTATCGCAAATGTCTTAAAATTTAAGTATCGGTTATACTTATTTTTATTATATTCGTGACTAATTCTATGTAGAAAGGCCCCTGGGAACATTTAACAAGCCACAAGGGTTAAAAACACAAGGTGTAATTAAAATAACCATTAAAACATAAAATCATGTTAATTTGATTTTTATTATTTTATTGAAATCGAAAAAGGTTGAATTTGAAATGGAAAAGGTTGAATTTGACTTGGAAAAGGTTGAATTTGAAATGGAAAAGGTTGAATTTGACTTGGAAAAGGTGTAATTTGACTTGGAAAAGGTTGAATTTGACTTGGAAAAGGTTGAATTTGACTTGGAAAAGGTTGAATTTGACTTGGAAAAGGTTGAATTTGACTTGGAAATGCTATAGACTCACGGAGTAGAGCTGTATGGCCCTACTAAACCATGGAATTATTCTCATTTTTGATCCATACAATCCCAAATTTCAAATGCTCCTTTCTTACGAATAAGTTCATGCATAAAGATCTTAAAATTTCCGGTGTTACTAATTTGTCCCGAGCTAAATGGAGTTTATTTCTCATGATTAACTCCATTCCCACTCGTTACCCACTAGTTTCAATCCTTGCTTCCAAAATAAAATTAAATGGCTTTAATAATTGTAAAATTTATGGGCTTTACTATCACTTAGATTATAATTTAAATATTCTGATTGGGCTTAAATATCGAATTTTCATAAATTTATTTACCAAAAGTACTTTTTTTTTCTTTTTTGTAATAGGTATAATGCATTATTTCTTGTTATTAGTTGTAATAAAAAAAAAAATGATAAAAAGAATATATGCACAGCTTTAATTTGGTAATAAGGGTGACAACATAATACATATTTATTTATTTTATGTTTATTTTTTTAATGTAATGTGATGTTGGAAAGATAATATATTTATTAATATAATATTTATCAACATATATATATATATATATATATATATATATATATATATATATATATATATATATATATTAATATAATAACATATTTTAGAATACAAAATTCTAATATAAATTTAGTATATATATTCGTGACTAATTATATGTAGAAAGGCCCCTGGGAACATTTAACAATGTGGAAATGCTACCAACCTTCAACCTCACCACCTACCAACCTTCACCTTGTTCAACCTCACCACTTTCTTGTTTTTCATCATTTTAAAGTTAATTGAATGAAGAAGTTTTTCTGAGATACGGAAAATCGGAGACCTAGCGATAGAAAAGTAATAGCCCCTTGAAATGTACAAACATTCATAGAAATATTAAAATTTATTAGAATACAAAATTTTTAATATAAATTCATGTAGAAGGTAAAGGAGAGTTAACAAAAATACACATGAAGCTAATTGATTGTTTTGAATAATAGTTTCTATTGTTCTATTATTTAATCTAAAATAAAGTTTTTTTATTAGGAGTTAGTATAAATTTTGTTTTAGAAATTTAATAATTAATTTTAAGAAGGGAAGTAAGTGAATTTTGTGTGTTGCTCGGACCTGATTTTTATTATTGAACTAGCTAGATGCTATCTTAAACAAATCTTTAATACACGTGTGAGCGTCTACCTGTGCTAATATGCGTAGGGAAATAAATAGCGACAAGTTTGTCCATTGGTCTAGCGTATCTATTCATATAGTTGGAGAAACATCCATAGTTGAACCTGCTTTTTGAAAATAAAGTTATAATTGGATCGTAGGTTATCCCTGTTATAAGTTATATCTCGGCCATAACTTTTGGAACTTAGCAATTAAAATTCTGAGTCATTTCGGACAGGTGCCACAAACACTAATCCTATTAGACATTCTATTAATGCTATATCTATCTTATTTTCTCTCGAGATTAATGATAGTAAAAATTTAAAAACAACAAAAATTATTGCAATTTTTTTTTTAAATTATCACTCAAATGTACTTTAGCAATAATTTTAATTAACAATAATAGTAATTATAATTGATGAAAACCTGGTGCTTGATCAACCTCACGATTTTTACTTACCTCCATTTTAAGAAATTCAAGAATAATTGAATAAAGTCGGAGTTTAAATAAGTTTTGAATCTTTTTAACGGTAATATTTTACATCTGTATTACTTTTCTTAAATCAAGAAAAAAAAATTGCTAAACAAATATTTTTTTCTCTTTTCTCTTTCAGTCAGTTGTCAAGTATTTTTCAACTTGTTTAATAATTATTAGGTCCCTTTAATTAAAATGATCCTTTTCATTCAACTTATTTTATTTTCTTATTTTTTTGTCTCTACGTTTCGGCTCTTTGCCATTCTCAAGGGATCTCTTTATACTCCTTTATACACTCTATACAATATATACTTTTTTTTTTTTTTTTTTTTTTTTTTTTTTTTTTTTTTTTTTTTTATTCGTATATATTACAATTTGTCATAATAGACAATAATAATAGTGCTACAGGATCTCATTCATACAATATTTACAATATAAACAAAAGGAAAGTCAAATTACATAAAATAAAATCAAAATAAATAAACGTATACAATAACAAAATTTATAGACAAAATAAATACAAATAAATGAAGTTAACAAATAAATAAACAAAACATGTCACATTCATACCTATGTACAATATTTACAATCAGCTCGGGAACCCCAGACGGGGCTTGTCCCCCCACTTGTGGAAGGACAAGCAGAGTCAAAAGGATCCCAGCGCCTCCCTCTCAGCCGCATCACTGGTACTATACAATATATAGATATATATTTTGTCATAATTGAGTAAAATAAAAATTAAAACTATTATAGGCTGACCAGCCCTGTCCTGGTTGTTATCATGAGTAGATGATTCGACTTCGACTTCGACTTCGGAATATATATATATATATATATATATACAATGATAAAATTAAATAAAATAGAAACAATTCTTAGAAAATATTTTGTTGAACAGAATTAAGAAATAAATTAGTAGATAACTTTTAAATATATACAATAAACAAATATCTTCTTTCAAGGTGTGATGTCAGGGATATAAATATCACAGTTTTTAAGCGTCTTTTTGGGATAGTAAAGGGTATTGGAAAAGTTGGGATTTGAATGAGAAGAGAGAAGCAGCATGGCGGATATGAGTAGGTAGAGAATTCCTAGGTAGAGAGTTCGTCATTTTAAAGTTAATTGAATGAAGAAGTTTTTCTGAGATACGGAAAATCGGACACCTAACGATAGAAAAGTAATAGCCCCCTGAAATGTACAAATATTCATAAAAATTTTCAAATTTAATTTTCTGCATGATGTTGTGTGATACTTTCTTTCTTTTTTTTTTGAGGCTTCGACTTCCTAAACTTCTGGGAAATTTCCGCTTTCCTCATTTGGTACAACTTATTTTTCTGTACATGTACATCAAAAAGATATATTTGATATAGCAGAAAAATATTTAAAAATTGATTTCGCTCCCTATAAATAAACCTTTTCATTCCACATAAGGCTCCCGCAATATGACCAGACATTTATTAGTCATCCTGTATAGGTAAGTGAAATGAAATAATAATAATAGGCTTACTGAACCCTAAGGTTCGAAGCCGATACCACCAAATTCCGCCTACACAGACTCGTCCAATGTTCACCGTTGAATCTCAAGCCCCCGAGATCAGCCTTAACACAATCTTCCAATCGACGCATCGGCATACCTTTCGGACGCCTACCAGTCGGATCAGCGGATACCAACTTTCTCGGAATCCGTTCCTAACCGAGGACTACAACTTTACTCGACCGCTATCAACTCAATTATATTCACGGGATACAAGCTCCGCAATTCCGCATTGTGCAATCTTCTAAACTCCCCAGTGGCCTCATCTCTCTTCGCACCAAATATTTTACGCAGGATCTCATTTTCGAAAACCTTAAGCCGTTGTTCATCCTTAAAAGTAGGCGCCACTTTTCACATCCGTAAAGAACCGACGGAAGATAACATAATAACACGCATTTCCCACCTTTAACCAGGATTTTATTTCTTCCTGGATTTCATTTTTCTTGTTATCATTGAACCTAAATACTTGAATTTCTCTACGTGTTTAAAATTATGCCCTGATATATCAATATCACTTAAATCGCCACCGTTTCTCTTACTAATCATACATTTCGTCTTATCGGTATTTAATTCGAGTCCTATTTTATTATCGGTTTTTATAAACACACTTGTATTAGGTTGGTTTCCGTGTTCTAACCTAGCAGTACCAAATCGTCAGCATACCCCACAACCGAAATCTTGTAACCTATATTTAAACATTTCTCGGTTCACATCACCTTTTCTATGACTATATTAAATAAAACACCATGTTTCAAACCCGATCGCACCTCAAATCTCTCACAGTAATTATGACCCATTCTAACTTTAAGGAATGTTTCCAACAGACACATCTCAACTAGGCTTACTAACGTTTTAGGTATAAGTGAAATGAAAAAAAATTCGAAAAACTCCCAGTAACAGTGTACCTAATTTTTCACGGTAAAAGCTATAAAAAAAAACAAAAAAAAACGTTAAATGAAATTCCGCAGTCAATATACTTATGCCAGAAAAAAAAAAAAAGGCACGATGAGTGCAGGTTGTAATTTTTAATGGTACATTTAGCTTCCCTTCCCTTTCTTTTACACCCTTATCAATAAAGAAGGAAGGTAGCGTGATCAGAGACCACCGTTATTAGCTTACAACATGCGATATCTTAAAAACTTGGGCTGGATTTAATACGAAATGAAATAAAAAAAAAAGTCATGCTAACTCGACGTAACTGATACTGTTTGTTGTTAGAGTCGTTTATAACCCTTGAATGTTTCCATAACTGATTCTCTTTAATTAATGTTGCGTCGGAATGTGTAAGTCCTTTCTCATTACTTATATTCTTTATTTGTCTGTCGACAGAGTTCGTTAGTAGGTTAGCCGTTGCAGTCTAGCTGGTCAAACAAATAGTTTATTATAATTATTATGTTAAGTAGAAAATGATGCATAGAAATCTGATGCGGGAAACACACGACTTTTACTACCTTGGTTGTTAAAATCTATTTTTAAGTAAAGTTAGAGTTAAAATACAGGCAAGTTTTCAGCAAAAGTGTAATTCGTTTTTGTTGAAACATATGCTTTACATTAATTAATATAACAATATCAAATTTTTACGGACAATTATCACTTAATCTTATGCCCTATTCCTTAGTTTACATATCCTTACACCTTTTTTATTTAATAAAATATTTTTTTTTAAAATCTCTTGCTTTCCAGCGCGATATTAAACATCTATATTACTATCATTATGTTTGGGGAAAAAAAAAGTTAATTAAAAAAGATGTATCCCTTAGTTGGTAGTATAATTCGTTAAATTTGTATCCGTTTATTTCTTTCTTTTTTTTATCAATGCTAATAAAATGATTGGAAGGAATTAGTCCGGGTGGCGGTAATTAAAGGAAACAACTAAATAGTTTCAACTATTTTATTGTTTGCCAACGTTTCGACCCCCTTTGTGGGTCATCATCAGGGCTAAAAAGATACAAAAGAATATAATTTCAATGACATTACATACAATATTATATAACCTATTTAGCTAGAGAACGTCGGTATTAAAAAATAACAGAAGAACTGTATATGTAAAAAAAAAACTAAAAAATAAAAAATTTTAAAATGTTAAAATTAAAATTTTCTAAATGTCTTCACTATTCAATTTATTCCAACTTGTATTTATGTTTATTTAACTTTTTTATCAACCTGAAAGATTTGTCAATTAGTGTGTTTTACAATGTTCCATTATTATTTTTTTCCACCCGGTTATCTTTGGATACCTTAAACAGAATTAGGGATAATTAAGTTGGGAGGTACAGTCAATTTTTCTCCATATACATCTTACATCACTGTTCTTACTATTATATAGGTGATATTTCAAGAATTAAATTAGAATTTTTTTATCCTGTATCATTATTATAGTCATAAGTTAAATTTCATTGATTCTTTGTATGGTAGTATTAAGAATTTTAGTCATTGTTGTCAGACCCTGTCCATAAATCAGTACGTACTTTCCATTCTACCCTTTTTCCTACGTATTTTCCATCCTACCTACCCCCCATCTACCAAACAGTACCTAGTTTCCATTCTCCCACCATGCGGTACGTATCTCCACTCTACTTCATATTTTTATATTTCATATTTCATGTAAATTATTGATACCTGTGTAAATTTTGTTTAGTGAACTTTTTTATTTTTTCTGTATAACACTTTCATTATTGTACTATGGTCATTGTATTTTAATTAAGTTTTTTTTTACATATACAGTTCTTCTGTTATTTTTTAATACCGACGTTCTCTAGCCAAATAGGTTATATAATATTGTATTTAATGTCATTGAAATTATATTCTTTTGTATCTTTTTAGCCCTGATGATGACCCACAAAGGGGGTCGAAACGTTGGCAAACAATAAAATAGTTGAAACTATTTAGTTGTTTCATTTAATGACCGCCACCCGGACTAATTCCTTCCAGTAATTCTCAACGGTCAACTAATTACATCCACACTAATAAATTGATGTTTGTTTTTTTTGGGAATCTATAAAATTAAAGGAACTTAAGCATTTATGTCATGTCAAACTATTTCAAAAAAATTTAAACTCACTTGATAAAAATGCTCATTATATTTTACATCTATATAGTCACTTTAATCAAAATAGTTTGAACAATGAAAATCGGAAAAGGTGCAAAATGCATTGTATAAATTGGATCTTCTGGTTCGCCGATTTTGATAAAAAAGTTTCTGTAACATCTTGAGCATATACATTTCAAAAATATAAAATATCAATTTTTAAACAGACGTTTTTGCGGAATTTGCTCATTCGGTATCAGGGTATCCCAAAACGCGTAATTCCGGCCAAAAAATGAATAGGAAAATTTTTACGATAATAATGCTCCTGCTTACTATATATTTCATAGCTATCATACTTACTATAGTGCTATATATTCATAGCTAAGTGAAGGTAAAAACTTAAATACGCACTTTGTAGGTATTTTTTCGCTTAGAAGGCGTCTGGTTCCCCTCATACATTTTTATAAATATAATAGAAAAAAAAGGTAATTATAATTAAAAATCTAGAGCGCACCACACAGTAATTCCGCTTACCCATATTGTTGGGATGAGTGACATTAAAACGAAATAAAAGACTGGGCTAACGTAGACTCGATCCCGTATCGAAAAGAGCTGGTCTTGAGTACTTAATCATTTAAAAATAAAAAAAAAGGTAATATTAAATAAAAAGATAAAATTTAAAGTAAACAAAATAAATAAAAGTTTAATAAAAAAATATGAGGAAAATGTACAAAAAAAAATATATAAAAACCATTTTATTTATAAAAAATCTTCTATTAACCTAACTGTAAAAAAAATAAGTTCTAAAATTGGGTTAGTAGGTTGGTATTACTACTAATGGTACAAAAAAATGAATAAATATAATGAGAAAAAATATATATAGGATAGTTATCTGTCCATATTTTCTTTGGTTCCGCACGACGGGTAGGCGATTGTGATCCACTGGAAGGACGGTTGGTTATGTTCCGCACGACGGGTAGGCGATTCTAGAAGGACGGTTGGTTATCTTCAAAAATGAGACGAAGTCCTGATCGAAGATGGTTTGAAGGCCTAACGAAAGAAGCGTGCTCTCGGCTTACTGGTGCGATCGGTACTCTCTTGAGGGCAAGGGGGCACTGTTATCTGTCTAATCCCTAACTATTGAATAGAAACACTAGAAGACGTAAATATAACATGTAAACTAACAAAAAATTATTTTCCTCATTAAAAAAAAAACTATTTTTAATTTAATTTCATTTTTAAATTATAAACAAAATATACAGGTAAAAAAACAAAAACAAAAATAAATATATATAATGTTCAGGCTCAAACACATATCCTGTAATAAGCTATTTCAGAATTTCATTGATTTTTTATTATCTTAGTATGAAAGCTTGGAGACTTGAACTGTGGGGGAGGGGAGGGGGGCAGCTAAATTCTCTAGAAACACATCCCATCCTTTCATCTGAAGTTTTTTTTATTTTTTTATTTAGCGATCGTTTATGTGTGACGAACCTAACACTATAGGTTTTTGAATTTTTCGATTGCCTTGAGGTGGTCACCGAGGTCTATATAGAGTTTCCCTGATTGTTTTTGAGCAGTTGTTCTGTAATTTTTTCCCTCCGAACTTCGAAGAACTTCCTCATCAAGGCAAGATGTGGCGTAGTGGCTAGTATAACATCTTTCGATGCCCAAGGTTGTTAGTTTAAACCAGGCAGTCGACCCAAGGATTTTTTAATAAGGGTAAAACATCCTGGGTTCCACCGTCGTTTGAAAGGGCCGTAAAATGGTCCCGACCGTGTGCGATGTCAGGTACTCGTTAAAAATCACTATCCTAATTAGACCTGAATAGGCAAAAATTAGGACTCCCACTGTAATATCGTCCAATTAGCATAAAGATATGTTGAATAACCAAACAATCAAAGAAGGGAAGAAGTTCTTTTAAGACTTTCTTTGGCTTACAGACCGAATCATCTTTGTAGAGAATTATTTCGAAGGAGCGAAAAGCTACAGCCTTTAATTCTTTTCCTGGAGAAGTCTGATGATGACTCACGATGTGGATTAAAATGTTGGCAAAACAATAAGTAGTTGTTTTTTTCAACTGTTTCATTGTTTTTTATCTATCTACCTCCACTATATTTTCTTTTGGAAGAGGATAAAAAAGTGATGAAATTTATACGAAGGAATAATCTAGCAAACATAAACAGTTTATTATATAGTGGGTAGTTGAAAGGAAAACTTAAAATCCAGCATTATTGTCCAGACAACGTAATCTCTAGATGTAATTAGCATAAAAGAAAGTAAAGAAGAAGAAAGCAAACAAAAAAATCAGGTTAAAAGAATGTCACATCTTAGGCGACCCTTAGCCTGCCAAGGGAAGAGAAAGATCCCTTAAAGAAGAAGTCAAGGACGGCTAGTTGAGATGATCCGATTACCCTTCTTGATCAGGGGATGACATCCCCCAGGGGGTACTCCACTCCGAGGCAGGGGAAAGAAGACTTAGAGGACGGTGTAGGACAACAAGACTGGATAATCTTGAGGAAAGGAGTATCTCCAGGGATTGCTCCATGGCTCTCGGCCTGGAAGGCTATGCCTGGAGACCCCTTTGTCAGCCCTTTACACCTCCCAGAGGTAGAAGAGCCTCTGAATAATAATAAGAATACAAACATAATTTAAATTTAAATTAACTCGGCATAGTAAATGATTTGTTAACCGTGGTACTAAAAATCATACCGAAACTTGTTGAAGTCTTTACCTACGAAACTTATTAAGAGTTCATAATCTTGGGAAAAATGTGGTTATCTATCTGCTAGTTTTATATACGTTTATAAAATAAGAAATTCAAAATTATTCATATTCTTACTGACGTTTAATTTATATGTATTAAACTTATGCATCTATGAGGATTAATAATTATTCTCAATACTTTAAAAATAAAAAATATTCAGGATTAACAAAATATTGCACACTTAGTGGCAAAAAGGATTGAAACTGTAAGAAATCACTCATTATATATGTAAATTTTTTACAGAAATAGAATAAATGCAAAGTACAATATAGAAAAAAAATTATAACCTTGGCCACAGTAATACCTATACAAAATATTTACATATTGTCCCTGGTAACTCCGAAACAAACTCTGACAACCACTAGTAGATGTCAAGGCGTAAAACCAGGAGATCCCAGCCGCCGGCACTAGTCTAGCAAGTCGGAGGAGACTACTTGGCGCTAGAGCCACATACTCTTAGGACATGTGTAGAGAACCTGGCCACTGCCAACACACCAATTGCATAGTTACTAGAGATCACTCGGCCACTGCAAACACACCAATTGCATAGTTACTAGAGATCACTCGGCAACTACCGGTTCAATCTTCGTGGAGGGATAGAGGGATAGAGGGATGTCTGAAGCTAGGTATGGATTGTAGTTAATCAAACTGAATTAGATATAATACATTTTTTCCTCCATTACATTTCTATTTATGAATAAATAATTAATAATGTATAATATGTAATGAACTGATACCCAATTACATAGTTATTTCTATCGGGAATTATTCAATATTAACTAAATGTCTTTCCAATTCAAAAAAATATTCTGTGGGTAATTGGACGATGCTGTAGCCGGTGTCCTGAATTTGGCCTATCCAGGTGTAATTAGGACAGGGATCTTTAACGAGTACCTGGCATAGCACCATCTTCAGACCTCCAATTTACGTCCCTACTGAAGAACGACATTACACCTTTTTAAAAACCCTAGGACCATCTGCTAGATCTGAACCCATGATCTTAGGCATAATAGGCCTTTATGCTAGTTACTTCACCAAAGGTGACTCCTACAATGGATATTATTGTATTATTATTATTGTGGATATTATTACAAGCTAAACATGGAAGGGAGGTTTGTGTTAGGTCTCCCTGATTGTTGATGACGAGAGTGGAGTAAAGTGATACCGGCATCGAATATCAGGATATGTCAATTCTCGTTATCCAAGTTTCTTAGACCGAAATATTAACGAGCATCTCGAAAGAATATAATTACAATTTCAATCAGATAATAATAGGGGAATGGAGTCAATCAGGGGAAAAACTTTCGAAGTCGTCATCCTTTTGATAGACAAATTAGGACATTAAATACGGCGTGAAAGTTTTATCGTTCCATTCTAATTTCCTTTAAAGGGGACCCGGCGTACTTTTCTTTTTTAATTTTATGCACAACTCCACTCAGAAATTAGATTTGCGTCCGCCCCATTTTTCTCTGATGGGGAAGCTTATTTAAACTGGAAGATTCAGGGTATTAATTGGCATCGGTCTTCCTGATTGCATTTCCTCTCCTAATGCAAACTCATTATAAGAGCTGTCTTTAATTTAACTCCGATTGTGGAAAAGAGGAAGGGAATGGGAGGGGGGATGGGGGTTCTCATACCGTCCCCGAGAATTATATTTCGAATGGAGTGGGGGGAAGCGGTGGAATAAAAGTAAAATATGGCCAACTTGTGCCGCCTGTTCAAAGGGGAAAAGAAAAGGATCCCGGGCTTGGCAATAGGTGGGGCAGCATAATTAAATCAAAGGATTGAGCAAATGAAAGCTCATTCTTTTCATTAGTATGAAAGGGAGGAGCCATGAAAGGGCCCCTTCCAATCACCCAATGGAATTTAGATGACTGAGATAATCACTTAATTTCTTTTCTCATTTTTTCCATTAATGAAGCCCCTCAAGTAACTGCCAAAATTAGGACCGCCGTCTTCTAAAGCCTCACTTAATCGAAAAGGGAGCCGAGTTTAATTTGAGCAGTTTTAATTTAATTGAAAGAAAAAGGGGCTGCAATAGTTGACGAGGCCAAGGGGTATCGTTTCCCATTTTCTGAAACTTGTAGAAGAATCTTCAATCCCGCTATTTGTCAATGATGAATACTTAAACATGTAAATTTCACCCTGGCCGGGAAAAATCAGATCATGGATAACAATAAACTACTGTTTTTCAGTCAAGAAGAAGTTGAGTTTACAAATGGGCGGCGGGCTGATGAGGCATCCTTCATTAAGATAGAAAGAAATATTATTCCCAAACTCTTAAAACTGACCACTATAGCTCCTGAACGATTGGTTCTAGTGATAAATGTTATACAAAAAAAATATTCTCCTTTTAATTTATGATCAGAAAATCGTCAGCAAGTTTTTGATACGAGCTATCCCATCTTCTCAAACCGTGAAAAAACGTGACTCAATACAAACTATACACCCCTAGCTAAAAGACAACCATGTCAAAAAGGGAGGATTAGGAGTAATATGAGACCCAGATACTGAACTTGCATGACAAGAGCATTACCAGAGACTATATAGTACTGCTTGTTGGCCGAAACGCCGTGCAAGGAGGAAATCAAGTCAAGATCACGCTCAACCGATATGTTTTTTCTACGATATTCGGGTACTCACAATTAAAGGGCAATCTCTCGGTTACAATAAAAAAATAACAACAATAATCATCCTGTCCCAAACGGTTCAAAAACGCAACCCGGTTTCGCAAAGGCCTATACACTGGACCACACTGCTCTTTTTAACTAAAAACAAACTGCTAATATACAAGAATTGTTTAAAAAATAACTTTGAAGTTTAAAGAACAGCAGAACCTTTCGTCATTAGAGATCTGTCAGTGATATTCCAATGTAGTCGTATTTCATGTCTTATACGATAGAGAATATACTTGTACACCCATATCAGACCCCGAACTGCGGAGTCTGGAAAGGGAATACCTTAACTCCTGTAATTCTGTATTTCTTATTCTATCCAGGTGCTCCCTTAGGTGATATAATAGGTAATTATGCAAAATCTTGCAACGTCATGCACATATGTTCCCGCTCTGTTTCTTCACGAACCGATGAACGAATAGTCCTTGAATTGTTTTAGTTAATACAGGATAATAATTTTTAGTAATCAATAAACTTATACAGCCAGGAACAGAAGATTTTTCGGAGCCGAAATCAAGGAATATTTATAATAGAATATATGCATGAGTTTAACTATTACTTCTTTTCATATTTATATATTATTATTTAACGTAAGGTGTAAATCATTCATATTTCTAGAAAAAATACAAAAAACTGTTTCTTACTCCTACTCGAGAGTCCCAGATCTCTCTCTAAATGTTGCAACCCCGTCCTAACAAAAGGATAAGGATAGAATTTTTTTTCTTGACAAACCACATTGTAAACGAACCCAATCCATCCTGGTACTGTCCTCACAACCTACGCAGACGACACTTGTGTGTTATCCGTAAATAATGACCCATCTGTTGCTTCCAAAACCCTTCAGTCCCACATTTCTTCCATTGGAGGGAGAATGGTGTCAAAAGTGGAGAATTAAAATCAACCCTACTAAATCCCATCAAATTACCTTCACCCTTGGTCGAAAACCTATGTCCGCCTGTCCCACTATTTCCTTTAACAATATTCCACTCACCTCAGTTGAACAGATCCGGTACCTAGGACTCCATCTAGACAAACGTCTTACTTGGAATCCTCACACTAGACTGAAACGACAAGAAACAGCTCGTAGATACCGCTTACTACAACACTTACTGGACAAACGATCAAAACTTTCCACATACTACAAAAAATTAATTTATATAACCATCATTAGGCCTATTTCGACATATGGGATTGAGTTATGGGGATCCACCAAACCATCCAATTCTTCCCGCATTCAATCCTTGCAATCCAAAATCCTCCGAAAGATCCTAAACGCCCCTTACTTTGTCACCAATAAAATAATGCATAAAGACCTAAATATCCCATTAGTCGCAGATCTAGCCCGAACTAGATATTCCTCCTTTTATTCCAAATTACCCGTCCACTTCAACCCACTCGTCCGCAAACTCTCATCTCCTATTCCTGATCATCTTCCTAGGCGGCTGAAAAGACGATGGCCTCGAGACCTACTTAGCTGAATAAACTTTGAAGTGCTACCACTGGGTAGTTTCTTCACATGCCTGTATCACGCCCACTTGATCTATTAGCACATTTACTTATTGTATTTTATTGTAATACAGTTGTAAATTTCTTTTAAAAAAAAAAAAAAAAAAAAAAAAAAAAAAAAAAAAAAAAAAAAAAAAAAAAAAAAAAAAAAAAAAAAAAAAAAAAAAAAACGAACCCAAATGGCTGGATCATAACCACTGAAGTTGCCTTTTTCTAATTTTTAATTTGAATAATTTAAAGTGATGAGAGATTCTCTCTTCGCAAAACACTACACGCCTTCTACACTATACGGTGTCCATAAAAACATACCTGTCCGAATTCTTGCAGGGGTCCCACATCGAAAATGTATTTGAGCCAATGGGAATGGAGGAATGCGGGACTGTTAATTGGCATAATTATGGGATTTTGCATGTCGGAGATTCCTGAGTAGCTAATGATGTTAGCCAAGGAGGAGGTTGGCCCGATTAATGGAGTACCCTACTTTAGTTCCTCTAACGTCAGATCTGTTTTCGTTATAAACCAGAAGTGTTTATGAGATTGTATCTTATTATCAAATATTTAAAATATAATGAACTTCACAGAAAACGCAGTACATATTCTAACAGTTTTAAAAACGAGACTATTAACGATATAAAAGTATATAAAGAAAAAGAGACGCACTTTTAATTATTTTTTCTTAAATAGCTTAATCACAGCTCTACTCGCTGTAAAGATTTCGATCTTAAGAACATAGTCCTTTTTTATATATGAATTTTCAAAAATGGCAAAACTCGTTTTTCGTGAACATCTATACGATGTTTATAAGTGACATCAATTTGGTCTTTGAGACTAAGCTAACGTTTTTGTTAAAATAACTTTTTCTCTAAAATATATCAACTCCAGTAATTTTGCATATTTATGAACCAAACAAAAACTGGAATGATGATGAGAGTATTCTATATAATTTTGGTCTTTACAACAAATGATCTAAGTGGCTAAGAAAATGGTATAAAAAATCCCGAAAAATTACATCAACTGAAACCTTTGGCGCGATATGACGAGGGAGGTTAGAAATTATTTTCACTCTTAAGTATTTTTCCTTATATAGCTTCATCATTGCACTACATGTTTTAGAAATTTCGATCTTGTAAGCTATAACCTTCTTTCAATATTAATGTTCAAAGAAGGATTATTTTCTAGCTCAGTGATATTTATAGTAATATATCTCAAAAAGGACTGAGTAAAAAACAATGAAACTCAAACAGATTATACATCTATGCGATAAGTACTATAGAATACAATTTAGTGACTGAGACCCAGTTTGTTATTGTGACTCACTTAACTGGTTTTAGTGTTATTATTTGTTTTTTTATGGTCAGTAAATTCGATGAGGGCCACTCTGGTAAGGCAAATAATATTTGATGTATTATATTTTAATAACAAACTAGGTCTCAGTCAGTAAATTTTATCCTATAGTACTTATAAACAACTTTCTTCACTATTTAGGTAATGAGTTGTGGGGACATAAAATACAAAGCATGTCCTTGTCTTATTGTTAATTTTTTATTTCATTGGGTTTCTAAAAAAAATACAGGTATTAGAAAGAGTTTCCCATCACGGGCTCTCGCCCGTGAAGCAGACTTAAAACGGTTGCAATACTAAAATTATTGGCCAAAAATTTGTTTTATTTATGACTTTATATTCACCAAAGGATAGAAAATAACTGGTCAAAAAATCACGGAAATCAAAAATGTCGAGGGGCAAGGTCTGGACGATTTTATATGGATTGACCTATATATTTATATATTCCAATATAAAATATGAAAGATAAATAAAAACACTTGATGCATATTTAAGGCTTTTGGCTAAATTAATGTTTAAAATATCTTCTTTCAGTGGCGCGACAGGCCGTGTAGGCCCTGGGCCTCGCGGTGTAAGCTCCTGCGAGTTTACACTCACGCTTCACGATGCAATTTTTAGTGTAGGGTGATCACTCCCTATGACTAATTTTGTGAGTGGCCACCCTTTGGCTGACGGGTCTCACATACCCGGGGGAGAGGTTGTGAGTGAATCCCCATTTTTTTACATCCTTATAAAAGCCGGGACTGGGATTCGAACTCAGAACCTGTAGCATGAGAGACTTGCGCGCTAGCCACTCAGCCACGGGCTCCCCTCAAATGTTTAAAATATAGGGTTTTAAAATCTTTAGATCAATATTAATCAAATCTATCAGAATGTATCTTTGTATTTCAAAATTAAAAAAAACTAAAACCAAATGTTTTCCATACAAACTTTTATACTGTAATAATTTTATTGTTTTCTAAATTATTTTTTGTGAACAAACATTTTTAACGTTTTAAAATAACTCTTCAATTTTATTAAATAACTTTGAATTAGTTAAACAAACATTAAATTAAATTAAAATGTTAATATTTATGTTTATTTCCATATTTTATAACTGTCGTCGTTTTATCAAACCCCACTTATTATTATTTTTCTCATTGTATTAGTTGTTATCTTGTTTCTCTTAGCCCTGATGAAGGCCTATAATGTAGCCCGAAACATGGGTACACAAGTAAAATACACCTGTCTTATTGGTGTATTTCCTTGGTGACCGCACCCCTAACCAACTAATCCATCATTATAGTTTTGCTAATTCGGTTTATCAAAATGTTTTAAGATTTCGCCAATTCCACTTTAAACCTTATTCCATCACATCATAAGATAATGATGGAATGAAACAACTGAAATACAATCCTTAAAAGAAAAAAAAAGTTTAATGAAGGACGAACAGCTTAGAAGAAAGAAGGGAGAAAAAGTAAAGAATTAAAAATAAAATAAATACACCAAATCCGAAAACTTCCTCTTTACCTCTTGAAAAAAGGCAATAATATGTAAATAAAGGACGATAAGCTTCTTAGAAAATTACAGTTTTTCCTGTAACAGGAAAAGAAGGAAAAAAGAAACAAAGAGAATACCCAGAAGTTATTATGACAACTTCGCTGAATATTCCAAATCTAAGAAAAGACAAGCTAAATCTAGAACAGCCATTTCGAATCCTAAAATATAGAAACTGGATTAACAGGAATTAATTTTTGTTTTTTAAATAACTTCTTTATTAAAATCGAACTACAGACATTTTTGCAGTGCAAGTAGAAGTCACTACCCCACTGAGGCAAGCCCGTTTGTGGGAAAAAGAGCTCAACTACCAACATAATTTTGCTCTTTTCTTCTTTAGTTAGTTATCCAATTCGTTCAACTTACATGTTTACATCTTTTTGATCAATGCTAACAAGATGATGTAGTTAATTTTTTCGAATCTATAAAATTAAAGGTACATTAGAGGAAGAAATTTTAAACTAGCGGCATTTACGCCCTTTCAGATTATTTTAATCAAAATAAAACCCACATTTTATAAAAGCCCATTTAATTTCACATCGACATAGCGAGTTTAATCAAAATATTTATAGCCGTTTTCGAGAAAATCGGAAAAAAAGTGCAAAATGCATGGTATAAAGTAGCCAGCCCTTCCTGTCAGCCATATTTTTAAAAACGTTGCTTTAACGTCTCAAATATATACGCTTTCAAAATATGAAATTTCAGTTTCGTGTGATTTTTGTTTTCGTCTAGACTTACCACACACACTCGGACACAGACCTTTTTGCGGACTTAGTTTTTTGTACTCAGAGGAGTATAAAACGTTATTGCCGTTGAAAATATTATTTAGAAAATTTACACGTCCCAATACTTTCTCTTACTTTATATTTTATTAATAGGTAAGTGAAAGTTATACAAAATAATTTCTTCGAAGGCCTAGAAAATCAACGACTGGTATCGGAAATAAAATGAAAAAAAAAAAAAAAAATGTAGGGGGAAATAAGTGTTTCATCGACACGGAGGAAATGATCTGTTGGATAAGATTGGAAGAATTCTAGCCCTGTTGCTGGTCTCTAGAGGACAATAAAGATATGTCCCTAAGGGCTCCATCATTCTCCAGATGATGGTAAGGCAGTCTTCTCTCCCATTTCGATTTTGATCCCTGTTGTCTGTCAAATCCATGTTTCCAGGTATTATCTTATATTGTCTGCTGAGTACGATTTCCTGGATATGTGTAGACAATATACATAATAAAGAATTAAAAAAAAAAGGTTTGTTCGACATACGACTTCTACTTATCTCCATGGACTTATGCAGGGTCTAAAATATAAAAAAAAATAGTGGTATAATTAAAACATAAATAAATAAAATAAGTTGTTGAAATATGTGGTTAGAAGCCGTAATACTTACAAGCACTCAACCTACGAAAATCCTGCTTACACCCTTAAAAATCTCTCTTGTTAGAAAGAACCTTTGTATATAAAGTTTGGATGTATATAAAATCTGCCACACTCTAGAGCAATAAGTATTTGATTAATAAGAAACCATCCACACCATATGTACAATATAAAGAATAATAAAAACAACTAAGTACTAATGAGAATAAAAATAAATTAAATAAAAATAAATAACCTTAAGCACATTCATACCTTATTTAAATACTTGCTAATTGCACTTGGGATCTTCGAATCAAACCCCGACAGCTATAAGTGGATGTCGAGGTATAACGCAGGAGATCCCAGCGCCTTCAGTCAGTCAGCGACACGATTGTCAATTAAACCAACAGAGGCAGTGAGAGCAATAGAGCTACATACTACCATCTATACATTTTTTTTTATGTATTGTTAATTTTATTTTCTAAAATATTTAGCTTCTAACGTTACATTATTTATAGTTATTACTGTTTTGATTAGTTTATAAATATTAGCTGTATATTTTTTAAAGACTTCTTATTCTTTGTGTTTATGTATATGTATATTGTTGTATGTATATATAATTTTTTTTTTTTTATAACTTTATATGTGTACCTACAGATTTTTAATAGATTGCTGCAGTCTCTTCCATGTTGCCTTTCCTAAAGTAACTCAGATGATTATCATCTACAATTTGCTCAAATCGAAAAGTTGGCCAAAGAATAAATAGACTATTTCATTGGTTTTATTTTTTTGGCCGAAATCCGGACTAATTTTCTCCATAATTCCAGCCTATATAGAATAGAATAGAAATAGAATAGAAAAAAAAATTATTCTGGGACTAGGTCCCCTAAGAATAACAGTATGTACAATTTGGATATATACTATGTCTGGCAACATACAAAATAAAAACATGATTAATTATTATTTACAATGATTATAATAAAATTACAATTATTTACAATGAGGAAAAATACTATGCATTAGAAATAAAAAAAAATAATAAAAAAAGAAACTAAAAAACAAAATATATATATCTTCTAAACTTTATCTTCTGAGAAAATAAAATTCTAGTTAAACATTAAAATTAAATTAAATTAAAATTTGAGCGGTAGACAGTAATCTTCATTCATTCAATGTAGATTTCTACATAGAATTGACATATCACGTTTGCTGATCGTCTATTTGGGATGACAGAAGGTATAGGAAAAGTTGGGATTTGAATGAGGATAAAGAGGCAGCATGGCGGATATGGACTAGTAGTGAATTCCAGAGTGTGGTAGAGCGAACAATGAAGGAACGATCAAAAGTTTTGGTTCTGTGGGTAGGAAGGTAAAGGTCAGAATGTCGCGATCTAGTTTCAAGACTGTGGATTGAGGATTTAAATTGAAGGAGACTGTGGATGTAGGAAGGATGCTGGGAGTTAATAGTTTGGTAGAGGTATAATCCCAGGAAATATTGTCTGCGGGTTGAGGGGAGGAGCCACTTTAATTCACCGTATAAGTGGGTAACATGGGACCTCCCTGAAGTGCCGAAGACAAATCTTAAGGAAATGTTCATAATGCGCTTTAGTCTGTCCTCAAGCACAGCAGGTAGGCCGTCATACACCGCACAACAATAGTCAAAGTGGGGGAAAATGAGTGAGGATACGAGGAGCTTACGAGTGGATAGGGGAAGGAGATGACGGGAGCGATGGAAAAATTTAAGAGTACTTATAGTTTTTCGGGAGATTTGGGCAATATGGGGTTTCCAGGAGAGGGATTGGTCGATGGTGATACCTAGGTTTTTTACACTGGAACTGAACGTAATTGGGTAATTATTAAGGATTAGATTTGGAAATTTGGAATTAGATTTGATAAGGGAATTGGAACCTATTACTATAGCTTGCGTCTTCATGGCATTTAGCTTGAGTTTATTCAGATTTCCCCAGGCACTGATTCTATCCAGGTCCTCCTGAATCTTCGAAAATGCTACTTGTGTCTCAGAGGGGGAGAAGGATAGGTAGATCTGGAAATCATCAGCGTACAAATGGTGGGAGCAATGGTGGATAGAGTTGGGAAGGTCATTGATATAGGAGTTAAAAAGGAGAGGAGATATACTTGAACCCTGGGCCACACCTGCCGAAAGGGCAAGAAAGGAAGATAAAGGATGATTAGGAATGGTGACAGCTTGGGTTCTACCAGAGAGAAATGAGTGAAAACAACGAATAGTGCTGTTGGAAAAGGATAGGGATTGTAGTTTGGAGAGGAGAATGGAGTGGTCCATAGAGTCAAAAGCTTTTGAAAAGTCTAGAAGTATTAGTACAGTCAGTTTCTTTTCATCCATAGCAGTATGTATGTCGCTGGTGATTTTGAGGAGAGCGGATTGTGTGGAAAAGCCAGGTCGAAAACCGGATTGGAGAGGATCAAGAAGATTAGACTTTTCAAGGAAATTAGATAATTGAGATTGAACTATTCTTTCTAAGGACTTGGAAAGGTTAGATAGAATGGAAATTGGGCGATAGTCTTTAGGGGATGTAGGATTAGAGGTTTTATTGATAGGATGGACTATTGCTTTTTTCCAAGTAGATGGAAATATTGAATTTTGGAGGGAAAAATTATATCTGAATAGAAGAACTGGTAGGATTTCGGGAAGGCATAATTTTAATAATTTGACGGGTATTCCATCAAATCCAATAGAGTTGGTATGGGATTTCATTACAGAGGAGATAAAGTCAGTTGGTGTGATATCGGAAAAATAAAAATTATCTGGATTAAATGAGGTAACTGAAGAAAAGACGGAAGAATGTGGAGAATCATTATCAGAGGAGGAAGATGAAAAATATATATTTAATTCATCTGGTGAGGCTTGATATGATGGTGAGGAAGAGGATTTGCAAAGAGATAGTTGGCGAAGGAGCTGCCATTTTGATTTTGAATTGGGAGCAGAGGAGAGAGTTTCGTGAAAGTAGTTAGATTTTGCTTGTCTGATGGTTGCCTGAGTCAGATTGCGGAGTGCCCTGAATGCTTGATAGTCTTCCGTCAGTCTAGTACGTCTAAAGCGTCTACGGGCAGCCTCACGCCTCTTTTGTAAGTCTTTTATTTCTGGACTCATCCAAGGAGCAGGGCGGTGGCGGAAGGTACAGGTTTTGAGGGGAGCATGTTTGTCAAGGATACTGATAAGGTTAGAGGTGAGGATATCGACCATTGAATCTATAGAGGTACATGAATATATATCGTCCCACTTTAGGACTTCAAGATCGGGTAGGATGATTTCACGAGTAAGGGAGTTGATATTACGGAAAGTTTTAGTTTTAGGAAGGATTGCTGGAGTTTGGATATTGTATGATATGTTTATTAGGTCATGACAGGATAAGAATGGGACTGGTAATTGAGATGAAGAGAGGAGGCTATGTGCTGAATCAATTACATGAAGGTCGAGCCAGGTATCTGAACAACGAGTATGATGGGTGGATGAGAAAGGTACAATGAAAAGATTTAGGGAAAAGAAGAGATTTTCGAGGTACAGTTTGTCATTGGAGTTGGAAAGAAAATTGGTGTTGAGGTCACCGGAGATTATAATATTGTTATAGAGAGGAACGTAATTGTAGAGGGTGGTTTCAAAAGCAGCGTCAAACGGAACTAAAGGCGGGCGATACACTACTGCAAATAAGATAGGATGATTGTTACAAATAATTTCAAGGATAATAAATTCAATATGAGGATGATCGGATGGGGTTGAGACATCTAGGATACGGGATTTTAGACAATTATGTACATAGAGACCGACGCCTCCGCCAGTGCGGCCTAAACGGTCGTGACGTAAGAAGGAGTGGTCGGGTAAGGAAATAGAAGAGGAGGGAATGTATGGTTTTAGCCAAGTTTCTGATACTGCAATTATATGGTAAAAGTTGTGGGTAAAGTATTGTAGGAATTCATCATAATGAGCAGGCAAGGATTGGGAGTTGACGTGGCAGATATTTAGGATACTAGTCATAGGAACGTGATGGAGAAAAACACTGATGGTAGGAAGACGACATAGCTAAATTTTGGTTAAATTTAAAGATTAGAAGAAAATAAACACAAAATAAAACAATCAAAAGTGTTGAGTGAAGAATACTTGAAAAATGAAATAAATAATGACTAGTGAAGAAAATAAAAATAAAAATATATAGTGACACTAAACATTAAACTCAGTAAATTACATATGGAGTCCGTGGTGTGAGTCCGTTCATAGCCAGAGGGTAGACGTTAGCCAGGACGTCAGCCGAAGACCTCTAGGTCCTGCGCTCGGTCGATGAAGACCACGGGATGTCCGTCGTCCTTACGACAGCGAACTCTGCCGGCTGAAAACCAAACATATTTTAGTTTTCCTGGCGATCTCTTCTGTCGGGCGAGCCAGTAAAGGTGTCTGTTTCCTGGAGACATTTCCTCACTTAGGTATATACGGTGGCAATCATTGGATTCCCACCCGATATCCAGCGTAGTGAAATCCCGTTTGACCCTCCTTTGCTTCACCAGCTCGTCTCTCGTGATTTGCCTGACGAAACGGACAACAACAGGAGGTGTTCTATCGTCACCCGGCTTCGATCTACGTCGTACCACCGTGTCTAGGTCCTCGGGAGAAATCTTCATACCTAGGCCCGCCGCTACACTGGTCACCAGGGCCGCAGGGGTTTCGCCCGGGCGGACCGGGATACCCCGAATTTCCAGAGACCTACGAAGTAGGCCCTGCTCGGCCTTATTAAGACGGACCTCGAGTTCCCCTACTTTATTTTTTAAAGTCTTATTTTCTAGAGAGAGCTCTTCGATGTATTTTGCCTGGCCTTCTAGATGACTTTCAATTTTGGAGAGCCTCTCATTTAATTCAAAACTAAGTTCTCCATATTTTTCTAGGGAACCGCGCATATTTTTTATTTCATCGTTGACCTGGGATCCTTGACTGGTCACTGCTGCCATTAGATCGGCCAAGGTTGGCGTACCTGATTTCTGCTCACTGATCTTGGAAGGTGAAGAGGGTTTATCACTTGTTTTTTTTTCTGGTTCACATTTGGGGCACAGCCATGCTTTTTTATTAACTCTTAGAGTTTCAATTTCTTTGTCTTTCAAATTACAGCATTTGCCGTGATAAACAACACGGCATTTACTGCAACTTAAATTGTTTTTGTCGTCACGGGTGATGGCAGATTCGCACAATGAACACTGAACCATTTTTAAATTAAATTGAAAAAATAAAGTTATAAAAACAAATAGTACTCACAGCAGAGATAATAAGGTAAACAGTAACGGGTGTTGACGTCCTTAATACCTTCAAGGTTAGGGATTATTGGGCGAGCTAACCGCTGTATCTCAGTAAACAAATTAAATGAATTATCTGGAGAGCACAAATGACGAGGGTATTAACGATGTTGACTGGCGAAGCTCAAGCCAGACTGTATATATATCTTTAAATATAAAAGTAAAAACTTTCAATCGGTTTGTCACCTTGAAAAACACTACCTCCGTTTCTCTTACAGTTGTTCAAATTATTTAGCATATTTTTTACTTTTCTTTGTTCTGTTTTTAATCAATACTAACTATGTTAAATGATCAGCAATTCAATTTAAAAAAATACAAAAACATAAGATGAAAATAATCAATCAAAGATTTAGTATTGAAGCCCTGTTAGACTATTTCAAATTTAATAAAATCAGCATTATTTAATGTTACTTTTCATTTATGTTAATATAAAATATTAATAAAAATGACACTTATGGTTTGTTATTTGATGTCACGTCTCAAGCGTATGCTTAAATATGAAAGATAAGTTTTGTATGGCTCATCGTTTTTGAGATAGGCTTATCACATTTACACTCAGTCATTTTTGCAATACTTGGTTGCATGGAATGCGGGGATAATTAACTTTTATTTTCGTTGAAGGCTCGTATTCAAAAATTTTCACAAACGCAGTACTTTCCTTTGCTAATTACTCTTCTTTCTTTTATTATTCCATACATAGGTATGTGAAAGTAAAACGCATTAAGCAATATTAAGGACGAATACTTTTACGATTTTCATGTAAGATATCAATATTTCTACTTACTATAGATTAATATAAAAATAAATTTGGAGTTATAAAACTGAATCAGGAGGTTGGGTTTATTTTATACTTCTTCGATCAACTAATTTTAACAGTTACTATAATCTTAATTAATTCAAATTTCATGTCAAACGGAAGTGATGCATGTTCCTAATCTGTATTAGGTGTATACTACACAAGGGTGAAGGAACTTTTCGAAACAAGAGGCCGCATGGGATAACGAAGTTTTGGGGAGGGGGCGCCTGGGGATCGAACATTTTTCAGGAGCCCCGCCGTTTACTTTACGAATTTCTTTACTATGAAAAAAAAAAGATATATTCCAGGTAAGTTATATTTCGTAAAAATATATTTTCGAAAACCAAACCAAAAATGACTGATCTGTGAGGCTTTGTAAGATCAAAAGCATTCATTAAATGTCTTCCGAACAATAGTTAATAATCTTTATTATGCTAGAAACTATACCCTAATCCACGACCTCCAATTTTCATTTATTCTAGATCTTATTTCATTTTAATTTTCCAAATTTCATCAGAACCTTATTCAACAAAGTAATCTTATTGATCAATCGTTATCCAGTTCCGATCATCCCTGCAATCCTCCAAGAAGGTTGAAATGGCAGTGGCCCTGAGAAATTTTGTAAATATATATCCTGGAGCTCTGACACTGGCCAGATTCTTCTTTCGTGTGAAGTGCGTTTTTGGTTAAGACGCCCTTACTCATTTCTTCTGTGACGTGGCTTATAGAGCGGCGTTGAGAACCTTCGGATTCTGCTTTTCCATAATGTAATGTAATGTTATAAGGTGAGTGTGTTTAAGATGTGTAAAGATTTATTTTATATACTATATAATAATCATAATTGCATCACCTATGATTTCATTTTTTATGGTAATGAATTTGATCTAATTGAATAATTTTGTTTTTGTCTACTTATTCATATCATACGTTTCATGAAATAAAGAAAACAAAATAATAATGTTTCTTAGTTCTTTGTTAGTAGTTTTAACTATTACCGAAATAAAAATTTTAATTTTGTCTAATTTTAAGCATTTAGAAGAAAATAATATTGTGAGATTACGTGAAGTGGAACAATTTTCACGGAAAAACAGCCTTGACAGAAATCAACAGTGGTCATAGTTTTAAAAATTAGTATTATAATCTATTTTAAGAAAGGACTTAAAGTTCTATATTTTTTAATTTATTTTTATGTGCTTTTCTTTAATATTTAATATATAATATAATTTTTTTGTGTGTAATCATTTTTAATGTAAGCATTTTTAAAACATGCGGTTATGTTTAATTTGTTTAACTTTTTTTTTATTGAGTAATGCAATTTCTATTACCACGACTGTATAGTATTTTTTTAATATTTATTGTGATTTGAGCTCAGTAAATATTGTATGAATGTGATCTAAAAGCATGAATATTTTTGTTCATTTTGAGACAAATTCTAATATTTCCGAATGGAAAGTTGGTATTATAACTAGAGAGGTAAATGAAAATTGTGTGTCGCGCACCAGATATTTTTTTGTGGATAGAATCGCTCTGTAATCTGTAACAGAGGAGTACTAAGGCTCTAGGGGAGACAGAAGTCACGTACTATTTATGCTGGCCACCGGGCGAGTCCTATCTTATCCATCAGGTTGAGCCAACACCCGGCCCCAGACCATCCATAATTCCTCCATCCGACCCCCCTCCATCAGGGCCCAACGATCAAGGATGGCGATTATCCCCCTGTAGAAGTGTCTAGAACAATTTCCAGGAATGCGGAAAGTGCTGGAGGAATTCTATTTTCTTCTTGGAAGCGAGATTTTTAAGGAAAAATAAAATCCTATTAATCTATCGGGGGCCGAATTTTTTTAATATACCTAATACTTGTATGTTTTCCATGAACAAACTGTTAAAATATTTAATATTTTTAAAACGGTGAGCACATGCAAACATAAAATATATAATATATATAGTAATATATCGACTATACCACATTCATAAAAACCTAACCCTTATTTTTAATCCTTGCTTTCTCTTCGATTCCTGATAATCCTTCTACGCGTATGAAAATAAGATAGCTGCGCAACCTAGAATATTTAATGGAGTGATACCAATGGATAACTTCTCTAGAGTTTGTTTCGTAACATTACTCTGTTTGCATATTTTCTTGCTGATTATCAAATTTAGTTGTAAATTTCTAATTAAAAAATAAATGTAATCGAATTAACCTCCTAACTGACAGGTCCTAGTAAAAGAGTTGCGCGCATTATATCCTTCCTCATTAAAAAAGGAATTCTCCGCTTAACAGATTAAGGCAATGATTTTGTCAATGAATTCCCTCGATAAGACCTCCGGGTTTCCCTTCAGGAATAAGATCAGGACAGATAGGAAGTTGACATCCAGCGGTGTATTCCCTAAGAACCTTAAGCACGTTGACACATCACTCACCTTAAGCCCTTCACCCTTCGCACCGACAATCTTCAACAATTACATGTGAAATTTCATTAATTAATTCAGCTCCCCTTTCCATCAGGTTATTCATATTATTCAAGGAGGCCCGCACTGTTTGTCATGAAACGTCAGCATAATTTATTCAACTGCATTAATTCCAAAGTTGACAGTGGGCCGGGCACATGTAGGGCAGATATGTCACCTAAGTGGCGGAGTCTTCACGTCAGTTCCTCGGCTAAGCCAATCAGGGAAATTTGCATTGACTCGCGCACCTTGGCCGGAGCTCATGGATTAGTCTTGAGTAAAGGCTGACAAGTCTCGTTAGTGAATTAGGTTTTTAGCTTTAAAAATAAATAAATAAAAACGGTTTCGTACGTTGATTGTACAGGGGATATGGAATATAAAGAGTGTACAGCCTAAGCTTGACCGCGTATTGCAGAGGCACTACAAGCAACGGTATTCGGGAAACGATTAAAGGCTCGATTATCACAATCGTTCATTTCGTCGTTTCAGTCCATCGCACAGTGGGGCGAACACCAAATTATTGGACATTGTAGTATTATGGCCAGACTGGTGGCCGTCCAAAAAGAAGGTTAAACGTAGAACGCCATTATTTTTTAAAGAGGGATCGATTTCTGTATTCAAATTTTAGTTTTGATGTAAATGTGTCGCAGAAGACTTTATTATTATTTTTTTGTAATTGTAACCCTATGATTTGAAGAAAAAAAGAGTAGAAAAAAATGATTTATTAACAAATTTAGTGCATCAGGTGATAATTTATTTTTTCTATTATAAGAATTAAAGACAATAATATGTTCATAAAGTATAAAGGAACATTAAAACAAAGAAACTAGAATTTTATAGGAACAAAATTTGAAAAAAATAGGAAAATAAAAATTAAATTATTTTTCTCGTAAACCGCACGAACCCGCATGAACTTATTAGTGGAAAGTGAACTATAAGCCTTCTAGTTAATTTCTGTGGTGGTAGATTTCTGGGCGATTTTCGTTATAAATGTTTTAATTTATTTTTATGTTTTTCATTCATAAAAACTTTATGAATCTACAAAAGCTGAAGGTGCATAAACTTAAACTATGATAATAAAGTTAAATTATCGGAATAAAGATAATCCATTTATTTTGGCTTATCAAAATAGTTGTAGTGATTTTTTTTAAAAAAAGGACTTTTAATTTTAATTAATATTCGGAAATATTATATTAACATTTTTGGTACCAAATTTTATTATTTTTAATTTGTCAATAAAATGATGAAAAAGGAAATTTTAAAAATTCATTAACCTGTCAGCTATTCGTGCTTGAAGATATATATTGAGTTGAAGCAAAATTAATGCAGGTTTTTAGTAGGTATTGTAAATACGCCATATCTTTACTTTAACAATATATATTTAATCAAAATAATTTCCATCTGAATCAATGCACTTTTGCCAACGTTCAACAAGCTTTCTTATTCCACCAGAAAAAAAATTCGAATCCCTGGACTCAATGAAATCACGAAAAGAATTTTTAATGTCGTCCTGGTTTTGAAAATTTTTCTCCCTCAAAAAGTTGTCCAGATGCCTGAAAAAGTGGAAGTCTGTAGGAGAGAGGTCAGGTGAATAAGGCGGATGTTGGAGAACTTCGTAGCCCAACTCGTGCAGTCGTCGAAGCGTTGGTTGTGTAACGTGTGGTCTGGCGTTATCGTGGAGCAGGATCGGCCCCTTCCGATTCATCAATGCTGGGCAAAGACGTTGCAATTTTTGATTCATGCTGTCAATTTCTTGACAGAACTTGTCAGCAGTTATAGTCTCACCTCGATTGAGAAAGCTGTAGTGAATAACACCAGCAAGATGACGGCCCCGACCTTCCTTGTCTTCGAGGTCGAAATCTCCTCTGCGAAACTTCTGGAACCAACGCTGCACCGTGCACTCATTAATAGCCCCCTGACCCCACACTTCATTAATATTACGAGCCGTTTGCGCAGCGCTGCGCCCTAATTTAAATTCGTAAAAATAAATTTGACGAAAATCGCACTTTGACATTTTCGATTCAAGACCTTTGAACACACTGAACAAAACGATTTTACTAAACAAATTCATGGTGAAAGAGAGGGTATTAGATAAGGTTTGTTTTGGTATAATAATGATCAATGTTAGGATTAGCTTTGTTTACACAATTGGAATTAAGATGTTGCAATAGAGGAAACCTGCATTAATTTCGCATCAGCCCAATATATATATATATAATTTGTACATTATATGTATATGTATCGAACGTTTACTTATTAACAATTCCAATCATAATTAGGTATGGATTCACAGTAGTTATAGTTAGATTAAAAAATGCAAATAATAATATATTCTCGATTAGCAATGATAATAAGAAAACACAAATTTCATTAAACCCTACGATTATGGCTAAATTTATATTGTTCATTTAGTTTAAAATGCATGGATGGAATTTGTTTTCATCAATTTATTTATTTCTAACTAAATAAATTGACTAATCTTCTATTAAAAGAAAGTTAGCTAGTAAAAGAACGGAAGGAAAATCGAAGATAAATAAATAAAGTGTGAGAGTTCTAAAAAACGACGGACTGGAATGATTGGCCCTTACACGGGCAATTATAATTGAAAACCGTCGCGTTTTTTTTTTTTTTTTTTGTTTTTTTTTGGTCTCAGCTAGGTCGCAGAGCCGTCCTTCAAACATCATGATCAATCCTGATACAGCTCCAATCATACCCACAATCCTCCTAGAATGTTCAAAGGGCAGTGGCCCCGAGAAATTTTGTAAATATATATCCTCGATCTCTGACACTGGCCAGATTCTTCTCTCGTGTGAAGTGCGTTTTTGTTTTATGACGCCCTTACCCAGTTTCTTCTTTGACGCGGCTTACAGAGCGGCGGTGAGATCCTTCGGATTCTGCTTTTCCCATCACAAGTGGAAGGTACATGCCCAGGTCCCTCCATCGTATTATAATAGGTTTGATTGTGTTTCACATGTTTAAAGATTCATTTTATATACTTTGTAATCATATACAGTCGTGGTCATACAAGTTTCATCACCTATACTTTCATTTTCATCACTGTTCGGTAGGTGATTTTAAAGAAAAAGGAAATACCGATAAGAGACACTGGTCAGGATCTCCGAAACGGACCAGATTCTTCTCTCATGTGAAGTACGTTTTTGATTATGACGCCCTTAATCAGTTTCATTTGTCATGCGGCTGAGAGAGCGGCGTTGGGATCTCTCAGAGTCTGCTTTTCCCATCACATGTGGAGGAGGGATCCCTCCAGCGATTAAGAGAGATAAAGTTAGTCCGAACGCATAATGGACTGGCGCTATACGAGAAGATTTACCGGATGCTACAAAGAGTGCTTTAATCAAAGAATAGCGTAGTGGCACGACAGCAAACGAGATTACGTCTCATTTTTTTTCATCACTTACCCTTACGAGCTTTTTTCTTCCCCATACAATGAATTTCCAGTTCATTCGGGAAGCAAACGCTATAATAAAACATTTCTCTTAAGGTATAATTCGTTACGAGGAATGTTTCATAAATTGATAATCTATTAAACATAAAATAAAGTAAAGACAAATAATTTAATTTCCAAATCAATATATTTCACTGTCTTAATGGAAACTGTGTGGCTTAAATAAAAATTCGGAAGGGAAACGAGAGTTCGTGTGTTTTAAGCCGCTGGAAACCGACAAAATCAAGAAAAATAATTCTGTAAATTGAAATACTGTCCCCCGCCTAGATTTTTCAATATTTAATAATAATTAATTAACAGGATATTCACTGTAGGTTTTAAACTGTTTTATTATTAAATTTCCAAGTATTATTTTTTTTTCTCCTGGGGATTAGTAACATTAATATTAATGTATTTGTCATTACAATAATGTAGTTACGCTCAATAAACAATAGATGATTCCTCGTAATACCATTATATACAAATTATAAAAACACTGATTAATATTAATTACAGTTCATGTTACATTTGATATCTCTTGAAACATCTGCATTAATCCTCAACTCGCTACATGTAGCACGACAAATTCCATGTTTGTTTTCTTCCGATTGAAGTAGTGTGATAGGACCTAAATACTATTCAACATTTCTTCCACTATAATACCTTTAAGTTTTTTTATTAGAAATACTTAACTATTTAAAACTTGTGTGAATTAAAAACATATAAATGAGTATGTAATATGAAAGAATGTGAAAACCTATAGTAGGTGAAAAAAGCCATTATCTAAGTTATTTTTTTTAATTATTACTATATTTTTTTCGGTTTAATATAATAGTAATATAGATATATAATATATAGTCGGAGACCTAAAGACTTTAAAACAATGTTTTCTTATAGAAATAATGGATTGTAACAAAAAGTGCATAAACGTAAGTGATTGTTGAATGTATTAATTTATATCGTTATATTATCTAATCTAAAATAAATTTTTCCATTAAAAAAACATTATTCTTTTTTTCTTTAAAGTTTTAACCACCTTATTTTTTTATTACTACAAAAAAAAAATGACGGTTAACTATATAAATAAATTAATATTTCACAATTTGATATAATGTAATATATATATTTCCAAAATAATATAATGCATTTTGAAAATTTGGAATTAATTGTCAGAGAGATAAGAACAATACTTTTAGCACGAGTTGTTTTTAATGTGTATAAATTTGAATACAATAATAACTGCCCTAACAGTTTTGGTGAAAATCGTAAACAAGTGTAAAATGTGGGAGGTCAATTTCAAGGGAAAAGTTTCTGTAACACCCCAGGAGTAGAACTACCTTAAATACGTAATTTAAGTTTAGTTCAACTTTTCTCTTTTGAGCTATGCCATTCTCCGACACTTAGACCATTTCGCGACACTTGGTTATTTTGACTTCGGGGACTTTGAAAGGTTAATTTCCGTTGGAAAACCTCCCTCACTGTTTATTCATATATGGAGTTGATAGAGTACATTTTCCGTCTCATTAATAATATCTTGAATTTTGTATAAACTAACCGACAGTAGCAGTAGAATGACAATTATAAGTTTAGCATAACAGCCTTCTAATGTCGCGGGTTAAAAACCCATAGATGACACAGGATTTTTTAAAGGAAGTTGAAAAATCCGTCGGATGGTTGCCCCGAGCCTGTGCGGTGCTAGGTAATCGTTAATGATCCTTATGTAAATTAAAATTGGATATGAATAAAACTGGAGGCTGATTTTTTCTTCAACCACTCTTTTATTAAACATCAATGCACAACGTTTCGGCTAAAACGCCTTCATCAGGTGCAAAGAAACATTTTTTTTCTATTGCGAGTGGACGCTTACAATCAGAAGCCTCATGTCTAAAAGCATCCACTCACAATAGAAAAAGAATGTTCCTTTGCACCTGATGATGGCGTTTTAGCCGAAACGTTGTGCATTGATGTTTAATAAAAGAGTGGTGAAGTAAAAATAAGTCTCCAATTTTATTTATAGAATTTGACCACCTTAAAGAATCTACACCAGAGTAAAACTGGATATGCAAAATTTAGGATGCCCTCTGTATAATTGTTACTATTCTCAGTACAATAAAAGTGACATCAAACTTATACAAATACAAAATACCCGGCTGTGGTCGAAAATTACTTTTTGTGCTATTTTATGCATTGTGCCACCCCGGGGTAAAAAGATCTCTTGTGGTCACCCAACCTCTAGAAGATGGTTTCCAATAAATTGGAGGAAACCTACTGGATGAACATAATTTCGGCTTAATTATCTCCTGTACGGCCTCTAGGCCAAGAAACAGTACGAACTCACGTATCACACTAGAGACCTTTTATGAGTTCGCCTGTTTGAGCGCGAGTCTCACGCTCAAATCTAATCGGTGTCAAAACCCACTAATCAAAAAATCTGTGTTTTCGATTTGTTGTTAGAATATTTATATTTAAATTCCCTTCTTTGTTCATAACACGATATTTTTGGGTTTTTGCGTAAAATAGTCTATAATAGTCACACCTTTGTACTGTTCCCGAGGCTATTCATGGATTTTAGAGCAAGACTTCTTTCCTTGTAAAATGAAAACGGTTAGTTTAGGCATTCTGTTTACAGGTATTGCACTTTTTGATTCGGCGTGAAACATTTATAAGGATAACACATCGTTATAATTGTTTTCCCATTTCGTCTGTTCGGGCGCCAGAATAATGCTCAAATTAAGTCGGTGTCGAATCCGACTGCGATATTTATAAGATGTTCAAAAACGCGTTGAAAATCGTTTAAAATATCTGTTTATCAATCTAATAATTATTTATTAATTATAATATTGATATATTATCTAGTTTATCAGTATCTTTGTTCGTAGCTTGATAACATTTGGTTAATGCATAATGTTAAAAGTTATTTTTTTTAATATATTTTAATATACTCGAATAAAATTGTTTATCGTTTAACATAGAATTATAAACGAAAAATTTAAAAAAATATTTTATACGAGCTTACCTACAGTTTTGTAACGCGGAATATATTGATATACGGACGGATAGCGGGTTGGGATAACTGCTGTATTTGTAACTGGGATAAATTTTTGATTTATTTAGCTCTAAAAAGGAGTTTGCCATCAGTCAATAAATCCCTGCGTTATTTACGAGCGATGGGAGGAGGGCGTGAGGAGGGGGTGAGGGGGGTAGGTTACAAGTAGTTAGGCGTTTCGGTTGGTTTTAGCCCTCTCCGATACCGGGTATATTAGCTAATACACCTAATATTGGCAATAAATTTACTAGT
This sequence comes from Piezodorus guildinii, assembly GCA_023052935.1. Taxonomy (NCBI): domain Eukaryota; kingdom Metazoa; phylum Arthropoda; class Insecta; order Hemiptera; family Pentatomidae; genus Piezodorus; species Piezodorus guildinii. The sequence continues at coordinate 104,238,208 of CM041295.1, forward strand.
ATAATTGCGAAACAGTATTACCTAGCCCTGAGGCAGAGTAGCACTACAGTAATTGGGCTAAATCATTGGGGCCCGGGTTTCGCTCTTCAATATCTCACCTTAACGCCCCATGTCATTCCTTCCATTAGCGGCCCCATTGGGAGAATAATAGTCGCTAATTCTCTACCTTCATAGAGATTCACTGTCTATATCAAATTTCAGCATTACAATGCCACATAGCAATTTTATAGATTTCACTTGCCTATTAAATCCTTCGTTTGTTACATTTTAGTGGTCAAAATTCTATAATTCAAGATCAAACTCAGATAACTAAAAAAAATCGTTTTAACTTTCACGTACGTATTTATGAAATATATGGTAAGAGGAGGTAATGTGGTTATTAATATTTTTGAATTCATTTCAAGAGATGTACCGTTTGTCCGTGAAACGCGGATAAGAAGACGAAGTTTTTTTTCCATGGAAAAAATGAATGTGTATGAATGGCATTAATCAAATTTATTTAGAATTTCGTACAATGAGGGAATTTTATAAAAAAAAAAAAAAAAATAAATAAATAAAAAAAAATCTCGTCTCATTCTATCTTTATTTTAACATGTTCACGCCGGGGCGAGTATCTGCGTTTTTCCGCGTGAGGCGGGGCTGTCTTAGCTGCTTACGCTTCGTGGGGCGGTGCTGAAGTAGTTCTAACTTGTTTAATGCAAGATCACAGCAGTTCCAGACTCCCAACGCGCTAAATGGGAGATTGTAACATTTTTGACATACACATATGACTTGAAGGAGTAATTATGGAAAGTATTAAGAAATGATTCTTATATTATTAAAAATGTTCCCTTATATGATTATTATTATTATATCATATTCTTACATCATATTATGGGAATAAAATATGAAAATAAATCATGCACAGCTAAATAAAATTCTTAAAGAAGAGTGATCAAGTGAAATTAACCGATAAGAGGAGGGATGTTAAAAGTTATAAAATATTTAATAAATAATGCTTGTTAATTTCTACAACATATAATGTTGAGAAAAAATAAAAAATACCTATTTTCCAAAAACAAGTGCCTCACCGTCGCCCCACGGATAATAAAGCGTGACCCACCGGTGGTTCACCCCGCCAATGGAACAGACAAGCATAACCCACCGGTGCATCACCCCGGCGGGAATGTGTTAATTTGATTCAGAATTTTATATTTTTTTTATAGTCATATTGTTGATAAATCCTTGAAAAATGATTACAAATAAAGGAAAACTATTATTTTTTTTTAATTTTATTTATTTATTGAGATTTATTACAATTTGTTTCATAATGAACAGTAGTAATAATGATGTGATACATATTCATACAATATATACAGAAAATAATGATAAAGTCAAATTACATAAAATAGGAAATGAATAAATTCAAATATATACAAAACAATAAGAATTAATAAAACAAAAAAGAAACAACAACCTTTAGTAGAGATAAATACAAAGTTGGGAAATAAATAAACATCATACAAACAAACTTAACTATATACAATATATATAATCTGCTATAGGGAACACCAGACTGGGCCTCCCCCTCCACAAGTGGGGGGAGAAGCCGAATCCAAGAGATCCCAGCGCCTCTCTCTCAGCCGCATCACTGGTGTAAGCCAGTGGAGGCTGAGTTAGGGCGCAATAGGCACGAAAGAAAAATTTTAAAAAATACTGAATTTGAGAATTTTAATTATCCATTTAGTTATGTAATATAGGTAAAATGTAAAAAAAAAAAAACAACTAAATAATAAAATAGTTATTATAATAAATGGCTATTCTGAAAACGTATTTATTTTTTTTTTTAATTTTTAATTTAACTTTCCTAAATATGAAATATTATAATATATATTATATATTTGTGTGTGGTGTTGTTTATGTATTGCGTGTGTGTGTGTGGGTGTAATATGTGTGTGTGTGTGTATGTGTGTTGTGGTGTGTGTGTGTGGTGTGTGTGTGTGTTGTGTGTGTGTGTGTGTGTGTGTGTGTGTGTAATCAAATACCCTTCGGAATGGTAGTGGTGATGCAGGCAACGAAGCATAGTAATTGCTGATGCATAGTAATAGGTAATACATAATAATGCGGTGTGCACTATAATTTTCTTCCATATAATAACTATAATATTAATATGACATTCTTTATGTACATTATTTAATTTAAAATATGTATGTCAAACCATTGTCTATGTTTTAGATTGCAGCGTCAGTAATCAGCAAACACCTTATAAAATAATTCTTTTTTTAAATTATTTATTCATTAACGTCACGTTATGCTCCTGTGGTTATCGGATGATGCTAAATTTTTCCTATCCAGGTTTCATCAGGGTAGGGAACTTTAACAGTCTCGGGATTACCTTTTATGTCCTCTCCAAAGGACGGCATAACTAAGGATATTTTACTCCCTAGGGCAATCTGGTGGTTTTGAACCTACGGCCATGGGCATAGAAGGCTGTTTTGCTTTCCACTTCACCACAGGTGATCCCTAAAGAAATTCATCATGAGGATGAAAATATAAAAGCTTATCATCATCATATTTGTGGTTATTTTATTGATTTTTTATTTATTTATGTTATTTATATTTATTTCTCTTATATTATTAGGAAACTTGATCACCGCCTCATCATCTCCTTGCACGGCCGTTGGTCTAGAAACTCTGTCCATCTCTGTATACATCGAGCCCATGACCGACCATGGGTTTCGGTATTACGGGTTAGAATAAAATACATAAACCAAATTACACTTTAAATCACATTAACCTATATGAATACTGTTAATTTCTGTTATTCTTAAGGGACATAGTACCAGAATAAAGTTTTATTATTATTATTATTATTATTATTATTAACCTTCACCTTAAGCCAACGCAATTCTGGCTTACAGAATCCTTTAATGACATTCCATGTATCTGACTCCATCTTGACAAGCATCTTACGTGGAATCCTCATACAATATTGAAACTGCTCTTGGATTCTAATTATTGCAAGATTTACGTAACCGATTCCAAGCATGTATTTGATTACAAAGAGCTATATACTGTAAATTTTCCTCGAATTTTCGGATATTAATCATATCATACGGATATTGTTTTAGGACAGAGATAGTCAAGAACCTAAGCGAGCTCTGTTAAGCTCATCTACACCCACATTGTTTGCCAGACCTTAAAGACGATTTCCTTATATTTTATATTTATGCTAATGATTCTGAGTTCAAAAAAGTATTTTCTGACTTTATTTAATCACAATACCCTATGTGATGATAAATATTTCGAATTTAAATGCTTTAATTTTATAAAATTGTACAAAAAAAAAAAAAAAAGCACTACAGGGGAGTCCGTGGCAGTGTGGCTATAGTTCTTATCTCCTATACAAAGGTTATGAATTTGAAATAGGGTCGCCCCGGCAAGAGAAAGCCGTCAGCCAACTAGTGGCCACTCATAAAAAAAGGTGTTGGAAGTGATGACCCTACTATAAGATATCATCGAGAATCTCGGTGTGTAATATTCAAAACCCAAACCGCGCGGCGAAGGGTTTCCAATGCTTATCTTGCCAATTTAAAAATACGACCAACCATTTTTCATGTTTGAACTTTTTTATCGATGTCAATAAGAAAAAATATTTAATTATTCTGAATCAACAAAAATTAAAGGTACTCTAAAGTAATGAAAATTAGGCATTTAAGCCTTTTCGGATTATTCCAATAAGGATAAAACCTACATCACCATTCAATTTTACATCAGTACAGCGATTTTAATCAAAATCATTTTGAGCCGTTTTTGAGAAAATCCACAGCCGAGTAGAATATTCAGAGAGAGAGAGAGAGAGAGAAGGAGTGTGAGAGAGAAGAACATCCCTTCAGAAGCAAGGACAATCCGTCAAAGTGTAGAGATATGAAATTAAAATATCGAGGGGGTTGTATCCATTAGGGGTTCCGGCGCCCCCATATTTCACAGGGACCAATAAGGGGGCACCACATTCATCAGCCCCAGGACCGACTGATTGTGACCCCATAATCCCATGGTTTTGTCTTTCCTATCGATGGTTTTTATTTCTCGTCGTCGGCCATGTCCCAGGCAGCTACGACCTTGGTTTTAATGGAAAATTGTCAACATAAATTTTAATAAGAAATCGGAATTTTATAATCGACCTACATAAATGATCATGTATAAATCGACAAGTATGAATACTTTACTATCTTTCCTGGAACTACTATATATAGAAGTAATACAATTTACCACACACTATGGCAATGAGTATTAAAGCAATGAGAAATCATTTATGTAGGGAATAAACAAAAATAGAAGAAAAATTAAATAAAGGAGGATCAAATAAAAAGTAATAAAGTAGAATTAAATAAAGAGGGAAAAAATAAAAATAGTAGTAACAACCTTGGCCACATTCATACAGATAAACAATATTTACATAATGCCCCTACGAACACCAAATCAAACCCCTAGATCCAATAGTGGGTGTAAAGAAATAATTCTGGGAGAGCCTAGCGCCTCTTTTTCAGCCGCAAATAAATTGAGTAAATTGAAAGGAGAGTATTAAAAAACGATAAGATACGCTTAAACAGGAAATATTCAAAACGAGAAGGTCTTTAGGGCAATCGTCTTTTCAAATGCCTCGAGGATTATCAGGAATTAAAGAGGATACAAATAGAAATTTTGTGGGTTATGGTCAGAATGGATTTTTTCATGACAGAAATGGTACCTGTTTTAGACCAAATCAGCAACATATGGATGAGTTTATTCGTGACTAAGTACCGAGCATTGGGTATTTTAGGAAGGATTTTGGATTTTAAGGATTGGATACTGGATATTGGAGAGAAATTCGATGGTTTAGTAGGTCCCTAAAGCTTAATCCTGTAAGTCCAGATTGTAAGGCCTTATGCAAGTCATGTAGATGAACCCTTTTTAGGTAAGTAGTAGGTTTGTGGTTTTTTAATAAGTGTCGAAGTAGCCGAAAACGACGAATTAGATATGCTGAAATAGATTTTAACATGGGGGTTAACAAAAGTGACGTGTATAGAGCTTACTTATTTTTTGTATTGTTTGTATAAATTAATTATGTTTTTTCCCCATACCATTATCTATTTTATATCTTTTATATTCTCTGATTCATCGTATGCAGGTAAAAGTTTCTCAAGGGATGGCAGGAATCACCAGACTAATAAGGAACAGAAACCATCCGTGTAGGCAATTATAGGCAACCTTGCGATTGGTAATTAATGGTGTGTTGGGATGCGACTATACTGGTTGAACACCTTCTACAATATCCTAAGAGATAATTTTATTAATATTTAATAAAACTTATATGGGATCTCCTGTGGTTAAAAAGAGTCGAACTCTACAAATATGATAATGGTAAGCTTTTATATTTTTTCCCCATAACGAATTTCTTTACAGGTAAAATACAATTTACCAAATTGTATTCTTCTTCTTCTTCGTTCTTCCTTCAAATGGCGATGTCCGGGAGTAGAACTGTAAACTCAATGGTCCTCTTGAGGTCCTCTAGATCACCATAGAGCTTAGTCACCAACTTGGTAGGTTTTAGCCAGATCCGCTTCCTGATGCTTTCAAGCTGAGGGCACGTCTGCAGGATGTGCTCTGCAGTCTGGTCACCAGTTCTACATCTACAGAGGAAGCTTTCCCCGATGTCAAACTTTGTATAGAGGTTTGCCCTCATCCTGTTCTGTCTCGTCCTGAATAGCACAATTGCTCGTTCCTGCTCATTTTGTAGTAGGCGTCTTCTGGGTCACGATATGGGCACAGGTCATTCCATTTAGCATTTACTGGAGTCCTATTTATTGATATCCTCCGGCTACTTCGTTTCCGTTTAGACCACAGTGCCCTGGTATCCATTGTAGTACCACTTCACTATTACTGCAATTGTATATTTTCAATTTCTTCCACAAGGGTGTGAAATCCTAGTTTTCTTTTTTGAATCTATTCAGGGCATGTAAGTACTGATGCTGCGTCTGACATAAAGACTATTTTAGAGTCTGCGTTTCTGTTGAGCCGTCTCAGTATTGTATTCTTATTAAAATGACCTGAAAGTTCTAAATGCCAATTCTTTGAAATTTCTTCCTCTAACGTACAATTTGATGATTCTAAATCAATCCTTTTCCTTTGTTGGCATTGATAAATTATAGTTAAATATGTAAGAATGTATGAAAAACTGCACGAGAAAACATCAGAAATAATTATAAAAAATAAAAAGCTGTAAAAATAGTGTTGAGTACCTGAAGTGCATAAACTGTTTGTTTTTTTAAGATAGTAATTTTTAGTTCTCGACTTACTCAAAAACAGCTCAAACGATTTTGCTCAACTCGTTTCATTACTGCAAAATAAAATTTACGTTTCGGTCTCACTAAAAAGTTTTAATTTCGAATCTTTAAAAAATATCATGAACCGTTTCCCGTTATTATATTTGATAAAAAAAAAAATATATATATAATATGAAAAAAATTGATCACCAACTAAAATAGAAGACAGTAGACTAATTTCTCCAGTTTCATTACCTCCCTCCCCTCCCAAAAAAAAAATATAATATAATATAAAAATTATCCATAAAATAACAGTAGACTATTATATTTATTACTCCCCCCAAATAAAATATAATATATCTATAAATAATAAATTAAATTTATTATATACCGTTAGAAAGCTAAGGATTCTAGGAACAATTTTATCTAACATACACATTTGTAGAACGTAAAGGAAAGTGATGATAGAACGTATAAATTTAAGTGATAGCAGTAAATAATAATTTATACTTTTATTTTATTTAATGGAAAATAAATATTGGGGAGCCCGTGCCTGTGTGGCTAGCGCGCTAATCTTCCACGCCAAAGGTTTTAAGTCCGAATCAAAGTCCTGGAGGGACTTTTTCAAGCTTATAATTGAATGGGGATTTTCTCAGAGCCTCTCCCCGAATATGTGAGACCCGTCAGCTAACTGGTGGCCACTCAGAACAATAGGCCTAGGGAGTGATTACCGTACCCAATAAAATATCATCAAGAAACGCGAATTTATTCTCCTTATATTTAGTAGCTTACATCGCGCGGGTAAGGCCTGTTTCGCCCTCTGCAAAAAAATGGAAAAAATAATATTGCCAAGGAATTTCTATGACAAATAAAAGTAATTATTCAAAATTTAGTTATCTATTTGTTAAAGTGAAAGTTGTATATTTTGCAAACCAGATATGTTTTGAATATATTTTAGTTTATTGAAACCGACAAATGTAAATTAAGTAGATAGATTAAATATGCTCGCTGTATTTGTTTTAATATTTAAGTTTAGTATATTAAATAGTTACCTAATGTCAATATTCATATAAATTATAAATTATTAATAAATAGAGAAACCATGAATGAAAATATTGTATCTCTAAAAAAAAAAAAAAAAAAAAAGGAGGGAGGTTCCCCTTAAATGTAAATAATAACATGTCCCCGCATTATGCTGTGGAAACAAAAAAATATTGGCTCTCGAACAACCGGTGCATTCCACATCAGAGATTCAACCAATGTTGTGTCACGCAAATTATGACAGCGGAAGAGTACTGATATTACCCATATTGGATGCAATCTTTTGAAAATGAAGCAATAGACTTCAAAACGTCAAACAATAATATTTAAATAACATTAAAATAATCATCCAATATTTATATTTTGAAGTTTCAGTTTCGTGTGACTTTTCGTTTTCGTGTTAAACTTACCATACGGACCGGACACAGATCATTTTGTGGGACTTGGTCTTTAGGACTTAGGGGACCCTAAAACGTATATTTCCGATGAAAACTTTTCACCATTGCAATATTTTCCTTTACTAAATATTTCAAATATAGGTGAGTGAAAGTAAAAAAATAAAATTATAATTCAGATACAAAGTCAATTTTATATGCAGAAACGCATAAAGGTGAAGTTATTTTTTTTAAATTCGTATGCCTCTGTTCAGAATAACATTGGTTAAATTTTAATCATGTAAGACAATCTGTTCATAAAATGAATATTATCAAAGATCCTAAGACACAAATGGTGTAATATTTTACTCTTACTAATAAAGGAAATCCCTATAGATAAATAAAAAATAAAAAACTTTTTCATTGTCTTAATATGATCAAAGGTTAAGAATTTTGGGCACTAAATGCTGCTTTCCCACACTGTGCGGTGTATCGTTCTCTCCTGATCAAATGATGACTTGTTCTTGTATTCATCTTAGCAAACAAAGAATCTCCAATCATTCTTAATTTCCCTTCATTTCATCCCCATTGAAGCAAAGAATGAAGTGAATTTTTTTGTTTCCTTTTCTGGAGAAGATAGGGCCCGATCAGATGTTCTTCCCCTATTAAGTTGATGACGTCGACATCGGACAATCATCTAAATTATGATTTGAAAACCCTTCATCTCCTCCCACCCGATCTTGCCCTGTTAATTGACAGTAAGCCCCTTATTCTAATGAGAATTTTTTACTGACTTAATAACAATGAATTCTTTTTTGCTAAACCCTTGTTTGGGACCACTCGACTATTCTCAAAAAAGATATTCAGCCAACTCAAAAGGCTTTAAATTGTAATAATTACTTTCATTCTTGGAAAATGATCCAATTATTAAATTTAATTGAGAGGAAACATTTAATTTTGAATTTCACCTGCCTAATATGAAGTATAGTACGGGATAGTATTGTGATCGTGAAAACTTTCAAATCCCAATATCCCTCTGATGTTACAAGCAATTTTTAAATAAAATCGGCGAACCAGAAGAGCCATTATGTACCTTTTTACAGTATTTAAAAAAAAAAAAAAAATGGCCCATACCATTTTGATTAAACTCCCTATATCTATGTGGATTTGAACTTAGATCTCCATGTAATTTTTTTTTTTTTTCATATTGAAATATTATGACAGAACTTGAATGCCGAATTTTTAATATTCTTCTTCTAGAGTACCTTAGCTTTTGTGGATTACCCCCCTCCTCCCCCCCCCAAAAAAAAATAATAACCATATCGTCGTATCAACTAATTAAAAACAGCTAAATATACGAAGTAGAACGAATTTGATTACCAAAAAAAAGAGAAAAGAGCAGATATATTTTTAGATAATCTTTTTTTCGCAATCATATAAATAGTAATATTGATGTATAATATACTGTTCAAATAGTAAACATTCGAGAAAAAATGTTATATTCAAAGTTGTGTAAGTTAATGCAATGTGAACGCAACGAATAGGGAATAAAACTATGTGATAATTCTACGTAACAATTTTATATTGCTATAATAGGGGTACTCACTACGTTTGCTATAGCATGCTATTTGTGTTATTTTGCTAAATCCTTCGAGTTTCTGCAGTTATTTCCCGTATAAAATTGGTGGGTTTAGCACAATAGCACAAATAGCATGCTATAGCAAACATAGTGAGTACCCCTATTATTTAATCTAAAACACGTGTTTTCAATGACACAGAATGAGATTCTTTAAACTTTTTTCATCTGTAACTACATTTAAAAGTTCTTAAACTGATTTTAACTATGCAGTTAATTGAAAGTAGTGTATTGCGCGCACCAGATTTTTAAATATATTAACCAGGTGAAATACAAGCATTTTTATTAGCATGTGATAGCTAGTCCTTTTGTGAATAAAAATAAATAAAATAATTCCTCAGATTGACATACCGCCTTTGGTCCATCATAACTATTTTTTTGTAAAACATTGTTTTTATAGGAAAGTTGGTTCCGGGTGCAGTCAACTAAAAGCATAATTAAATGGAAACTTAATTTATTTATGCCTACGTTTCGGTCTAAATTTGAGGCTTTATTCAGTGCGATTGAAGGAGGGAGATCAAAACAAAACTTAGGACACAAATAAATCAAGTTTCCACATAATCAAGTGTTTATTTGAATGAATGCGAGTATTCTCACTTCACTCAACTTCGTTTTTACTTTAAACTTAACTTCTATACATTTGTTTGGATTGCTGCCAACGGGTAGTTTTTTCTAAATCATCATGCCATCGTATATTATTTTCCTCAAATTTACTTGATGTTTTTATTAATGCAGTTGTAAATTTAAATAAATATATTTACAAAAAAAAAAAAAAGTTAAGGTATTATAGAAATTGAAATGTGAAAACGGTGAGTGGTAGGCCCTTTGACGGAAGCCTTGGGCTAACTAGTGTCTTTTTCCTGTGGGCTAGCGGGAGCCAAAGGGCGGGCGGTTAGGCCCTGACAAGGGTTCAAAGAAGGTTGGCTAACCTGATGAGGATTCCCGGGAGAGGGGGTAGGGGCACGTAGGGCAACTTGCAGGGCTAGGGCCTAATAATGAAGTCGTCTAGAGCAGTTGTATCCTCAATTGGTATGTGCATTATTCAACATTTCCTCTTTAGGGATAATGCCCATCTGAAGACCTTATTAGAATGACTTCCCTGGATAAAGAAATCCCTTTTTACCTTTTGTTTCTGCTTCCCATAGTATTTGCTACCAATGCAAGACTGATTTATTAATTATAGGACTGGCGATTAGTGAGAATAATGGTCATTAATCCAAAAAAAAATGTATGAAGGTCATTCTAGGTACAATTAAATATAGAATTAATAAAAAATCTGGTGCGGACAACACACGACTTTCACTTACATAAAAATTATTGAAATCATTAAAGAATTAATTAAATTAAATTTCTATAGAAACATGTGTTTTATTAAAAAGTATACTACTATTATTATCTAAAATGATCATTTAGTTTTATCGGCTTTTCATCCCTCTTTTATTAACTTTTACAAGATCGTGTATAAGATGATAGTTTTTCTAATATCTTTAGTTTTCCAACGTTACATTATACATCTATAATACTGTTCTTATATTCAAAAACGAAAAATTGCATTAAAAAAATATTTTTGCAGTTTGCTCCTTTAGTTAGGTAGCGTATTCGTTCAACTTATAAATTTATCTGGTTTTTATCGTTGATAACAAGATTACATTGATATTTTTTTAGTATCTACAAAATTAAAGGTACTTAAGAGGAAGAAAATTTAGAATATTTGTATTTAAGCCCTACCAGACTGTATCAGAATGAAACCTACATGACATTTAAGCTAATTAAATTTTACATCGATGTATAGAGTTTAATCAAAATCGTTAGAGCCGTTTTTGAGATAATCGTACAAAGGTGCAAAATGCATGGTATAAAGTGGCTCTTTTGGATAGCTGATTTTGATGAAAAAGTTTCTGTAACGTATAGTTGCCTTAAATATGAAATTTCAGTTTCATAGGACTTTTCGTTTTCGCCCCCCCCCACACACACACACACACACACACACACAGACCTTTTTGCGGGACTTGGTCATTTGGACTCAGGGGGCCCTAAAACGTGTATTTCCGTTAAACACTGGAATTCGAAAATTTTCACGATCGCAATACTTTCTCTTACTATATATTTCATATACAGGTAAGTGAAAGTAAAAAAAGAAATTGAATCGAAAATGCAGTCTAATAAGGGCTGATAACTATTTCATTGGATCTGCTTAAAAGAAAACATGTAGTATAAACCATACAAAATTAGTATGTACAACCCAAGAAGGAACTTTCGTTCGTTGCTATGTAAGGAATTTCTGCCTGAGAACAAACGGATGGGCACGAAGATGATTGCACCAGTATGGGTGAGTTTGTCCGCATCGGGTTCGCGATTGCCAAAAATTAACCAAATTAGTTCCCAGCCTTGGTTTTGCAGTGCCCGGATTCAGTCCATTGTACCTGAAATATGTATGGTTTGCAGACATGTTGCACTGGTTAAAGGACATGTTAAATAATCATATAAGTTTTAAACAAACATCAAACTTTGACAAAAAAGAAAAAAAAAATGGGTTAAATGTATTTAAAATAGTCTATTTTGTATAAAAAGAAAGCATTTTTTCCTACCTCAGATTGCAGGGCCCTATGAAATCGAGGAATGATGGAAAAAATCTTCAATAGTTACTGCTCTTGACATTTTTTAAGGCGAATCTCCTGGACATTTTAACATTTCTTATGGGAACTTTTTAATTACATGTATTTAATTAATAATACAGATATGTATGTATGTAATACAATGCCAGAAATGTATCGAAAAAGTAGCAGCCAACCTCCTCCTAGTAACCCTAATAAGCCATTCCCTTTACTTCAGATCTTCTTAAGGTACGAAACTAATTCGAACACCTAGGCGGATTGTAAAATATCTCGGGAATTGGTAGAGCCGTTCTGGGCAAAATTGTAAAAAGGTGCAAAATGCATGGTGTAAATTGAGTTTAATTAAGAAGATGCTGTAACATCTCAGGTACATAAGCTTATAAAATATGAAATTAAAGTTTTATGTAATTTATATTTTTCTAGCTAGACTAACCAACACACACAACGGGTACACAGAAACACACCGATCTTTTTGTGGGACTCGGTCATTTGAACTGAGGTGAACACTCGAATCCGAAAATTTTCACGATATCAATACTTTCCCTAATTATATTTCATGTATAGATTAGGGGAAGTAAAATCAGTAGATTATTGGTAGATATGTCTTACTAATGTTTGATAGGGGTTTACAAAAGCTCTTATTTTAAAGGTTGTAAACACAAAGGGTAGAATGGTGCTAAACCTAATACACACACACATACTGTGCGTACTACCTAATACACACGCATGAAAATACTGAGGGACATTACAGTTAACCTTGCCGTACAATATTACAAACAGATAAATACCTTAAAAACACTTAGTCGGCTGGCGAAGATGGTAATTGTCTCGGGCGTTCCTTCTGGGCTCTCAGACATCCAGCTGCTCTCAGCTTTGACCCCCGACGGACCTTTCCCATATCCCTGATTCTTCTCTTCTCGTGGATGGAACTTGACTGTTCTCTCCCTGGACTTCAACTCCTCTTCTTGTAGATCGAACACCCTCGTAACTTCTCCCCTCACCCCTCTTCTTTACAAAAAAAGTCCCATAATTTGGAATTTGCCGATCTCTTATCGGACAACGAAAAGCGGGGGTGATATTAGAAGTACCCAGTCAAGTCTTTGTCCAGCCTAGTAGCTGGGGTCTAGAAAGTTCTTGTGGTATCATGGCTGCCCATGGAAAATATCATGGGGGGTTAGGTACAAGGCTTTTAACTTTTGCCAAAAAAGGCTTATAAACATTTACATTAGTGGATATAATTAGTTGACCATTGAGAACTATTGGAAGGAACTAGTCCGGGTGGCGGTCAGTAAATAGTTTCAACAATTTATTGCTTGCCAGCGTTTCGACCTCTCTTGTGGGTCATCATCGGGGCTTAAAAGATACAAAAGAAATAAAATTTCAATAACATTAAATACAATATAATATAAACTATTGAGATAGAGAACGTCGGTATCAAAATATAAAAAAGAAGTATTTATGTAAAAAAAAAAAATATTTATTAAATTACAATGGCTGTAGTATAATAATGGAAGTGCTATATATATATATATATATATATATATATTTTTTTTTTTTTTTTTTTTTTTTTTCTGTATAGTACTTTCATTATTATACTATAGCTATTTTAATTTAATTAATTTTTTTTACATATATATTTCTTTTTTATATTTTAATACCGACGTTCTCCAGAACAATAGTTTATAGAATATTGTATTTAATGTTATTGAAATTGTATTTCTTTGTATCTTTTTAGTCTTGATGATGACCCACAATGGGGGTCGAAACGTTGGCAAGCAATAACTTGTTAAAACTATTTAGTTGTTTCATTTACTGACCGCCACCCGGACTCATTCCTTCCAATAATTTACTAGATTAATTTGAAGCTATATATATATATTTTGTTAAAGAAACCTGAGGACAGAAAATAACGGTAAGAGTAAGCTCAGTCAATAGCCATTTCTTTTCAGACGCTGTTAAGAAAAGATGGACAGAATTACTCAAGTTTTTAACCATCTCAAGGAGGCTCAGCCCGGGATTTATAGGAAGGGGAAAACTGGTGTTTGCCGGGCGAGCGGGTGTATTGTAGCAACTACTTGTAAATCCTCCTGCCAATTAGGGCAAGGCAGGGTAAATACCTCCCCCATCTCTCCCAAGATAAGATCACTGTTTGCCCTAGCTTCGGTGCCTCCGCACCCCCTGCCCATCTCTTCCAATCCTCTTTCTTATTGCCAATATAATTATTTTATAAAATACCACTACGACCTTCTCTATGCCCACGAGGAACAAAAATAATCCTGATCAACAACTACTCTAAAACTTCTCTAAATAGTTATATGGTCTACAATCCACGCATTAGTTTCAACTAGACTACCTTAGTTTAATAAATAATTAATAATAATAATAATAAATTCTTTATTTATTCTGGGACAAGTACCTTTTGAATAATTTTACAAAACATACAAACAGAACTTTAGTGTCTTAGAGTAGAAACATAAAACAAACAAAAAATAATAGATAATAATAATCAAAAGGTAGGTTCTAATAATAATTATTCTTATAATTAATAACAAAACTAGACAAAAGATAAAACAGAAACATATGTTCATATATACAAAATTTTAATTAATAGTGCTTTACTGTATTAATGTAAAATTATTGAAATAATAAAGTTAAATATGCAGGTGCACCACAATGTAAGATATTGTATTTAAATAATCGTTTCTATATGTTTTTATTTAACTAATTTAAATTGAATTTACAAATCTATTTAGGGTTCTTTGAAAATTGAATAGAAAGGAAGTGATCAAATAGACGAGTTTTGAAGGTCTGAAGAGTATCAGAATGTCGGATATATGAAGGAATGGAATTCCATACGAAAGAGGAGCGGATTAGGAAGGATCGGTCGAAGGCTGCGGTTCGATGAGGCGCCATCTACAGGTCTGAAGGCCGTAAACGAGTGTTGCGGGAATGAATGGAAGATTTGAATGAAAACATATCTGAGATGTAGGATGGGCGGCTGAATTGGAGAACTTGGAAGAGGAAGGTTGCTAGGAAGTATTTACAACTGTAGGAAGGGTAAAGCCACTCCAACTCTTTGTAGAATCTGGTAACAGAAGTGTCCCTGGATATCCCAAAGAAGAAGCGAATGAAGCAGTTAAATAATCGTTTAAGTTTAGCTTCGAGATTTCCAGAGACACCCTCATACACCGTACAGCAGTAGTCAAAGTGGGGGAATGATAAGGAACAAACTAGAAGCATACAATATTTGTTAACAAAGCCTGTTTTTCTCATATTTCAGTAAAACTTTTTGGTTTTATCTAGCTTCATTATGGTTTTCCTAATTCCTTTTTTAAGTATTAAGATTTTTAAATGATTTCTTCAGATATAGTAAAATATGTACAATGGATAATAATAAAAGGGCTGTAAGATCCCATTCATACAATGCTTACTGCTAAGTGTTAAATAAACTTGTTATTAATGTATTGATATTTACGAGTGTATTGGTTAAAACATCAAGTAAATAAGTCGTGTGATCAAATACTTGAAAAAGACATGAGAAGAAACTGCTCATTAGCAAGCAGTCAAGTAGATAATGTAAACGAGAAGGCCTCGATGCCATCTTCTTTTCTGACGCCTTGGAAAATTTTTAGGAATAGAAGAGGAAACAAGGATTGAAACTAATGGGTTAGAGTGGGAGTGGAGTTTGTCATGGAAGGATTGATTCCTAGTCCGGACCAAATCAGCAACATAATGTTTAAAAAGGATGTTTCGAAGGATTTTGGATTGTAAAGGTTGAAGACAGGAAGAATTTGATGGTTTAGTAGAGCCCCAAAGCTCAACTCCGTAAGTCCAGATAGGTCTGATGATGGTCATGTAGATGAGCCTTTTGTAGTTAAGTGGAAGGTTAGAGCGTCTGTCTATTAAGTGTTGAAGTAAGCAGCGAGCAGTTTCTTGTCGTTTTAGTGTAGTGTTCGGATTCCATTTTAGACGTTTGTCAAGTAGAAGTCCTAGGTAGCGGATCTGTTCAACTGGAACAAGCGGAACATTATTATTATTATTAACGTCTTTATGGATGAGATTATTCGTGACATGTTAGGAGCGTTGATAAAGTAAACTTAGAAGTTGAAAAAATGGTTAAGTTTATTTTCGATGGAAAGAGCTGAAAAATATAAATTTTTAGTTACTACAAATACTTAATTGTTTGGCCTTTTTTTTTAACACAACACAGCACACACAAAATGTCCTCTGACGTTCTACATTTTTTTTCTAAAATCTTTCCAACGGTATATTACACGTACATATATATTGCGGTAATACAAATTAGTCAGGTAAAACATTTCTACTGTTACTATCTGCTTTAGTTGTTAATCAGATTCTTTCATATCTTATATTCATCCATCTTAAAAAACATCGTTAAAGCCGTTTAAAGAGAAATTGCGTAGTTTAAAATGACTCTTCTAATTCGTCTATTTTATCCAATAAGTTGCTAACATCGTAGGTATGTTTTGGAGCTAGACTTACCACACACACGTCCACCGACCTTTTTGCAGGACTAGGTCATTTGGACCTTAGAACGTGTGTTTCCAGTGAAAACTCGAATTAGAAAATTATCACGATCGCATTACTTTCCTTTATTATATATTTCATAAACGGGTAAGTGATTGTAAAAATGTATAAAATGAAGTATTAGCAATAAAGGATTCCTGAACTTGAAATAAATTCTAGAAACCGAAGGGTTCTTATACATATTACGAAAACCTACCTAGTTATATAGTTTTCGTCAAACCAGAAAACGACTAGAAAGATAACTATGATATAGTCCATAAAATAATAAATAAATAAAAAAAATAAAAAAATTAAAAAAAAATAATTTACCTTTTTCATATAGCGTCTTGGGCTTAGCACTTAAAAGAGATTCGCTCTGTTTCATGGCCAATGACTGTTTAAAGAGGTGATTTGAACTAAATCACGCTCAGACATCTGTTTTCTTACCAGTTTTTCTGTACCCATTTAAAAGAAGCTGGGTGTGCCTCAGGAGGGTCTCCCTACTCTAGGGTCGATCCACGTGCGAAAAATCAGAATAAATAATAATACCACGGACGGGGTTCGAACCCAGGACACGGAGAACATTGGACTAATACCCTACCGACTGGACCACACCGCTCACTAAATGAGTATGTAGTATTTATAATTTAATGGATGTTGACTGGTTCTATTTGAACTCAAATATGTGTAGACAGATATAGATATATAATTATTGTTTAAGCAACTGCTTTTACGATTGAGTAGGACTATATTATTAAACTACAATAATAAAATTATGTTTTACAAACATAATAAAAAAACAAAACGAATACTTAAAAAATCTTCATAAGCGGCCAGTAAACAATGTCAAAATTTTTTTTTTTTTTTTTATTCGTATATATTACAATTTGTCATAATAGACAATTATAATAGTGCTAAAGGATCTCATTCATACTATATTTACAATATAAACAAAATGAAAGTCAAATTACATAAAATAAAATAAAAATAAATAAACGTATACAATAAAAAAAATTGTAGACAAAATAAATACAAATAAATAAAGTTAACAAATAAATAAACAAAACTACAATAATAAAATTATGTTTTACAAACATAATAAAAAAACAAAACGAATACTTAAAAATCTTCATAAGCGGCCAGTAAACGATGTCAAAATTTTTTTTTTTTTTTTTTCGTATATATTACAATTTGTCATAATAGACAATTATAATAGTGCTAAAGGATCTCATTCATACTATATTTACAATATAAACAAAATGAAAGTCAAATTACATAAAATAAAATAAAAATAAATAAACGTATACAATAAAAAAAATTGTAGACAAAATAAATACAAATAAATAAAGTTAACAAATAAATAAACAAAACTACAATAATAAAATTATGTTTTACAAACATAATAAAAAAACAAAACGAATACTTAAAAATTCTTCATAAGCGGCCAGTGAACGATGTGAAAATTATTGTAAATAAATATTTTGTATGTATAGATGTAAAGAAAAACAAACAAAAAAGAAAGGAAATTAAATTAAATTCAAATATGTGTTGAAAATGCTAATAATAATATTTACACAATGTAAAAAAGGCTGAAAGAGTAGTTGTAATCTCCCAAGAAAGGAATAAGGTTAAAATGGAAACTAAATTCTCATTGATACAGTCGTGGTAATAGAAATTTCATCAATTATACTTTAGTTTTTTTATGGTAATGAATTTGATCCAATCGAATATTTTTGTTTTTCTATTTCTTTATATTATACGCTTGGTGAAATAAAGGAATTTTTTTATTTTTTTTTTTTATTGAGAAATATTACAATTTATTACATAATGAACAGTAGTGATAGTGATGTAATAAACATTCATACAATATATACAGACAATTATGATATGGTCAAGTTACATAAAATCGGAAATAAACAAATTCAAATATATACAAAAAAATAACAATTAATAAAAACAACAAAAAACAAATCAAAGCAACAACCTTTAGTAGAGATAAATACAAGTTGGGAAATAAATAAAAATCATACAAGCAAACTTAACCATATACAATCTGCTAATGGGACCCTAGACTCGGCTGCTCCCTCCACAAGTGGTGTAAGCCAGTGGAGGCCAAGCTAGGGCGGAATAAAGGAATTAAAATACGTAAATAAAATTTCTTAGTTCTTGGTTAGTAGTTTTAACTACTACCAGAATAAATGTTTTAATTATGTCGAATTTTAAGCATGTTGCTATCAGAAACAATTAAAATTGTGAGATTACTTGAAGCGGAATCATTTTCACTTAAGACAACGGTGACACAAATCAACAGTAGTCATAGATTTAAAAATTAATATTGTAATTCATTTTAAAAGAGAACTTAAACTTCTATATTTTTTTTTCATTGATTTGTATGTGCTTTTCATTAATTTTCAATATATATTATTTTTTTTGTATAATTAGCATTTTTTATAAACATGCGGTTATGTTTAATTTTGGAAACATTGTTTTTATTGAGCGATGCAATCTCTATGACCACGACTGTATATTGAGGTAATATTAACAGATTAAATATTTGTTTAGTTAATTCAGGATTTGTAGTAAGGGTCAACATAATTAATTGAAATTTTTGTTTGTTCATTAAGGCTTATATGAACATTAATGTAATTTTACAGAGAGGAGCAACTTAAGAGGGAAAATGTTTTGGGTAGCTTACGGAGATTATTCAACAAAGCTGGAGGCATCTCATATTCCGTTAATTTTTTTAGTGCCCATTACCCACCGGCAAGAAGTGGATGTAACAATTCTTCCAAAAATTTCCTTATTTCATTACCGGCATTCCATAAAAGCCTTCAAGTAGATTATGAACATAAAACGAGTCCAACCGCCTGGTTCAGAGCCTCCGCTACATGGCTTAAGTAGGTTTAGGCTAGTTATAAAAGTGTTGGGGGTGGAGGGGGAGGGGGTTAATATTGTTCCAGGGGGGCAGAAGTATTTTCCCATGTCGCAAAACATTAATGGACTCCTCCCTTTTCTCTTCTGGATCCTCCCAGTAATGTCTCTTAAAAAGTTTATTTTTAATGCTTCCTCGGATGCCTACCATTACCTCAATTAGACCTCCCGGGGGGAAAGGAGGGAGGGGGGAGGGTAGCGAGGTGCTATTAAATGCAAAATGTACGCTTTTCCGGGCCTGTCCCTCGAAATTCTGTCGTGGTCCCTCTTGGAAAACTGGAATGAAGATGGAAAATTTTTAAATGGTATCAAGTAAAACCTTTTCCACAACCAGGCTTTATAAACGAAAGAGAAAACAACATTTTCTTTATTAAAGCATTGTAATTTTTTTTTTTACTAAACAAGTTTATG
This sequence comes from Piezodorus guildinii, assembly GCA_023052935.1. Lineage (NCBI taxonomy): Eukaryota > Metazoa > Arthropoda > Insecta > Hemiptera > Pentatomidae > Piezodorus > Piezodorus guildinii. Next base: position 104,258,027 of record CM041295.1, read on the forward strand.
CCAAAGACGGGCAGTTACTTCAACTCTTACAAGACATACGCTCTAACCTTTCACTTAAACACAAAATAATCATTTACATGACAATCATAAGGCCTATCTGGACTTACGGAGTTGAGCTTTGGGGCTCTACTAAACCATCAGATTCTTCCCGTGTTCAATCATTACAACACAAAACCTTAGTAAAAACCCCAACGCTCCAATACACAAAAACCTCAAAGTTCCATGGGTTGAGGATTTAGCCAGTACCAGGACTCCTTTCATGAAAAAGTCCAATCACACTCTAATTTACTTGTTTCAATCCTTGCTTCCTTTTTAATTCCCGAAATCCTCTGAGGCGTCTGAAAAGACGATAGCCTCAAGACTTTCTCGTTTAGATTGACTACTAGAGTGCTACCATTGGGCAGTTTCTCTTCACGTTTATATAATATGCAGCATAAAATAAAATAAAAAAATCTTTGCCACTTACTCCTGCCCTCAGCAAGCCACCTGCACACTTTACCCCCGGCCATCATACCTTCCTTTACTCCCTCGTACCAGCGCCTCCTCTGATGAGCTTAGCCTGAATCCAGCGAAAACAACAGCAATACTCATAGGCCCAAGACCTTCTCTCCATTACTTTCTCTTCTATCGTTACTATTTATCAATAAACTCCTACAGAGTTCCAAAAACTCCTTAAAAAACGTATTAGTTACCTTTGATCAATACTTGACCACTAATAACCGTGAAATCCATATCCATTCTTAAACAGCTCTTATGATTCTGGGACTCTTTTCCTTGTCTTACCCGTAAACTCTTAGTTTCCACTCTCATCCTTCTTCACTTTGTATCAACCTCTCTTAGTGGTATTCTGGTCAAAGGTGGTTCTATCCTGAATCCCGAGGAAAATATCTACTTGGCATCTTCTTACTCCTATCCTTGCGAGCCAGATAACCTTCCTATATCTGTAACATCCTTAATCCGCGCTCTTTCTTGCACACTCCAAATACAATATATTAACCTACCGATTTATATTTACCCTCTCATAGAACCGCCACTTTTGAAAAGTCCTTTATCATACGTGCTAAGACATTCTGGAACTCTACACCATCTCCTTCCATGAAGTATCATCCCTAACCACTTTCAAACACCATTTATTTATCTACCTCCTCAAAAGTCAATCTTCCGCACATATCCACCACGATAATACACCACAAGTTATTTCGAAGCTATTCTTTTTGTTTTGGTTTTTGTGTTTCTTTTATTTATTTTGACTTTATAATGTTTAATAATCTAATAGTTGACTAGATTCTTATTTAATAAATGAAACCAGTCATATAGTACTTCTTGTGTTCATTGTACGTTATACTTAGGGGACAAAGTGTTCCATAATAAAATTTACTTTTCATTCATTCAATATAACAAAAATTATAGAGCTAATTAAGGCTGTATCTATACTCATCCGAGATCCAATTGATCTAGGGACAAAGCACTCCTCGGAAACTATTTTATAAGTAACTAGATAAGTTAGCTAAGCGATCCTTGGATAAGAGTCTAGAGTAAGCTATTGGAAGGCAGTTCACCACCTGAGGTCTATAATAGGGTTAGGAGCTGAAAGGGACTCTGAAAATTGGCCTCCAACCTCCTGATTATGTATTAGCCTTCTGTTTATCTCTCCTTATCAGTTGCCAACAAGAGCTAGTCCTGAGGGGTATAGCCTCGCAACTGGAATTGATCGCGATATTACTGCTCAGTCTGGTCTCCGTAGCTTCCTCAACAGTTCCTAATAGCATCTTGTCACAAAGGTTTACAAATGAAAAGTGGGTTAGTTGGTTCACTTCATCCATACGGATAATTACTGCTAAATGTTAGAGTATCATAACTGTATGTCTTATAGTACTAGAGATTTACACGGAGGGCAGATGTTTGAAAAAAATTAACCTTGGAAAATATTACTGCTGTCTTCTCCTCAATTAGTTATTAAATTTATTCATATTTATTCATAAGCTAATGATTTTTGAAAAAAAAAAAGTGATCCATACAAAGTATATAAGGTAATGGAGAGTAATGGAAAACGATTAAAACTAAGTGATTGTTGTAAATAACAACTTATCTTCTTAGAGTATTTTTATAAAATAATTTTATTGATTTTTAAAGCGATATATACAAATAGATTTTAAAACATAAAAAGGCTAAATTAGAATTATAGGAGTGAAATAGGTTCTTTGGAAGGTCTCGTAGCCACCGTGTTTTCAGGGGTCTCCATGGATCATCAGGAAGAGATGGTGATAGGAGGTTGCGAACGTGGGTTTGAGTGGACGGGTATTTTTTAACCAATATCTAATTCAGGCTAAGTCTGCAGCTAATGGGATATTTAGGTCATTATGGATTATTTTATTAGTGACAAAGTAAGGGGCTTTTAGGATTTTGGATTGCAAGGATTCTGGAATTGGATGGTTTGGTGGATCCTCACAGCTCAATCTCATATGTCCAAATAGACATAATGATTGTAATGTAAATTATTTTTTATGTAGGATGTGTAAGGTGTTGAGCGTTCGTCAAGTAAATTTAGTAAACGGAATCTACGAACTCTTTCGTTAGCTGCCCTTTAATATGGTGGATTTGGGCGCCTTCTGACTCTCGTCGGGCCCCCACGGGCCTGGGCGGGTGACGCTCTATCTGGAGTCACCACTAATCAAACCTAGAATGAACAATACCTAACCACGGGAGTTGATGACCAAGCTCTTGTACGCCCTAAAACCGAATAAAACAAACAACAACTCTTCGTTAAAATTCTAGAAATTTTCTTGACTAACTTTAAGATTATTTATTTTTGACATTTTAAGTAGCACTTACACTGTACCGACTGAGCCCGTCATTGAATATAGAAACTTGATTCAGAATTTCATTGGAGTCCCTTACGGCAGGACAGGTCCAATTTTTTTTTTTTTTTTTTTTTTTTTTTTTGCCAAAAATGAAGCCCAAGGGAAGACCCCGACGGCGGAGCGATTACATTCAGAAATGTTGCACCTGGTCTCTCTCGCTGTGGATTGTTACAGATTTGTTTCACCTTCGTCGTATTTCGTTTTGTTTCAGCGATCCTTCTACCTCCCCGCAACATTTTTAAATTCCGACACGTCCGATCCGTTGTCCTCTTGTATCCGCTTATTAATAATAATAAGTTCATAATAAGAGCTTATGAAAGTGGGAATAAATACTCAAATAAACTGTTCTACGACCTGAGATACAAACCTAAAAATATTGTGTGGACAGGCCACGACTATTGTAAACCACACTTATTGAAATCACCCTCTTGAAAAAATACTCAAATTTCTATTAGAAACAATTACAGTAAGTTTCGATGTAAACAATAATGCAAACATAACAATAAAAATTATTAAGTACTTGACTCAAGTTTATGGCCTATTCCTCCCTTTGCAATGCCTAATACAACTTTGGTTGTTAGATAAAAATACGCAGCTTTTTAACTGTATATTACTTTTGTTATTGGAGGGGAAATGAATTAACCTGAACAAATATTTTGTCTGCAGTTTGTTATTAATTTATTTTGACCCACTTTTTATCAATTCTAAGCTCAAAAAAAAAAAAAAAAAACATATACCACTACAAAACATGAAAAGTTTTGGGCTCAGTACATGTAGAGATTCGTTCTGATTCTAGGCCAACGGCCGTGCAATGAGGTGAGTCGGCCGAGATCACGCTCAGGTGCCAGGTTTTTCCCTATTTTTGGGTAGTCACTTTATAGAGGCTGAGTGTGCCCCAGGAGGGTCTCCATACTCCAGGATCCCTCCCCGCCTGAATTAACAGAATAAATAATATTCCGCCACAGCCGGGATTCGAACCCAAGACCCGGAGCACAGTAGACTAGCGCTCTACCCACAAGACCACGCTGCTCCCCGCTAAGCACAAGAAACGGTTAATTATTTTTAATATACAAAGTCAAATGTGCTTGAGAGTTAGAAATTTTGAAAAAATTCCGTTTAAGCCCTGTCACACTATTTCAATAAAGAAAAAAAAAATTACATAAAATTGTAGCCCATTTAATTTTACATCAACTTTAAAAATAAAAAAAATGTCTTTTTTGGTGCTTGTCTCCTACAGTTGATAATTAAATTTATATTACATTGTATGTTAACCCACTTTTCATTAATGCTATACAAAATAAAATGCAACATAAAATGGTAATTGTTTCGAATAAGAAAAAAAAATCGGTTCTTCGTAAGAAGGTAACTTCGAGATACGGCATTTTAGTCCTGTTTTTGAGAACATAGTAAAAACTGCAATACACATAATATAGAAGTTTCACATTGATTCGCTATTTTATAAAAAGCTTCTTTAACATTCCATTAATTTATTTGTTTTTGAATATTAATTACTTACCAATTTTCAAATACATGATATATTTATATATACATAATCATATTACCGACTTTTTTTATAGAGAGGCTCATTGTCATTTTACTGATGGGACGAAGGAGTCCGCGAAAAATCCTTGTTGGAAAGGACTGGTATAGTAAGTTGTTGCTGGTAATGATTACATACATTAGGTGCTGCTTTATTAAGTTCTCTAAGTAGCAATGCTTAAGTTTCGAGTTGCCGAATCTCAACTTTGTAATGGTAACGTCTTTTCTTGTTCTTGAGGCGGGTTCCATGGTCATTTTTTGTCCCTAATTGCTAATTCTTTATTGTTTCCTACTTTCATCTCTCAAGGATAAATTTTTGGTCTTACTTTGAATTGAATTTTAATTATCTATCTCCACTGTAACTTTAATCCCAAATTTGATGTTACCTGTTTGTTTTTTTGTATTTTTTACTTCCACCTACCTGTTTACGTGACATATAATAATAAGGGAGGGCATCGCAGTTTTAAGTATTAAATAATTATTGATTATAAATTCCGTTTTTAAACAGGAATACATTGAAATCCAGATAACTAGGTCACTCAAAGGTCTGTTGTCGGCGTGTGCTATGTGAATCAAGCTCAGAAACAAATATGAAATGAAATTTCATATTTTATACAATTATATCCCTGGGACGTTATAGCAACTTTATCTTTATAAATTCCTCAGTGGAAGTTTCACTATATACCTTACTAGATAAACTTTTTAATAAATTTTATTAAAGACGGCTATAACTATTTCGATTAATGTAACATGGATTTTTATATTATATAGGATTTATCCTCATAAAAATAGTCCTGCGGAACTTAAATAACGTAATATTTAATGTTTTATAGTTGTTAAGAATTGATTGATTTCGTAAATATGAAATACTAAAGAGTTATATACAGGGTGTTTCGTAATTTCACGGCAATATTTTAGGCATGAATTCGCTACCCTAAAATAAACAAAAAAGTTCATATTAACATTTATCTCAGAGTCATTGAGTTAGACAGATATCAAAGGTGAAAGATTTATTATTTATTTACTACATTAAGACTAACTGTGCAAAGTTTAACGTGTTTAATACTAAATGAACGATAAGTAATGACAGTAGTTGCTCATCTGTTTGTCTAGTTCTGTGTGAAATCATCGCTGTATTTGTCATCATTTGTCTAGTTCGGTGCCTTTTAGTGTGAGTGAATACTGTTACACAGTTCAATTTATGATTATCATGGTAGACGCCATAAATTTATTTATTTTTGCGATTATTATGTGGCAGTTTGCACGCGAAAATAGCTAAGAAATAGTATCGTGGAAGCCGCAGCCATCCTGATGCTATCTATACCAATACAAAAGCCAGGAGCATGGATTGAATGAACAGTTACTATAAATATAGTAATAATAATAAATAAATATTAGTAATTAATTATAAATATTTAACCTTTAGTATATGTTTAATAAATATTTTGAGATATATGTTAATATGAACATTTTGGTTTATTTTGTGTTAGTGAACAAATGTATATAAATAGTTCCGTGCAATTATGAAACACTCTGTATCATGAACGGGAGGATAAAATAAAAATATGTTACGGGCAACACACGACTTTCACTTACCTCGACTGTTAAAATCAATTTAAAAAGTATTTAATATACTTTAATTTGAAAAATATTTTAAGTTACTTTTAATAAAACGTGTATTCATTTTAGTTCAAAACATATGATTTAGATAAAATAATACAACTACATAAATTGTTAATCAGTAATAAGTTATTCCCTATTTCTCACTTTATGTTACATTTTACAACTTTGTGTATCAGATGTTTTTCCTAAATATTTGTATCTTTCCAACGCTATATTACTGTTATTGATATAAAAAACAAAACAATAATTACATTTAAAAATATTTTTTCTCTTTTATCCTTTAGTTGGTTATAAAATTCGTCCAACTTGTATATTTAGCCATCTTTCATCGATGTCATTATGATGATACGGATAATCTTTTGGAATGTACAAAATTAGAGGTAGTTTAGTAGAAGAAAATTTAAAATGACAGTATTTAAGCCCTGTCTGACTATTTCAATCAGAATAAAATCTACATGGCATTAAAGCTCAGTAAATTTTACATCAATATAGGGAGTTTATTCAAAATCGTAAAAGACGTTTTTGAGAAAATCGCAAAAAAGTGCAAAATGCACAGTATAAAGTGGCTCTTCGGGCAGCTAATTTTAATGAAAAACTTGCTGTAACATCGCGGGTGTATTGTTATGTTAAATATGAAATTTCATTGTCGTAAGACTTTTCTGTTATTTTCATTGTAGTGCTTGAGTTATCACGCGCACACAATTTGATAATTTTCACGATCGCAATACTTTCCCTTACTATATATTTCATATATAACTAAGTGAAGGTAAAATTATACTTCGGGGTTTGATTATTTTTTCTAGAAGTAATAGTCGTAATGTATATAATGTGCGACGCAAATCAAATAAATGTCCTTAATTAAAAACCGATTAAACAAAAGTTGAAGGGCATACCAATTATTTAGGCGCCTGTTTATTTAAGAAATAAATAAATTATTAGAATAAACTCTCTATTTTCTATATTTCCGAAGTCAACAGCTCTCCAAACACTACTGTGATAACTACAATAAAGGACTTAAAACGAGGGACTTAAAATATGCTATCTTTCGGACTTAAACAGAGTTGAACAAGTGGTCACGTCGAAAAACCAGGGCATTAGCCAGGATTAAGTGGACATGCTTTGAATGTTCCCGCCCTGATCATTTTTTTTATCTCCTCCCCCTCCCCCCTCACCATCACAATGGTTTAATATATTATAAAAAGCCTTGGGGAGAAAATGACGGTTATTTTTATGGTTTTAGTTGATGCTACCAAATGGTTATGGTGATAATGTTAATTCTTTAGCAGATCATTATGGTCATTTTGCTGTATGATGAAAAAGTTGGTTGGAAGGGGAGGAGGGTTGCGATAATCATGAAATCACTCTTATAAGATAATCTTATTATATTTGTATTGTATGTTTTTCTTCTCCATCATGTATTTTCAACTCTCAAAAATTACTTTAGCCTTATTTACCGTGTAACATTACATTAATGTACGTTAATGTGCTTAGCAAGTAAGGTTATGTAACATCATAATAACTTGTAAAGGAACTGTACCTTCAATGTCTTATTCCTTGGCCATATTGTTTTCGGTAGCATCGGAGGACTATTGGGGTGACAGTTCACGAACACTGTATTCGGTTTGAGTTGGCAGGAAGTATATACCTTGAAATCTATATCGATGATAATATTAGGGACAAAATAAGACAGATTTGGAAATTTTTTAAACAGTCTTGGATGGTGAAGGAATTAGATAATTAATTGTAATGTCTCATACTCAATGACATAAATGAATTAATGAAAATAATTTTTAATCTGGAACATTTTTTATCCGAAGAATTAAGAACAATGAGGAATCACTTGTAGCTGGGTGGCTAGCATAACAGCTTTCTATGCCAAATGTCACGGTTCAAACCCGCAAGTGGTCCTTGGATTTTTTAATGGGAGTAAAAAATCCTTAGTTATGCCGTCCTTTGGAGGGGACGTTAAAAGGTGGTCCCGAGCCTGTGCGATTTCAGGTATTCGTTAAAGATCCCTATCCTGATGAAACCTGGATAGGCAAAATTTAGGACTCCCACTGTAGCATCGTCCGATTAGCCATAGTAGTAGCATAAAGTGACGTTAAATAAATAAACAATCAAAAAAAGAAAAAAAAAAAACTTACATAAAATTGAAGCCCATTTAATTTTACATCACCTTTAAAAATTAAAAAAAAAAATAGTTTTTTTTTATGCTTGTCTCCTACAGATAATAATTAAATTTATATTACATTATATATTAACCCACTTTTCATTAATGCTATATAAATAAAATGGTAATTGTTTCGAATAAGAAAATAAAATCGGTTCTTCATAAGAAGGTAACTTCGAGATTCGGCATTTAAGCCCTGGTTTTAGGACTCCCATTGTAGCATCGTCCGATTAACCACAGTAGCATGAAGTGACGTTGAATACAGAAACAATTAGAACAATGAACAGAAAAAGACCAGTCTGTCTGACTCCATTTCGCCACATGGTTAACTAGCCAGGTGAAGCATACATCATTAAAATAAATAAAAAGATACAAATGGATATAAATAATCGTAAAAAAATAAACAATGAGTTTTGCAATGCGTCAGGGTTTGCGCGATGACCAAGCTTATCAAGTTTAGCTATAGCCGATTTATATTGTACAAGTTGTGTATACAGGCTTTAATATTGATTCTTATGTAACGGATTTGAACGCGGTTATGGCAGGTATTATGTTTTATATTTCATTCGGTATTCCATTATTTAACCTGCGGGGGAACTCTCAATATACAAGGGGACACCCTAAATGAGAGGAAAACATGGCGGCTTAGCGGAATCCTCGGCATAATCACTTCCTTGCAAGGTCGTTAGGAATGAAACAATAGAATTTTTATAAGTACTGAACTAAAGACCCTTTATGTTCTTTTTTTTTCTTTACTCAACATATTTTGTACTTAAGATTTTATGTAAACTATCGTCCTATTCGTTATCCTCATGCCTTAGCGAATCGACAAGAAACTGCTCGTAGATACCGAGATTACAAGAAAACATACTACTCAGTCGCTTTCAAAATTTTGCAGTTTACTACAAAAAGCACAGTTATGCAACCATCATCACTAAAATTATGAAAAGATCTATTCTCTACCACCTTCCCTACTATCCATTACTGCTCCTCAATAAAAATTTAGGATTTACCTTTCATCAAAACTTAGCATTGTTGTGGTACCCATATTCCCCAAATTAACAGAAAATCCACCTCTATCTTAGAATAGCCCCTACGTTCCGTGACTTTTTTCTTAGAAATAGCCTTCATCTCTGGGCCCTTTCCCAATCTCTCCTACTTTGACTATGGATTCCAAGAAAGTATGTGAAGAAATCTCTGCATAAATGATATGAGGACAAAAAGATTGACAGATAGCTCTATACAGCCTATTCACTTTCTCCCTAGATGATGACACATGACACTCACTGGTATTTTGGTCAAGGGTAGGTCTATCCTGATTCTTGAAGAGAATGCCTACTTAGTATCTTCTTGACACTTAATCTATTTATATATATATATATATATATATATATATATATATATATATATATATATATATATATATATATATATATATATATATAATTCAAGTTTTTTACGAGTCTTAAAGTTCAGTCAATAAATAAACAATTCTATTTAGCCTACGTTTTGATAATTTCTTTCTTTCATATTCATGCCTTAACACTGACAAAAATAAAAAAAACAATTAATGAAGTCCAAGAATCGTGTTTTGACTGTATTATTGTTATTATGAGTTTATCTAATTCTCCCAACAACTTAAATTTTAGAATTCTGATATTTTATTTATAGGGCGATTTTTATATTACTAAAAAAAAAATAAAAGTAAAATAAACATTCAAATGTCCAAAATCTAACTTCTCAGACCTCAGTCATTCGGTCATTCGCTGCGTTTTTGACTATTGTTCTGATGTTCCAAAATAAGCTTTTCCACATTTATCTTCCCATGCGATCCCCTATATATATATATATATATATATATATATATATAATTATATATATATATATAATATAATAAATATATATATAATTATATAATAATCAATTCTATCACATTCTTTTTGAAAAAGTGGAAATGTGAAATTCCACTGTCAATACACACTACCGAAGTCAATCTCTATATTCTTTCTTGGAAATGATGCATTTGAACAAACTGTTTACCAATCATTCCCCTATTTCCTATTTCAACATTTGCGTCTCGGTATACTGAATTATTCTGCAACAAAATAATATTATAGTTGTAAATATAACTTTTTGCTTTGAGCAATTATAATTAGGTTTATGAGGAATGAGATGTTTCGGGCGGCGGTCGAAAATGATCAAAATATATGATTATATCAATTGGAACATTCTCTTCTAATTATGTTTATATAGATTTATTTATCAAAACATGTCAAAGATGATTCTTATTACCTTTCGAGGTACCCTATGCCTCATCTTCAGATTTTCAATATTATATTTATTTCCATATTGTATCTCAATATAGGTCATTTAATATTATAATTTCTTCATATTAAGATCATATATATGAATAGTAATTCTATTAAATTCTAACTTTTCACTATCACATATTCATTTTTCCTGTGCACTTGCAACTATCATGTATACTAAAATTGATTTTATCAACCTAGGTAAGAGAAAGTCGTGTGTTGCATGCACCAGCTTTTTAAAATAGTTTCAGAAAAATAATAGTTGAAAAAGAAAAATCAACTTCATCGTTGCTACATAAAAATTTTATTTAGAATAACAATGAGTCACTTATTTTCCAAATCAAATTAGACTTGACAATAACGCTTATTGTTGTGTTTTAAAAACACGTTTCTCATGAAAGGTAATTTTTTTTTTGTTTATTATTTATTGAGAAATATTACAATTTGTTACATAATGAACAGTAGTAATAGTGATGTAGTACACATTCATACAATATATACAGAAAATAATGATAAAGTCAATTACATAAAATCGGAAATAAATAAATTCAAATATATACAAGGAAATAACAATTAATAAAAAAACAAAAAAAAAACAACAACAACAAACAAATCAAAACAACAACCTGTAGTAGAGATAAATATAAGTTGGGAAATAAATAAAAATCATACAAGCAAACTTATTTATATACAATATATACAATCTGCTAAAGGGACCCCAGACTCGACTGCTCCCTCCACAAGTGGGGGAGAAGCCGAATCCAAGAGATCCCAGCGCCTCTCACTCAGCGCTTCACTGGTGTAAGCCCGTGGAGGCCGAGCTAGGGTGGAATAGCCACAAAGAAAATATTAGACGCATTAAAGTGTCTGAAATCAAAACTTTGTTTTCATAATTATTAAAATTTGTTCTAATTAGTACAGTAATAATAGTGTTACATTACTACATTTATATAACATTAATAAAATAAGAGGGAGAGCCCGTGGCTGAGTGGTTAGCGCGCTAGCCTGCCACGCTGAAGTTGTGAGTTCGAATCCCAGTCCCAGGAGGACTTTTTTCAAGCATACTAATAAATGGGGATTCACTCACAATCCCCCCCCGGGTATGTGGGACCCGTCAGCTAATTGATAGCTACCCACAAAAATAGGCGTAGGGAGTGATGACCCTACCCTATAAAATGTCATAGAGTATCGCGGTGTGGAATATAAAGGCCTCCAAGGCCTGTCGCGCCAACATAAAAAAAAAATAATAAAATTAATAAATAAAATAAGAAAAACAATTATACCAAATATATAAAATAATAAATAAATACATAGCTTTTACTTTCCTCTGTCGTTAAAATAATTTTAAGAACTTTTAAATAACGTTAGAGTTGAAAAAAGTTAAAGAATTACGTTGATTTTCGATTGAAACATGGGTTTCAGATTAAATAATATAACAATACAAATAATTATCTACTACAATCATTCAGTTTTATGTAGAAGAAGAGTTAGGGCGATGTAATTAATTAAAGTTTGATTAACCTTAAACGAAAAAAAAAATAGTAAACGCAACTCATAACGTTCACTTACCCCGCTCTTGTAATACATTTTACAAGTTTTAAAGTAGCTTAAGTCTGAATAAAAATAATTATATTAAGTTTTTATGGAAATATTTATTTTAGAATTAATAATACAACAATAGAAATTATTATCTAGAACGAAAACTTTAGTTTATGCTCATTTCGTCATCCTTATCACTTTTATAAATAAACAGTCAGATTCTATTAGTTTTAACCCTATATAATTTTTAACCATCATATTTTTCTTCTTTTTTTTTATTGTTCGTTTCTATCTTATTATAAATAGCTGCTTATGGTAAGCAAAAATACAACCAATATTTTGTTGGCCCTCTTACGAAAAGAAAATTCAAAAGCCCAACCCCATATGCTACCAAATCACTTGATAAGCCAAACCTATGTAAATATTCCACGAAAAACATCGGCCTCCGGGACTCACTTTCATTTTTTTTTTTTTTTTTTAAGAAGGGGGATTCCAGGGAGTAAATATGAAGTGGTAGTATGATCTGATCCATATGAAAATTTCTAGGCATAGAAGGATTTGGGGAAGGAACATACTGCCTGTTTGCATTTACATGTTTGCTGGTATGCATGCCAAATATGAAACGTTATGTATTATGGCTAACCTCTTGGAAAAATGATTATACGGCAAAACGGAAAGGTTAGAAATCTTCAGTATGTTAAGATGATAATAAGAAGAAATAATAAAGAGTTAGTCTAGTGATTTTTTTTATGCTGCCTACGTTTCGGCCCACACACGTAAGCTGCAGAGCACGCAAGAGAATATGCAGTGCATGGAAAGAGAGGATACAAGAATTGCGTACTTCAGTTCATACTCACTGGACTGATGGTGGTTAGCATGTTTAGTCTGATATGTTTGCAACATTCAAGAAAATTCACAAGGCTGACTCCTGCTTTTTTCTTCCTCTTAATATGAATTATCTTTGTTCATTGCAAATAGTAAATTAAACATTAAAAACGCTAACAGAATTTTTATATATATAACAAAACACGGGAATGTTATATCATGTTAGGCTATCACAACAGTGTTGTAACCACGTATTTATAGTTTCTTTATTCACTTAACATCACTATCTGTTACTGTGGCTAATCAGGAGATACTGCAATGGGACTCGGGTTTTGTCAAGATAGGGATCTTTAAAGATTATCTGACATTGAACTGGCACAGAGACCACTATTTTACGTCCTCTCCAAAGAACGGCTTCACTCCGATTAAAAATCTTAAGACCATCTGCGGGGTTCGAACCAGACAGACAGACATGTATATTTCCGATGCCGAGATTCGAACCCGAGGCCTAGAGAACGGTAGGTAAGTCCAGTGCTCTACTGACCGACCATCCGCTCCACTTTCTTTCTTTATTAAAACAGTTATTTGTAATACTAATTTTATAATAATCTCATTACCATGCTGGTCTTAAGTCAAGTACTGATCCTTTCCGGTAGAGGATATATTTTTTTAAATTTTAATTACGAAATGATAGTATACATTTAAAAAAAATACTTATTAAAATAATATTTGGACTAAAGGCCTATAGAGAATTTTGCCTCCTTAGTATTGGGTTTACATGACTCTCCGAGGGGACAAACCATTGATTCATGGTTTCTGAATCATTAGTCATGTTGACTTTTCCCTTCGTCTTCTATCTAAGGAAGGGGACTCTTTTCTCCAATACAAAGAATATATTTCGAAAACAAAAAATTCTCCAAGCCAAAGACCATTTTCATCCTGAAAATTAATCTGCCGGCAAAAGTTGCATTGGGATAAAAGTAAATTTATCTGAGGATTTTTAGCTATGCCTAAAAATACAATAGGTTATTTGATTATTCATTTAACATAGCTTTTTGCTATTGTGACTGTGTCCTTCGATGCTACAGTGGGGGTCTTAAATGTTTAAAGAGTACTTGATGTCATAGAACTCAGGGCAACCATTTTACGTTCCCTCCGAAAGACGGCTGTTTAATTAAATGATTTATACCTATTGCATAAGTGCTACCATTTATAGCAGAACAATAGGACTAAAGAAAACTAGATTTGACACTACAGAAGGTACTACTGTGCAGGTAGAAGACAGGTGTAATTAATCCATCCAACATACAGACAGTTTTTTAGTGTAAATTTTATTAGATGAGTATGCGGGAGTAGATAACAGCTGCTACCATGACCATGGAGAGGGAGAACATGAAAGAAGAAAAAAAATAAATAAAACGTCATAAACTGTCTACCTAACAGTATGTAATAAATTTGTAATCATAATTCATTAAAATTAAATATTATAACAATGGTTAGTGCAATAATCTCTCTTTATTCTTTCCATCACACACAGTCAAACTACACATACTCAAACACTAGTGTAACCAGTCAAAAGAGTTTTATTAGTAATATCTCCACAGTAAGGGTATGCTAATAAAACAACAGCATTGCCAAGGATTTTTCATTTTCTATATAATACCCTGGGATATTTTCCAGATTTTAACCCACCACAATTTTTCCATAATAATATATTTAAAAAAAAAATTAAAATATTCTCATAACTAGTAGACCCGTCTCTGCTTCGCGCGGTTGCAATTTAAATGAGGTGTCATTTGTGTTTAGAAAAATCTCTTTCTGACTGACTTAAATTTGTAGTTTTAGTTTTTTGTAAGAAAAAGTGCAATTAACAAGAAAATATGTTTATTTTATAAGTAAATTCATTATCATATTTCACCATCGGCAGAAATGAGAAACATGTTCCAAAATTATTTAAGTTTATTTGTTTGTTATTTTAAAGTGAAGCATAGATAACGGCATATGTACTTTTCCCATATAAAGAAAACTTAATTGCTAGGTATGTTTCCAAAAAAAAAATACAGATATATATTTTTTATATACAATAAAAAATAAATTTTCTGTAACCAAGTCATTAAAAAATTATTCCTGAAATATGGGTTGTAACATAATTGATTGATTGATTGGTGGTTTTTATAGGCGTTCAACTACGGGTGGTCATCAACGCCTTTAAGGTTGCTAGAATTTAAGGTATTCCTATAATGTTATAGCTTTGATAGAAGGTTCAACTCATTTAGGCCTTTCAACAGACCGCCGATAATCCTCTCTTCGTCGCCTAGCGTCACGGTCACATCTGGGGGTACCCCATGCTGAGAGAGTATTCTTCTGATAACAGGGCATGCTTCGATCAAGTGCTTTACACTGAGCGGTGCGTCGCATTTTGGACATCTTGGTGGCTGTTCCCTTTGGATAAGATACTCATGGGTGAGTCTTGTATGTCCAATCCGCAGGCGTGCCAGTGCCACCTCCTCACGGCGGCTTCTGCGGCAAGAGCTATTCCATGGTTTAACCAGTCTTTTTATTAGTCGCAATTTGCCTGAACTATCTTCCCACATCGCCTGCCAGTTTTTATTTATCTTTTCTTTTAATGTGCGAGCTAGATCGGAGGAAGATAATAGGTTACTTCCGCGGCCGGGCAGATTTCTTGCTTTCTTAGCTGCTTGGTCTGCAAGTTCGTTACCAACTATGCCCTTATGTCCGGGGACCCATATAAGGTAAACATTTTTACCTTTGTCCCTGAGCATCGACACATATTCCTGAATTCTCGCTATAATGGGATTTTCAGAATATAACTGGTCGACACCAGACAGCGCATAGAATCTGTACAGATTATGATATTATCTTTGGGAGAGGTCATCGAGTGGTAGAGAGCCTGAGCGATTGCATTAAGTTCTGCGGTATATATATTGCATAACTGGTGAAGTTTGAATGTGTAGGTTGAGTCTGGAGTTACGAAGGCTGATGTTGTGGTTGTTTCGGTCTTAGATCCATCGGTAAAAATAGTAAGATTGTTGGGTATGGTGTCAATGAGTTGTTGGAGTTTTTCTTGGTATTGAGATGGCTGAGAGTTATCTTCTTTTAACTTTATCAACTGTAAATGTACGGTAGGTCTTTGGAAGGTCCAAGGAGGGATATGTGGTTCAATCGTAGTTATCTGGGTTTGCTTAATCTCTGCGATAGCTGTTTGCATTCTTTCGGCTAGTGGAAGTGTGGCATTTGGTCGGCGAAGAAATTCTTGAGAGAAGCAAGGGCGAAATATATATCTGTACGAAGGGTGTGTAGGCTGCAAATATAATTTTGAAATATAATTTATTGCCAGTTTTTGCCGGCGAAAATGTAGTGGAGGGATTCCAGATTCGGCACAAAGACTTAAAGTGGGACTTGTTCGAAAAGCACCAGTAGCGATGCGGATTCCCGTATGATGAACAACATCCAACTTCGATAATATGCTTTGGCGAGCAGAGCCGTACACAAAGCAGCCATGTTCAAGTCTAGAGCTCACAATCGCGTTGTAGATTTGGAGCAAGGTCGTCCTGTCAGCTCCCCATGACGTTCCACTTAGTACCCTTAAGATATTCATTTTAACAAGACATCTTTCTTTCAGCTCATTAATGTGGCGCTCCCACGATAGTCTTCGGTCAAAGATTAATCCTAGAAACTTGATACTGTCAACGTAGGGTAGCAAAACACCATCTAATGACAGCTCTGGAGATGGGGATATATTTCTTTTCCTACTGAAGTGTAGGCATCTGGTCTTCTCAGCGGAAAACTTAAGCCCGAAGCTTGTGCCCAATAGCTGATACGATTGATGCTGTGCTGAAGCTTAGTTTTGATAGTGTCAATGTCACTCGATCTGCATAAGATAGCCAAATCATCGGCAAACAGCATAGGTCGGACTCCTCTTGGTAGGCCGCGACCCAACCTATTGATTGCGAGCATGAAAAGTGTCGGGCTTAAGACACATCCTTGTGGCATTCCAGTAACTTGGTCGCATATCCTAGACAAAACATTTCCTATGCGGATCTTGAAGGTACGTTTGGTCAAGAATTGTTCGATGAAGTGGATAAGCCTGCCAGTAAACCCGAGTTCTATAAGGATTTTTAGGACATTGATTTTATTAATGGTGTCGAATGCCTTAAACATATCGAAAAATACAGCTACAACTTGTTGCCGCTGAATGAAAGCGTATTGGAGTTCCGCTTCGATCTGTACAAGGTGGTCGACTGTACTTCTCCCCTTTCTGAATCCACACTGGAAGTTCTGAACCATGTTGTTAGATTCAATGACCCATTTCAGTCGTTTATTGACCATGCGCTCCATCAGCTTTCCGAGACAGCTGGTGAGGAAAATAGGACGGTAATTAGTGGCATGGCGTTTGTCCTTGTTAGCTTTGGGGATCGGAATGATTTCTGAGTGGCGCCAAAGTTGCGGAAATTCCCCTTTGTGCCAAATGTGATTGTAAAATCCCAAGAGCCATTCTAAAGTATCCTGCGGCAGATTTTTTATCATAACATAGTGGATTCCATCCGGTCCTGGAGAAGTTCCCTTTAGATTCTTCAATATTGATTCCAGCTCCCACATTGAAAAAGAGCGATTGTAATCCTCAGTATGGTTTTGAGTGAATAGGGGATATTTGATTATTTCTTCGTCAGATGCTTCGGGTGTGCGGGTGGAATTGAATAATTCACAGTAAAAGTCCGCAAAATGGGCAGCAACCGACTCAGGCTGGTCGTTTAAAGCACCGTTGAGTAGGAGTGTATAGCGGCTAGAAAGGTTATTATTGCTGTCTCTTAATTCTTTTCCAAATGATAGTTGACGGGGTTGAGGAGTTGATGGATTCGACAAACTGTTTCCACGATATAGTTTTACTTTGATTTAAAATCCGTCGACATATAGCTCTCTGTCGTTTGTATTCTATGAGGTTTTTTTCGTTCATATTTTTTTGAAACCTTCTGAGGGCTTTTCTGCGGTTTCTGATGGCTGTTTTGCATTCTTCAGTAAACCAGGGAACAGGCATTCTTTTGGGAGTCCCTTTACTTCTCGGGATGGCGGCCGTTGCTGCATTTATTAAGACGTTAGTTATAGCTCGACATCCTTCCTCGATACTGAGCTCAGGTGGAGAAGCCAAAGGGGGAATAGACAGCGCAGAGAAAAGTGGCCAATTAGCTCTTTCCAGTATCCACCTTGGTTTCAGCTTATATTCCCATGCAACCATGTTCCCGAATAAGAGACGTACTGGGAAATGGTCGCTTCCATATAGGTCGGGTAAGACTGTCCAATCAATTTTACTGTACAGAGGAGGGCTGCAAAGAGATAGGTCTAAAGCCGAATAGGAGCCGTATGCCGAACTGAGGTAGGTTGGTTCACCTGTGTTAAGTAGCAGTAGTTCAGATATATCGAGAAAGTCTTCAATGATTCTACCTCGGGTATTAATATTTTGAGAACCCCAGAGCGTATGGTGTCCGTTGAAGTCTCCTACCATCACAATGGGTTGAGGAAGTTGTTTATATAGGTGTACGAGATGTGCGGGTTGAATAGAACTATCTGGGGGAAGGTAAATATTACAGACTGTAAACGTTGTTCCCAGGTGAATTGAAACAGCAACTGCTTGAAGCTCTGAGTCAATGTCTATTTCTTCCGAGTAGACAGACTTATCGACGGCTATAAGGACCCCTCCAGATCCATGTTCAGTATTCGGTCCGTCTCTCCGGTAGATTTCAAAATTCTTTTGCGAAAAATTCTGTTGAATTTTCAGATGTGTTTCTTGCAGGCACAAACAGACTGGATGGTGGTCTTCAATCAATGTCTTCAAGTCGGCAAAATGTGTTTTTAATCCATTGCAATTCCAATGTAATAATGCCATAGTAGGTTTTTAAAGAAAATTAGACAATAAAAAATGATGAAATGAGTCGATGATGGATAGCCCTCTTGAAGACCCCCGAACAGAAGAATAAAGGAAGGAAATATTAGGTTTAAAGGCCACTGGATCGATTAAGATAACATAAGATAAAACAACTAACGAATTAGCAAAGCAATAGAAAATAGAGAGGAAAATAGAAAAGGGTATATAGTAATAATTTAAGATGTAGGTGCATATGTAGTAATAAGGAGAGGCCGATCTAAAAAGTAATTTTTGGATATATCGTTTAGGCTGGCAAAAATCGGAGGATCTCTGATCGAGACCATTTGTAAAGATAAAATATGTTTTTAACTCATTGTATTTCCATTGCAATAAGGCTATAGTAAATTTGGCTGAAAACATGAAATAAATAGAGAAAGAAAAAACAGTAAAAAAATGATGAAATCGATACCAGATGGTTGTATTGACGAAATAAACTAATATAACTATATGAGTGTTGGAGTGAAAGTTCATAAACTTGGTTAATGATAGATATTAAATTAAAATTATAGTTGATTTGAATTAAAATTAATTTTCAATAATCGAGTTGTTACCAATAACTGGCTAATCAGATTGTAATCTGTCTCTGCTTCGCGTTTTGCTTCGAGATCGTCTATCTTTAACTAATGTCCACTCGCCCTGACGATCAAAATCATCTGGGCACTCGGTAGGGGGGGGTGGCATCGGTAGATGTCAGCTGTCCCGAAAACATAGTCTTCGGTTTTATGGGTGTGTCACGAGTTTTAGGTATGGCCCCCGTGACGTTGACCAGGTCCCGGTCTCGAGACCGTGAAGTCCGGTTAGGGACTGGATTAAGTAAGGAAGAGGACGGTAGAGAAGGAGAGAGAGTAGGGATGGTGGTGGGAGTGGTGGAGGGGGGGGAGCGAGGTGGGGGAACTGATAACGCCACTCTGAGTCCCACAGCTCCTCAGTACAGGTCTAGCTAAAGGCCTCTTAAAGATAAGAGAACTGTCCTGTAGTTCTTCAGTTTGTACACTAACACTTACCGTTATTTTGTTTCTTACTATATTAGAGAAAGAAGTGTGTGGTTGAAGAGGGTGTAATAGTTCATATTTCTTTTTAGCAGCAATATAAGTTATTTTTTCGGATTCTTTTATTTTTCTAATCTCTTTTTCTTTAATAAAAATAGGGCAACTTTTTGAAAATGAGTCATGTTGACCAGAACAATTTACACATTTTAAGCAACTATCACATTCTGTACCTTCATGCTTTATTTTTCCACAATATTTACATAGTGGCTCACTGGTACATACTGTTTTGGTATGGCCAAATTTGAGACAGTTATAACAACGTATGGGATTTGAAATATAGTTTTTAACAATGACATTATAAAAACCGATTTTTATTTCATGAGGAACAGTTGGGCTATTGAAAGTTAATAGGTAATTGTGGCTGTCATGTTTTATATTATTTTTAAAGTAGGTCATTCGTGTTACAGCCTCGATTTTTTGGGATTTTAGTTCTTCTTTTATTTCTTCAATTGTACAATGAACCAGGTCTGGGCACCATATGATGCCTTTACTCAAATTTAACTTGCCATGCGGTTCTACTTTTACTGGAAAATTGTTAAGAAAGTTATTACATTTCAACAGTTTTTCTGATTGGGCATCCGAAAAAACTTCTATTAAAAGAGTGCCATCCTTGAGTTTTTTAACCAGTTTTACATCATCGATTAAGTGTTTAAACTTTTATGGATAAAAAACGGTGATACGTTCTTAAAATCTAAAGTATTACCGTCCTCATCCTTTTCAATTCTTTTAATAATTAAAAACCTTATAGAGTTATTAATTGTATATTCAGGATTTCCTATATTTGGGCCTTTAAAATCTACCTTTTTTACGTTTTACAGGGGAGATTCACCCATTGTGTAGGCTGAATCTTATTTGAAAAAAAAAAAAAAAAAAATTCACAAAATAAAAAATATACCAAAAGAAAAGATGAAAAAAAAACTAAATAAAAACCTTCTAATTAAATTATATGGAAAAATATATTAAAGTTATAGAGAGCATGCAACTTATCAGATGTTGAGCGCTTAATCCTCTGGATCCTCTAGACGCATCCACACTGTACCAGACGTAAACACCAACTGGGGTTGTAACATAGACGTATAATATATAGGTGAAAAGTGCAAGATTTTAGAAAAGTTAATATGAAATAAAATAAATCGTACTAGGTAATTTCAAGTTGTTGTAAGCACATAAACTGATGAACATATGTTATTGGTAAAGAGGGAGTTTATAATAGTAAAATGTACAGGATAGAACAAGTTCTATTCTTCTCTTTAGTCTGGAAGATTTTAGAAACAATATTATGTATTGTAACAAGTTGTTGATAAATGGTAAATTGTTATCTATATTTATAAAAGAAAGTGCCACTTAATTAGATTTTCTGATCATCGCATTTTCTCAAAAACGACTATGGTTGTGAAATTGAAATTTATCCTGGAAGTTCCTCTTACCGTCTAGATGTGCAATAAGGCTGGGTTTTGGAAAAATCGTCCTCTAAGTGATTTAAAAAAATATTTTCCTAAAAAGTAAAACAAAATTGGTTTTCGAATAAATCAAAAATTATACGCATCCTCAAAAACGTACTCAACGTATTGAATGACAATCAAATTTTTAACTACCTTTAAGAAAATCGTCTTGATCTGATCAGTAATAGCAAAGATACTGAAATACTTATAACAAATATATTCAGCTAAATTTCGTTTCATAGCCATGTTTCGTGTGTAGGTGATGAATAGGATGAAAAAGTTAAATGTTTTCAAAGATAATACAACTTATTTCTGAATCCTAAAAAAAAAAATGCGAGCTTATTCAGTTGGAAGGGTACACTTCCGAGTGGAAGAAATACGCATTTATGTTGCATACAAGTTACGGTTGTACAGAATGATAATGTTTTAAAGCAAAAATGTTAGTATTAGATAATCAAGAGTATGGCTACTTGCCACTGGTATGTTATTGTAGATTAAACTGATTAAAATTAATATCTGACAGTCAAAAATAATCAATTATTTATCATAGTTAAAAGTTTAACACACTGCTATCTTCGGTATCTTTCTATTGTATAACCTCACCTAACACAGTTATTATAAACAACGTTCTTGATTCGCAGCAATTAAAAAAAATAAATGAAATAGTCGCGTGCAAAGCCGCGAAGTACAGCTAGTAAATCTATAAACTAACATTGTTATTAATTATTTCAAATTTTATTTCTCAATCCCACATCAGAGAGCTTGAGATATGGTGTCAGAATTGGAGAATTAAAATAAATTCCAACAAATCCCATCAAATAACCTTTACCCTTCGTCGTAAGCCAATGACATCCTGTCCCACAGTATCCTTTAATAATATTCCACTTGTCCCTGTTGAACAGATCCGCTACCTAGGACTGCTCCTTGACAAACGTCTCACATGGAATCTACACACAAGACTAAAACGACAAGAAACTGCTCGCCGCTTTCGATTACTTCAACACTTACTAGACAGACGCTCAAACCTTCCACTTAACTACAAAAGGCTCATCTACATGACGATCATAAGGCCTATATGGACATACGGAGTTGAGCTTTGGGGCTCTACTAAACCATCGAATTCTTCCCGTATCCAATCCTTACAATCCAAAATCCCTCGTAAAATCCTCAACGCTCCTTACTTTGTCACAAATAAAATCATCCATAAAGACCTAAATGTTCCATATGTTGCTGATTTGGCCCGAACTAGATATCAATCCTTCTATGACAAACTCCATTCCCACTCCAACCCACTAGTTTCAACCCTTGCTTCCTCTTCGATTCCTGATAATCCTCCGAGGCGTCTGAAAAGAAGATGGCCTCGAGACCTTCTTGTTTAAAATAGTTACTGGAGTGCTTCCATGGGGTTGCTCCTCAACAAGTCTGTCTTATGTGATTTTTCTTTTAGCATATTTACTTGTTGTAATATAAATTACAGTTGTAAATTTCAATAAATAAATATTAAAAAAAAAAAAAAAAAAAAATTTATTTCATGTCATGCATTGTAGTGAGTCCTAAAGGTGGGAAGGGTCCCCGAAACGTTGACTCTTGATTGTTATTTATGTATAATAAACTTCAAGGAAGATAAAGGAGCCATCTATTTAATTATTATCAATGTCTGTTCTTCCGATTATTAATTTTATTATATATCCATTTATACAAAATGATAAGGCGATTTAAATTATGAAGAATAAAGGAAACATCTATTTATTTATTATTTGTATACAGAGAGCTTTTTCGAGTCAGCGATTTCCTGAAATCATGAATTTTCGATAAAATTGCAATTCATACAATCGTATCTGTTTCAACTTTGTACCCCTACCTTACCTAAACTGTCGCTTTGTAACAATCATTAAATCATGGATCCCTCAAGTTATCTAAAGTGGCAGGAATCCTTTGCCTAGCACAATGAGCAACTTGTAGTTTACAAACTGCTCCTCATTGGCAAAGGTAAATGCTCCCCGTAGCGATAAAGCAACGCTAATCCTCAAAAGGTGGCAACTCGTCCCGAAAAGCGAGGGATGTAAATAAACAGCGTAAACGGTTGCCGGGAGCGAGGGCTATGGGAAAGTTCTACACACCTCCTCCAAGTCAGCGTATGCTGATTCCCTTCGAGTTAGGCGCTCCAGCGGGGCTTCTTCCATGAATAGCGAGAATCCGGCAAAGTTCTCTAACAAGCCCATTTACATGACAATTATCTTCAACTGTCTATCAATAAAATTAAACTAAAACTATGCTCATCCCTCCCAATTCATTCCACGCCACTCACGCGGATAGGATCAAGTAATGGAAGCGAGGGACGGCTCTATTATTCCTAAATATGATGTAAAAACTGAATTAGCCTGTCAAGGATGCGTAGAAAACTAAAAAAAAAAAATAAATAAATAAAAATAAATGTTTATCTTAGGTGTTAAACGTTTTCGCTTTGACTTCCATATATGTGTAGTATATAATTTCTTTTCTTTTTTATTTTTTCCGTAAGTTTTTCTTAATATTACACACTTAAATAAGCACACCTTTACTTCCTTTTGTTATATATTTATTTAATTTCATAATTTTTTACATCATTTATCAACGTTTCGGGGTTCTTTACTCATTCTCAAGACTGAAACATTTTTTTAAAAAATTGATTAGTGAATCAAAATACATTATATAAATATTTGTCTTTGAAAAATTACCTTTACTAATTTGTCATCATTAATTTTTTTTTAAACATAATTTATTGAAATTTACAACTGTACTAAAAAAAAAATACATCAAGTAAATATGATATAAGAAAAATGACATGAAAAAGACTTGTTGAAGAACTACCCAATGGTAGCACTCCTGTAACTATTCTAAACTAGAAGGTCTCGGGGCCATCTCCTTTTCAGACGCCTCGGAGGATTGTTGGGAATAGAAGAGGAAGAAAGGATTGAAACTAGAGGATTAGGGTGGGAATGGAGTTTGTCATGAAAATAATGGTATCTAGATCGGGCCAAATCAGCAACATACGGAATATTAATGTCTTTGAGGATCAGTTTATTAGTTACAAAATACGGAGCATTGAGGATTTCACGATTGTAGGGATTGGATACGGGAAAAATTTGATGGTTTAGTAAAGCCTCAAAGCTCTACTCCGTAAGTCCATATAGGCCGTATGATAGTCGTGTAGATGAGCCTTTTGTAGTTAAGTGGAAAATTAGAACGTTTGTCTATTAAGTGTTGAAGTAGTCGAAAACGTCGTGCAGTTTCTTGTCGTTTCAGTCTTGTATGAGGTCATCATTAATTTAAAACTTATTAATATTATTTACCTTTTTTGAAAACACTTTTAAATATATCATTCATCATTTCACTTTATAGCTTACTGCTATTCGTCTACATAGGAGTTCATTGGCTGACTGTTTCTATTATTTTCCAATTTTGCACTTGTACCTTTCCAGTATTCCTATGTAATCCTAGTGCTTTGTATTTATTTTTATTTTTATTTCTAGTAATTATATGTTCTAATTAGCGTTTTTGGGCTATTGTTATATTTATTTAAAAATTTTACCTTATTTATGATGTCTGTGTAATGCGTTCCTAGGTTTTTTGTATCTGTTTTAAAATTTATTGTCCGGCTATTATTTTTGGTAATGACAAAAACAAAAATTTATAACCCAATTTTTCGAAGATGATTAGATGATAGATAACTCACAAATAAAAATCAATAAACAACATATCAACAACAATTACAAGAAATATCACAAACTAACATATATACCAGAATTAAATTAAATTAAAAGAAACAATAAAAAATACTTTTAAAAAAATGTGATCATCCAAACATATCATTTGGTCTATACAATAGTAATAAATTAGAAAAATGTAAAATGAAAGATAAATTAGAAAAAATGGATGAACAAAATGCAATATACTATACAAAATAGACTGTAAAAATTGTGAAGGCATATATATAATATAGGAGAAACATCTAAAAAATTAAAAACAATAATATCCCAACATATATCCAATTACAAAAATATAAAAAAACACCAACACTACAGCATTATCATCCCATAGTATAACAAAACAAAATAAATTTAACTTTGAAAATACAGTAATTTTAGATACATCTCAAAATAATAAAAAATAAAATTACTAGAAGCGATACACATTACCAAAAATAATAGCAGGACAATAAATTTTAAAACAGATACAAAAAACCTAGGAAACATTACACAGACATCATAAATAAGAAATTTTTAAAAAATAAATATAAATATCTCTAAACAAGCTAAACCGAAGAGTACTTTATACCATGTATTTTGCACTTTTTTACGATTTTCTCAAAAACGGCTCTAACGATTTAGATTAAACTTGCAATATCGATGTAAAATTTGATGGGCTTTGATATCATTTAGGTTTCATTCTGATTAAGATAGTCTGACAGAGCTTAAATGCCGATATTTCAATCGACGCTTCGGCATGCCTTTCAGACGCCTACCAGTCGGATCAGCGAATACCAACTTTTTCGGAATCCGTTCCTCATCGAGCCCAACAACTTTACTCGCCCATTCGAGTCTCCGCGATGCTATCAACTCAATTCCAGTTTTCAACGGATATACACGTTTTAGGGTCTCCTGAGTCCAAATAGCCAACTCCCACAAAAAGGTCTGTGTGTCCGTGTGTTTGTGGTAAGTCCAGCACGAAAACGAAAAGATGTGCGAAAATGAAATTTCATATATGAGACAACTATACACCCGAGATGTTACTGCAACTTTTTTTTATCAAAATCGGCTAACCAGAAGGGACACTGTATACTATGTAGGTTTTATTCCGATTGAAATAGTGTGACAGGGCTTAAATGACCATATTTTAAATTTTCTTCCTCTAAAATATCTTTAATTTTGTACATTACAATAAATTGACCATATCATCGTAATTCCATTGATGAAGGACCGCTAAATATACAAGTTGGACGAATTCGATTACCAACTAAAGCATAAATGAGGAAAAATATTTTTTATAGGGAATTAACATATTACTGATTAATAATATAAGATAGTAAGTAATATTATGTAATCTAGATCATATTTTTCCAATAAAAAATGAATAGGCGTTTTATTAAATTCGACTTAAAATATTTTTCAAAACATATAATAGTTTTTAAATTGATTTTAACAGTCGAGGTAAGTGAAAGTTGTGTGTTGCCCGCAACAGATTTTTTCATTTTATTTAATAACGAGAAATTGTATCCTATGCTTACGTTTTTATTTGATTAATTTATGGATTGGTCTATTTTATGGTTATAAATGGTGTAAAAAAAGAGCTGTAGAGGGCAGTACCGCCGGCATTTAGGTACATTATCTTTTAAGGTCGGTTTGACGGATCAGAGTCTTTCGAGAGACCGGATTTTACAGGAAGTTAGATTTAAATTATTGTGTAGTAATCGTTACAACCTTTTTTTTCTTTTTATTCCGAATTTCATATCCACATGGAACTTGGTCATGCCTCGCCAACATGATCTGGATGGAGAGTTACGAATAGGGAAAGCATCGAACGCTGGCGGACGCAGATTTATGCTCGGAGTGTGCCTACTCTTGGATGGCTCGCTGGCGGTATAAATGGACCCATTAGCAGCCTCTGCCGGGCTCGCCATCAGCGGGGTATGTTCCATCTCCCATCTCATCACTCCCATTATTATTTATTCCTAGGACAATAGTTTTCTCATTATATTCTATTAGTTTTACTTACTAATACACGAAATATTACTAATGTAAACAGTTTGTTTCGAATTTTGATAGATAAAAACGTTTGAGTGTCACCTAATTCCAAATGTCCAAGTCTCGAAATGTAGTCTTTGCCTGTATTTCTGGTAAGTCAAGCTCAAAAACGAGTTTTCGTACGTAACTGATATTTCATTTTTTTAAAAACCATGTGCCTTGGGAGTTATAGCAACTTTTCACGAAAATTGACGTACCAGTGCGAGTAATACCAAGCATTTTCCAGATTTTTAAGTTTTACCTAACAACAAATTCATCGATTTTGATCAAGCCGTCTATATCAAATGCGATTTAATTTGGTGTAGGCTGAATTCTAAAAAAAAAAATTTAAACACTTAAATAAAAAAATTCTAAAACTTTTTCTTGTAGTATCAATTTTTTATTTTATCTGAAACCAATAACGCATTGATATAAAATTGTATAAATATTCGATAATGCAAAATTTATGACAAATTTTTTTTTTAAATAATAATTTAGGTAAAAAGTAAAGAATAATTAATTCAAGTGTCCAGCTTAAACCTTTGTTTCTATCTGCAAAGAATTATTTTCCGGATATGGTGCCAGATATCCTGAAACAGCAGCCTTAAATAGTAAGTCCACATTTATTTTATTTGCGTTTCTAATTAAATATATGTTTTTACTTTCATTTACCAATATGTGAAATATACAGTAAATGGAAGTATTGTGATCATGAAAATTATCGAATTGCGTCCGCGTGATAACTCCAGCACTAAAATGAAAATTCGCACCAAACTGAAATATTTAAGAAAATTATATGCCTCGGGTGTTAAAGCAAAATGTTGAAAAAAAAAAAAAAAAATACTAGGTGTGCCACTTTATACAATTCAGCTTCCACCTCTTAAAAACGTCTCAAACAGTTTTGATTAAATTCGCTATACCGATGTAAAATTTAATGGGCTTTAGTACAAGATTTGATTTTCATTGAGATAGTCTGATATGGCTAAATTTCCAAATTGGAATTTTTTTTTTCTCTTAAGTACCTTTATTTTCGTTAATCCAAAACCATTGTTGGTTTTATATACATGCATATTACATTTATATTATGTTGTAATAGCTTAAAAAAAAAAAAAAAAAAAAAAAAAAAAAAAAAAAAAAAAAAAAAAAAAAAAAAGGTTAAATATTGAACGTTTTGAACAATATATGTACACATTAAAAAAAAAAAAATTGTATGCTTACTTTCTATTATTATAATTATTTACTTTCTTCTTCTTCTTCTAGTGACGCGACAGATTTCACTCACGTTTCTCGATGTATTTTGTAGTGTAGGGTCATCACTCCCTACACGTAATTTTGTGAGTGGCCACCATTTGGCTGACGGGTCTCACACACCTGGGGGAGAGGCTGTGAGTGAATCTCTATTTAATTACATCCTTATAAAAGCCCGGCGGGACTAGGATTTGAACTCACAAACTTTAGCATGAGAGACTAGCGCGCTCCCCAGAACTTACTTCAATATTACTTATAATTTTAAATGAAAATTACTATTTCTTATATTATCTGCTTCACATCAAAAATAATTTATTAAAACTGCCGCTAAAATATTTTTTCATGTGTGTTAGTAAACGTAGACAAGAAGTTTATTAATTAGTAAATTTTGTTGTAATTTATCTATACTAAATGATACTACACTCATCATTGCCTAAGTAATAATAACAAATACAATTGAAGGGCAAGGGGTGGAAGAGTTGTACTAAGACCTTTACAAGCCCTTGTAGAGATTTCAATTCGAGAAGCCCAGCTGAAACGGTATTTATTTACATTTGAAATAATTCAGAAGGTGGTAGATCTGAGATTGGAAGAGGGGGGAGTTGCTGGAGGAAAAAGCTAATCTAGGTAACTGGAGGTTCCTCTCCAGCCTCTGGAGCCGCTGGAAATACTGGCCAGCTCCGAATGAGAAATTCGATTGGGGGGGGGCTCAGGTGCTGGGGCCCAACCAATATCACTAATGGTTTTATAATTCAAGGCGTCATTAGTTCTTTTCTTCCTCGAGTAAATTTCCTAATTTTCTTTTTGAACCCTTTCAATCTACGGGTTCATCTCTGGGATGAACTGGCCAGTAGAAGAAAATATTGGAAATAGGCTATAGAAACTTTTTTATCTTCTTTTGTGCCTGTTTTTTTTTTTTTTTTTTTTTTTTTTTTTTTTTTTTCATAGTGCATTCACTGGGCTACTCCATCCTGGAGTAACCTTATCTGATCGTTAGCATTTAATTTAGTCTGAATATACAGCGGTGATCATAGAAATTGCATCTTTGCTTACATTTTTTATGGCAATGAATTTGATCCAATCGAATATTTTTGTTATTTGTATATACCTAAAATTTGTCGATATAAAATAGTATATACTATATAGATATCTTATATATAATACTATAGTAGGTATCTATATGGTGCTCAATTAGATTAAAACACTTGGACGAAATAAGATCTTCTTATAAAAGTAAGTAAATAATTAAAAGGGCGGAAGAATTGAGACGTTGATTTCCAAAAAGTACTAAAGGACATTTTTTACAAAATTGATTTTTTTAAATATTTGTATTCTCATCAATTAGTTAAATCTAAATCTCCTATTTGATTTTATCCAATGAACACCCAAGTCGTTTATAAATGCAATTTAGAAATATAATTATTTCCTAAAGGAAATAATTACACATTTAATTTCGTTCTATATTATACCAAAACATCTCATTTCATATCTTTAATATGATGTTATTAATATACTAAAAAAACAATTCTGGATTTTAATGCGAAAAGAATCAAATTAGCTTGTTTAATAATATAATAATTAGTGATTTTCGCGCCTCTTGTAGAATTTCCTAGAATGGATATAGTACATTTTGGAAATCAACGTTTCAATTATCGAAGCTAAGTGGATGAACTGGAACGATGACCTTTTAATTGAGAACCGTTGGCTTTTTTTCTGTCTCGGCCAATAATAGGTGTTTACATCATATGCATATATTTGCGGCCAAGTCGCAGAACCCTCGTTCATGAACGACTGTGCAAGTGAGCCTTTAATCAGTGTCCTTATTCTGATATGTAACATCAAGAACAAATCTATTTAAAAAACTTAGAAATGCTTGTCATTTAAGTGGGGAATATTTCCAATGCATGAAACAGTAATAATTGATAAATTTTAAAAACATATAATAGCATTGAATAATTCGATTTCATAGCATAGCATAATATATAAAACCTATAGTATTATATTATAAGATACCTACCATAGAAATAAAATGGTGGATTCGATGCCGTTATTTATAATTTATATTAACATAAATAAAATAATCCTCATGAAAATTAAACTAAGAAATCATCTTTTAAGCAATTCGGAGTGAATTTGGTCGAATTTCAATTAAAATGTTGCGAGACGCCTTGAGGCTGACATAGGGAGCCGTGGCAATGCCTGGAATGCGGGGAAGACGCAAGCTGAATTAGCACACGGAATACTCCTTCCTCTCCAACATCATTTTGACCACTCAAAGCTGGAGAATTCCAGCACTTTACAACCGTCAATGGAAGCAAATTTAAAATAAAATAATATGCATTTTATATTAAGTTCCACAGAATTTAAATTAATGTTATTATTTTTTATAAGCATATATACGTTTCGTTTAATTAAAATAAAACAATAATTTTATTTTGGTATCTTTCCCCCTGAGTCCAACTAAATATGTCTCATAAAGAATATATATATATATATAAACACTGCTTCAAACGAAATATGAAGGAAATGATTACAAAAAAAAATTAGATGACCAAAATGTTAATTTTTATGACAATAAATGAACACATATTAACAATACGTCTAAATAACAATAATAATTATACTTCTATGCAGCATTCATAAAATAATAATAATAATAATAAAATAAATAAAAAGCCCTGATTCTTGGACCACGGTAATTGGAAAAATCACTCTCAGAACTATTCATAGCATTTTGTTTCAGTGTTCTTTCAAAGTCTGTAGTATACGCATAAGTATATGTAAGACACTATTTTATCTCAAATTGTAAGTAAATTTGTAATGCTTTCTTTTATACTTGTATGTGTTTATAACATTAAAAAAAAAAAAAAATATATATATATATATATATATATATATATATATATATATATAATATATATATGTATATTTCATATATAGGTAAGTGAAAGTAAAGATCCTATCTCTATCCTTTCGTAAATATAAAATCATATATAAAATGTTTTTCGGGCCAATACTTTTAGTGTTATAGCCGTTTTAAGTCAGCTTTAATTCCTGCAATTTTTTATATATCAAATCAAAACTAAAATCAACAATAAGATAAGGACAAGCTTTGTATTTTTTGTCCTCACAATTTATTGCCTAAAAAGTAAAGAGAGTTGTTTAAAATATTCTAAAAAATGAAAAAAAAAAACGAGATTTTTAACTAGGTAAAAGTACATAAAGGAAATACAAAAAATACAAAGCTTGTTCTTATCTTAATGTTAATTTTTGTTTTAATTTGATATCTAAAAAATTGCAGGAATACTAAAGGTTTTCTTATCAGATATCTTCGCCCGTGAAGCTGACTAAAAACGGCTGTAACACTAAAAGTATTGGCCCGAAAAAGATTTTATTTATGATTTTATATTCACGAAAGGATAGAGAATAACTGGCCAAAAAATCACAAAAATCAAAAAGGTCGAGCGGCATTTTAGTTCAAGGAATTCTTTCATGTATCATATTAACCGCCTTTTTATCAAAGAGGAATGGTCAATTGGGGAAAGCACTAGACTAGTTTTCTCTGTGTTTCGCGTTAAACCTGCAGATGTGGCAGGATGATTATTTATTCTGTTTTTTCATGCTTTGGGTAACCCCTAGGTTAGGTTTATGAATTACAAATTGGGTACCAGGAAATTCAAAAACAATGCTGGTGACTAAGCGTCCTCTAGTCCTGTGCCTAATAACCTCCTTGGTCAACCTTTAGCCCAGAAACAGTGTGAATCTCCATAGATAGATATGTAGACGTACTATATACCTTGGAAAAGCTTAAGATTTGATTCAACCATCCCAGGGTTCACCCAGAATCTCTAAAATGGGTACCTGAAAGTCAGCATTTGGCCTAGAAATAGTGCAAATCTTTATACGTTCAGGATCGTGGGTTGTGCAGACATTTTTTTTTTTTTTTTTGTAATGAATAGAGCTACGATTGTATTGTAGTAATAGCATGTGTTTAACGATTTCGACAGACGTCTGTGAGATAAAGGACTTTCATTAACTGAACCTGAAAGAAATGCCCTTAATTTCGACATCTTTACAAGAGGAAATGGGAATTGAAATTCGCAATATGGAGGGGGCGACCTCAACAAGAGAAGGAGCCCCTGACTTGGCCTGTTTTATTCAGGCCGTGCCGCGTCTTAATAATTGGACAGCTCAGGATTCGCTTAATTAATTAACCGAGGATAGGAAAAGTAAATCAAAGGGGGGAGAGACCTTCCCTCCAATAGCCACCTCTTCTTCTCTACATCCCCGGCTTAGATTAAAACTCTCCTTCAGTCCTCACTATTTGGGATTTTAAACACGTCCCATTAACTTTTTACAATTTGAACCATTGTTAATTATACCGAAATACAATAGGAGATGTAAAAATATGATGGTGGCAATTCACCGTCACTCTCAAATAGCCCCCTTGTTGGAATCAATTTTACAACGAAGCAGATATTCCTGTACATCTTAATAACACCCTCACTACATACGCTAATAAAAAATGCGTGTTATCCGTAAATATCGATGGTATCCCATCATCCCAAACCATTTAATACCATATTGCTGCTATTGAATTATGGTGTTAGAACTGGATAACTGAAACAAATGCGATCAGTTCACCTCAGCCTTTCCCTTGTATTGTAGGAAATCTTGACAATAGCTTATATTTTCGAAGGGTTTTCTTTTCTACCTAAGAAAATTAAACCAAAAGGGAGCTGCGTGCAATGTTGGAGCTAAAAAAAAAATTTTAAGGTACCTTCTGTTGAATATATATATATATATATATATATATATATATATATATATATATATATATATATTATTTTATTTTTTTTCTCTTATATTGAATTCCTTCTTTTATTCCCTTTTTAATTTATCTCCTTGAATTGGTATACCTTTTGTTTTTTATTTTAATCATTTTTGTATTGTGGATTATTGTAATCTGAGTTCATGACACCTTACCTCCCCAACTGTATGACTTGTGTAGAGTGCCTCTCTCAATAAAACATATAATTGAGAACTACCCCAAATTGCATGTACCAAATGGATAAACATAATCTAGCAAGATCGTTGAGTGAGAGCTTGAAGGACGCTAGTGAAACAATTAGTTAATCTGCTCCCAGAACTATAAGGCAAACAAAATTATATTTAAAAAAATAACGTTAAATTAAAAAAGAACGTGTCAAAAAAATAAATAAATAAAATTGGAATAAATTTACAAATTCAGAACTTGTCAAAAAATGAAAATAAATAAAAAACAAAAAAAGAAGAAAAAAAAGGGGAATAAATAAAGTATAAAAAAAGGGAAAAAATCTGTTAATATAAATATATTCGGTGCTAATAACCAAGAGGTTGAGGACCTATTCCAATACCCTAGCCCCTAATCCTATTTTTGTATTGGATGAGGAAGATGGTTGGGGGTGCGGTCATAAATTAAAAAACACACAATTAAAAATAAGCGTTATTTTAATTATGTGCCGACGTTTCGGCCTACAATGTGGGCCTTCATCAGGGCTAAAAGAAACAAGATAACAACCAATGTAATTATAAACTTAATAATGCGTTAGGTATATAATAATAATATGACAGTAATAAATTATGGGAAAATAAATAATATTAAATGTAAAATGATAATAAGATGACAATTATAAAGTATGGAAATAAGGTGACAGTTATAAAGTATGGAAATAAACAAAATTAAGATGATAGTTACAAAGTATGGAAGTAGACATAATTGAGATGATAATATTGTAATGAGAATATATAAATAGAGACTAAGTAAATGAAAAAAAAAATGATAAAGGAAAAATATGTGAACAATTAAAATTTTAAATATTAACAATTTTGAGTTGATATATCACGGTAATATATTAAAAACATAGTTAAGAGTATAGGTAATATATAAAAAAAAAATATAGTCATTACAAAAGAGAAACAGTATGAATAAAAAATAATAATTTATATTTTAAAATAATGTAATATTAAACTAATAATTATATGTCAGGATATGTAACGGAGAAAGATATGAGTATGGAAAGGGGGAAATGGGCGATGATTTCTTTCTCCCCCTTTCCATACTCATATCTTTCTCCGTTACATATCCTGACATATAATTATTAGTTTAATATTACATTATTTTAAAATATAAATTATTATTTTTTATTCATACTGTTTCTCTTTTGTAATGACTATATTTTTTTTATATATTACCTATACTCTTAACTATGTTTTTAATATATTACCGTCATATATCAACTCAAAATTGTTAATATTTAAAATTTTAATTGTTCACATATTTTTCCTTTATCATTTTTTTTTTCATTTACTTAGTCTCTATTTATATATTCTCATTACAATATTATCATCTCAATTATGTCTACTTCCATACTTTGTAACTATCATCTTAATTTTGTTTATTTCCATACTTTATAACTGTCACCTTATTTCCATACTTTATAATTGTCATCTTATTATCATTTTACATTTAATATTATTTATTTTCCCATAATTTATTACTGTCATATTATTATTATATACCTAACGCATTATTAAGTTTATAATTACATTGGTTGTTATCTTGTTTCTTTTAGCCCTGATGAAGGCCCACATTGTAGGCCGAAACGTCGGCACATAATTAAAATAACGCTTATTTTTAATTGTGTGTTTTTTAATTTATGACCGCACCCCCAACCATCTTCCTCATCTAATTTCTCTACGGTCAACAAAACTCCATCATTATTTTTGTATTGATTTACTTTTTTTTTAAATTTATTTATTATTCCCATCTGATATTTAATGTTTGGATTCGGTCTTTTAAACGAATATACCTTATATTGAAGACTTGTGACTCGAACCCTTTACATGATGCCAAAAAATACCACCATTAATTTTACGCCATTGTTGCGAATAAAAAAATTATAGATGTTTTTGAGAAAATGGTAGCAATTTATAAAGTGCTTTAAACTGGCTTTTGCAACTTCGGTTGTAGGATGTTTTTTTATAATATCTTAGCTTTTAATAAAAAATATTAATAAAAAAAATGCAGAAAATTAATTAACCTAAAAAATATATTTGCCTAGAAAAATACTTTAGTTGATCAAAAAGTTCTTTCATATTATCCGTTTTTAACGTTTCTTAGAAGAAAAAAAATGGTAACTTTATTTATCAACAAGATTAAAGATTAAAAGCATTTAAAAAATAATGAAGGTTTAGCATCTAAGCTCTTTCAGACTATTAAAATAATTTTGTAACCTACGAAAAATTTAATCCCATTCAATTCTAATTGATGTAGTGTGTTTTATCAATATCGTTAGATCCGTGCTTTGATATAAAATTATAGGCATATAATTTCTTAAATATGTAAATTTCAGACTGCTCGTTTTCGAGCTTGCCTCACCATAAATACAAGTCATACTCACAGACGGGCCTTTTTTGCGGGACATACTTATTTGGACTTTGGACTCAAGGATAGTTAACGAAATTATTTTTACGTTCGCAATGCTTTTCCTTGTTATATGTTTTATATATAGGTGAGGTGAAGTAAAAATTGCGTTCATTTTAAACACTTTTTGGGAGTCTAGATTAACACATGAATACAGAACGAGTGGTCGTTCATGTTTGTATATTAGGCGAAACGAAATTCTCTGACTTAAAACCGGCATGCGAAAAAGCACTTGGAGTAGCGAAGCTCTCTCTCCCCCCCCCCCTTCCCCCGGACTTGAAATTATCACTGGAAAGAAGAGAAGGTAGCTCCAATTACGTAGCCTCCTACTCATGTAGGATTAAACATCATTTAGTTAAGAGGTGGGGCCATGTATTAGGGGAAATACAACTGTAACGAAAATGGTACGAATTACACCCTCCCTAAGCAATCCTATTAGCCTAACTTAACAACGGCTTAACAACTGGATTAAATTGGAACCTGGGTAAAAATGCTTCCGATCCGCTCCCCGAATACTAATTCGCCTCTTCGAGTCCTTGTAATAACTTGAAAATTGGCTTCTTAAAAAAAAAGAAAGTATTTTACGAGGCTTTGAACTTGAATTTTATTGCTCCTTAATTTAGCCATGAAAGAAATTTCGTGGTTTTGCCCCTCTTTGTGCAGCGAGGTGTGTGGTCCCGAGTAAAGCAGATGGATAAAACCTTGAGCGTGAGCAGGATTTTCGGTAGGATAGGGGATTAGGAGTTAAATAGTTTTATTTATATATTTTTATTTTAAATCCTTCCACCTACATCTTTGATGCTTAACAGTCAATATTAACTACACTACCCTTATTGTATTGGCGAAATACCTATTATTTTCCTAATACAAAAGAAATATTACTTACATTTTATCTTAAATTAAAAAAAAAAAAATTTAAATTCTTCATAAACACAAATAATAATCGTACTTTCTTAATGCTTATGCATTATATATTTTCTGTATTTGAACATATTTTATTTGCCAATCGCTATGTTTTTTACCGAATGCTTTTTTAAGGCAGCGGTGCTTTCAAAAACTAGCTTATTTGATATCTATTTTCGATACAAAGACTATATTAAATGGTAAGATTAAATTAGACAAGTTTCAATAAATTACATTATTATTAAAATGAACTTAAACATATACGGTCTTTTCCGCTGGGAAGTATTGGAAAATAATTGTCTCAAGGCGTCCCTTCTAGGCTCTCAGACCTCCAGCTGCTCTCAGCTTTGACCCCCGACGGACCTCTACTCGATCTCTGATTCTTCTCTTCTCGTGGTTGGATCCTGACTGCTCCCCTCCGATTTTAAAATCGCACCCTCATCACTTCACCCCTCTTCTTTCCAAAAATACTCTTTGTTGGAAATTGCCGATCTACCATCAGACAAAGGAAGGCGGGGTTTATATAGGAAGTGCCCCTGGGGTCTAGGAAGTTTCTCGAGGTATCGCTGGGGGAAGGGGTGGCATGGAGATAATCCTCTATAATAACAGTATCCTCAATACATAACACAATATTATTATGATTCTACATGAGCCGTCCATTTGCTAATTATTTTCACTGGCCCAAGACCTTTCTTGGATTGTTCGGGTACTGTTTTTTTTTTTTAAATCCTTATCAGGAATTAATTATAATTATCAGTACTATAAGGAATTCAATTGAAAACAAGGATTAATTTTTGTCGGCAGAGTCGGAATGGGTTTTACTATGGAAGGAATAGTAACTG
Organism: Piezodorus guildinii; assembly: GCA_023052935.1. Lineage (NCBI taxonomy): Eukaryota > Metazoa > Arthropoda > Insecta > Hemiptera > Pentatomidae > Piezodorus > Piezodorus guildinii. Next base: position 104,295,545 of record CM041295.1, read on the forward strand.
ATTCGTGCCAAATCTGCCATGTTATGGTCCTTATGGAAGATTTTATTAGTGATGGAGTACGGATTTTTTTTTGAGTGATTGGATACGACATAAATTCAATGGTTTAGTGTAGTCCAAATGCTAAGCAGATATTCATTTAAATGAGCATTTTGAAGTCAAGTGGAAAGTTAGATAGTAGAATTAGACAAAACGTTTTGTTTTGAACCTCAGTTATCCTTTAAAAAAATTAGAATAGTTTATTTAAACTTATTTATCCCTTTAGACTAAGCCTGCTGGTGTTCCTCATGGCAAGAGTCCTAGGACCCATTACTTACTCATTCTATAAAGCTGATATCTCTACACACCCTAACACTTTTCTTTATATCTCTGCTGATGAAACTTTTGGGTTATCAGCAATAACGATCCAGCTGTTCTTTAAAAAACTCTCCAATCCGACATCTGAGGCCTTGAGGTATAATATCATTGGAGCATTAAAATAAATTCCAACAAATCCCATTAAATAACATTTACCCTCCGTCGTAAACTTTTGACATTCTACCCTATTTTTCATTCAATATATTGCGCTTGCCTTAGTTGAACAGATCCGCTGTCTAGAACTCCTGCTGGACAAACGTCTAACATGGAATCCCCACATACCACCAAAACGACAAGAAACTGCTCGCTATCTCTTACTTCAACACTTACTACACAGATCCTCTAACCTTCCACTTAACTACGAAAGGCTCATCTACAAGGCTATCATCAGGTCTATTTAGAGTTGAGCTTTGGGACTTATCTGAAGCATCGAATTCTTCTGTTATACAATTCTTAAAATTCAAAATCCTCCATAAAGACCTGACTGTTAAATATGTTGCTGATATGCTTCGATCCAAGGATTCAATAACAAAATCAATTTTCACTCTAACCCACTATTGTCATTTTTTGCTTTGTCTTCCATTCATGATATTCCTGCGAGACGTCACAAAAGAATATGGCTTCGAGACCTTCTGGTGTGCTACAAAGGGATTGTTTCCCTACAAGTTTTTTTTTTAATGTATTTTATTCTAATGATCATTTAATTGTACAGTCGTAAACTCCAGTACAGAATAATATTATTTTAAGGGGTTGCCTGTAGCATGGTTATTAGCATAACAGCATCATATGCCAAAGGTGCCGGGTTCAATCCCGCAGGTAGCCCTAGGTAAAAGATCCTTAGTCATGCCGTCCTTCGGTGGGGACGTTAAAAGGTGGCCCCGAGCCTGTGCGATGTCAGGTATTCGTTAAAGATCCTTAACCTAATTAAACAGCAGCATAAAGTGACGTTAACTAAATAAACGAAACAATCTTATTTGAATTGAATTTAAACACAATCAATAAAGACAACAACATTGTTTGAGTATGAACACAAATATTTTTTTGTCTTTATAGTTTTATTTGGAACTTAAAATGAAATTAAATCAAAAATAGTTTAAATGAAACAAGGAAAATATATTTTGTTGTTTTATGTAAGTATTACAATGGGGTAGTGTAGGAATTATTGAGGTAAGAGTGTCCCCAATGCCCACAAGGTAGTACCGTTCAAACCAGCTAGCTGTCAGTTCCTACTTATCCATTGGCGCGTTCTTCAACAATTTCTCGATGAGGTCATGATTTCGTTGCCTTCCCGAAGATCGCCGTCTTACAATAGATGGTCGCTTACCCGACATAGGGAAGTTGCATTATAATCTGGACTAAAGTTGAAGAGACATTCATGAGCAGATAATTAGAGTTGTACATTTTTTTTCTGGTTATATTTTTTCATTTATTGTATACTTCTTTATATTGCCAACTAACTAACCCAATTTTTTTTCAGTTGGTTTTAATCGCAGTTTTTTTTTTTTTTTAATACAATGACTTTTTTTTTTTGTAATTTTTTTTCTATTGTATTGGAGTTTTAATTTAATATTACCCTCTTTTTATTTTCAATTTTTAAGTGTTCATAGACCAGCTTGTTTCAACTCGGGATCGAGTTTACATTAGCCCATCTATTGTTTTTGTTATAACATCGTTTATTACAACAAACATAAAGATAAATGTTTGTTATTAAAAATATTCCAAGCAATACAATTATTGAGACAAAGTCAGTGTAGACCTATAGATTGTCAGTTGGATCATATAAGACACGTCTAGGTTCTTTTCCCCTCTCCCGATTTTTTCCCATCTTGTTGCAGATAATCGAGTGGCCATTGTAGCTCCTCGGAATGGGGAGAAGAAAGGATAGAGAAGAATGAATGACGGGGGAGATTACAGGGGCTAAAGGAGCCCTAGGTAGTAAACCAATAAGCCAGCGCCCTTCAACAATAACCTTATTTTGCCGGGTGTCGTTATGACTTTGTAGGGAGGGGGGGGGATACTGCACTTGTTTGCCCCCTTCCCCTAGTCTTTGCCCCCCGCCGCCCCCTCCTCACTTTTCACTCTTTCACTGGGCGATCTATTCAGTCGGAGGCCGACAATCCATCACGCCGGTGGATGTCCGCTGCAAAGAGGATACCCCGTCCAGAAAAGCCTTTTACGGTAATAATCGCGATGGGGAAAAAAATTCCCTTTTCGGTCAATTATAAATTAAATTTTGATTGATTGAACGTAAAATAATCATATATTAATTTAATTTATTTTCTTTCATATTTAAAATATCTGTGGGGCGCAAATACACCTTTCACTTTACCTTCGTCGACCAGAGGAAAATATGATTTAGGTGCACGAAATTCTGAAACGTGTCTATATTTAACCTTTGGGGTTCCAGATTACAGAAAAAATATGAAAGAAATTATAAGAAAAAATTATAATAACTAATTATTTTTTTGACGCGATTGGCGAGCGCACAGTGGTCAAACATCAAATTCATTTGCTAAAACTTCCCAACATTTTGCGTTTGAAGTCCCAGAATACGGGAAAAATAATACTAATATAGCGAAAGAAAAAAGTGTTGTCTGTTTCGATGAGTACATTTAGTAAAGTTTAAGTTTAAATCACACAATATAATTTTTTTTTTTAAATCACTTACGGATATGATGTTTTCTTTACTCTCAGTCACATTCATTTGTATGATCGACGAAATTATTTCTAAAGTCACTAGCTTTCCAAAATCTGTAGCTTTCCAACGATATATTACGATATAAAATAAAAAATTCTCTGATTCGCTGATGACACAGTGACCCAACGGTTGCATCACAATGCCTACAGTCTCACATAAAATCCATTGAAGAATGGTGTCATAACTGGAGAATTAAAATCAATCCCAATAAATCCCATAAAATTACCTTTACCATTCGTCGAAAGCCTATGAATACCTGTTCTACTGTATCCTTTGGCAACATCAATCTCCACTGAACAGATCCGCTACCTTGGACTCCATCTAGACTAGCGCCTTACTTGGAATCCTCACACTAAACTGAAACGACAAAAAGCTGCCTGCAGATACCGCTTACTACAACACTTACAAGACAAACGATCAAAACTCTCTATTTACTACAAAAAGCTCATCTACATCACGATTATCCGACCTATTTGGACCTATGGCATTGAGCTATGGGGGTCCACTAAACTATCAAACTCCTCCCGCATCCAATCCTTGCAATCCAAAATCCTACGACAAATCCTCAATGCTCCTTACTTTGTAACTAATAAACTCATCCATGGAGACCTAAATATCCCACTGGTTGCAGACTCGGCCCGCGATAGATACACCTCCTTTAATTCTAAACTATCTGCCCACTCAAACCCGCTTGTCCGTAACATCTCATCTACATCTATTCCCGGTAATCCTCCGAGGCGCCTGAAAAGACGGTGGCCTCGAGACCTCCTCATAAAATAAACTTTGAAGTACTACCACTGGGTAGATTCTATACATGTCTATTCATGCTTGTTATTGTAATTCAACCATTTTACTTATTGTATTTGTATATACAGATGTAAAAAACAATAAGATATATTATAAAAAAAAGTAAATACAAAAAATTACAGATTTTCTATCAATGCTACATTAACAACCATGGATAGGTTATTTTTTCGAATCAACAAAATGACACGTTCTTTTATGGAGGAAATTTTTAAAATTTTGCATTCAATCCCTCGGTCAGAATACTTTAGTCTTAGTAATTAAAGGAAATGTCTTTTATGATTTCAGCTGTTTATCGGAAGTTCAATTTTTTTGTTAATTAAATTAATTAGTTTAACTTAATTCAAATGCATTTTTTATGACATTCCAAGAACACAGACGTTCTTTTTCATTATTTTAATTACACTCTGAACAGGATGGTAAATAGATAATAAGAGCTAATGGTGCTCTTAATTTATTTATTATTAAAGAATTGTTAGTTAATCACGAGTATGGAAGGAGAAGCGGTGAGCTTTTATATACCAATACTTCTAAGCTTCATTTTGTTTTCTTCATATTTTATTCGGTGTAATTGTTTTTATTATTTTATCTAAGATTTCTTATATATACTTCAAGTTTGGCTCAAAAAATAACATTGTTTATTTAAAATTATAATTGTATTTGATAATTAATCCAGTGGATATGAAATAAGAGAAATTTGCTAGAAGCAATGTACCCATAGGTTACAGTTACTGTTTCAGGCTACAGTTAAAATTATAAGTCGAAAACTGGCATCAGATCTTCTTTTCATACGTCTTGGAGGATTATTAGAAATCTTAAAGGAAGAAAGTTGGAAGTTGAAAATAATTGGTTAGAGTTTGAATGGAGTTTGTCTTGCAAGGAGTGATTGCTGTTTCGAAACTAATCGGCAACATACGGAACATTAAAGTCATTATGGATGAGTCTATTCGTTAAAAAGTAAATTGATTTTACTAAGATTTCGATGATTTAGTAGAGCTCCACAACCCAACTCCGTATGTCCAGTTAGGCCTTACGATGGTCATGTAAATAAGCCTTTTGTAGTTAACCGGAAGTTTAGGGCTGTCTAGTAAGTGTTGAAGTAGCCGAAAAGGGATCACTTGTAGCTGGGTGGCTAGCATAACAGCCTCCAATGCCAACAGTTCAAACCTGCAAGTGATCCTTGGATTTTTAAATGGGAGTAAAAATCCTTAGTTATACCATCCTTCGGAGAGGACGTTAAAAGGTGGTCCCAAGCATGTGCGATGTCAGGTACTCGTTAAAGATCTCTATCCTAATAAAATTTGGATAGGGAAAATTTAAGACTCCCACTGTAGCATCGTCCGATTAGCCATAGTAGCATAAAGTGACGTTAACTAAATAAACAAGTAGCCGAAAAAGTCGAGCAACTTTTTATTGAGTCTTGTATGAGGGTTTTAACATTGTAAAGAATAGGTCCTCGGCAACATATGAAACAAAAGTTTATTTGGATAAATTAGTAGTAGCATTGAATTTACTTGTATCCTACTATGGCTAATATGTCGATGCTACAGTGGGAGTCCTGATTTTACCTATCCAAGTTTAATTAGGATAGGGGTCTTCACCGTGTACTTCACATCGCACAGGCTTCAATCCACCTTATATTTATATTCCAGAAGCCATATGCATGGGTGACTACCTCATGGAACATACATTTATAAATATTTAAAATAATTAGTTTCAACCACATCTCTTACTGAAATGCATGTCTTGCGGTCCTAAAACTCTGACAAAGCAGCTAATTTATTTGATGAAGTTGTTGGTCATTACATCCCATTTTCTAGCCCTCCGAACATGCAATTAGTTTATCTTTTATATAATTTATTGTATCTTATATGATAAAAGTAAACATCTTGCCGATTAGAAACCCTTACCAGTGACCGCCGGAAGAGCAAAAGTCCAGCGAAACCACCTGGAAGCTGGCCCTCCATACGTGAAGATGGCCCTTGATGTTACTATTTCAATACATATCGACTTGAAATAACACTAGATTGAGTTAATAATAATTATGTTATGCAATTTAATTGCAAGACTATACGATTTTTTTAATTTATATCACATTTTAATTTTGTGTTAACGTAAAATGTCAAAGATTTTGTTATTTATTCTGCTATAAGTAAAGAATTATATGAAATGTCAATATGAAAATATTTTAAACGATAACCAAAGATTTAGTTGTCAATTGAAAACCAAAAAAAAAAAAAAAATTAAAACTACATGATAAGGCTGATTTAGAACATCAAATTCTTGAAATTAAGAAAATGACAAAATTATAATATAGATTTCACTTCAGTTACTTCTTTAAATAAAGTAAATTGAATACATGTCTATATAAAAAATTGTTACAAAAGCAATACAAAATCCTTAATAATTCAAATATTGGTATGTTTCTACTATTTTATTTTCTCTAATTCTACGGCATAATCAACGACTTTTTACTTCCTTTAATCATTGGGTTTGAACCATGACGTTGGGGATAGAATGCTGTTAATTTTAGCCATTAAACCACAGGTGCTCTCCGTTTAGATAACTTAATTAGTGACAAACAAATGGGCATTGAGGGTTTCGGATTGTGATGGTTATTAAAAGAATTGGATGGTTCAGTAGATCCCCAAGGCTCAACTCCTTAAGTCCCGATAGCCGTTATTTGTTCACGTAAATGTTCCTTTTATATTTACGTGGAAGGTTAAAGTGTCTGTGTGATAGGTGTTAAAGTATTCGAAAATCACAAAAAAAGGAAATAAAAATAAAAAAAAAAGGAAAAGTTTTAAAAATATTTTATCAATGGATGTAAGTAAAAGACATTAGTTGTGCTCATTAATTGTTTTGTATTTTAAATAGAACCTAATTTTACACTTTCAATATCCAACAACCTATGATTAATTGATTTGACATATTAAACGAACGAACATATAAACCGTTAGAGCCTTTCATGTTTGAATTGTACTTGTCAATCATTTTTATAGCTAACATGGAAGGGGATGTAACTTATAACTGTTTTGTAGTTGAGAAAGTAATCGTTACAGGTTCTGTTTATTGAGTTGCAGAAGGTTACGTCAGTCAGCTGTCAGATTTTTGCTCGGTTCTGCAAAGCTATTAGGCACAGATACAATTTCAACCACTTCTCATCCCGTTTGACCTGCCATTTCTACAAGCAGCGGGTCATAATCAACTCATTAATATTTATTTAATCTTCATTACGATTAATTTATGAACTATCTTTGCTATCATTTTTTAATTAAATATGTATAAATATAATTAATTCACTTCGAAGCTTTTTCCCTTATACATTCATGAATTCAGTTTGGTACTGTATCATTCGACTTTCTTTAGCTATTAATACGTTTCAGCACTCAAGCCAATCTCAGATGATGGCCAACAGACAAAATGAACATAATTAACTAATGTTTACAATTATGGGTGAATATATACATAAAATATAAAAATAAAATGAATACAAATTAAAATAAAAAACAATCCTCAGAAAATAGTTGTGTGGACAAAATGAAAAATAAATGAGTTTAAATATATAATAAAAGGAAGAAAAATAAATGTTTACATGGTCTTTTGTTACTTGGTCTTTTAAGAATAACATGAGCTTTGAAATAATAAAGTAACTTAAACTGGACAAGAATTAATGAAAAATATACCAATTAAACATAAATAAAAATAATATACTACAATGATACGAAACGAAGTTTTCTAATCACATAACAGACATAATAATCACAATATAAACAATTTAAAAAGAAAAGAAAAGAAATATATTATATAAAAAACAACAAAACAAATTAAAATAAATAAAAATCCTAAATCCTTGCAAACCTATTTAAATCAAGCCAGGTAAACTCCAAGTCAGGCTTCCCCCCCCCCTCCCTCACTAGTCAAGGGAAAAGCAGGAATCAAGAAATCCCAGCGTTTTTCACTTAACAGCATAGTATTGATAGCCTGAGTAAAGAGCATAATCATTCCGCACTTTTCGAATTCCGATTTTGGCCATTATCGGAACTCCAATCTACATCATATTAAAAAAAAAAAACTTACATTTGATATTTAAAAAACCATCTATACACAAGAAAAATAAATACCTTTTAAAGAAAATATTGAAAGCTATTATTTTCGAACTGTAAATTTCAAATTAGACACGTACGTAAGTAAATGTAATGTTTCGAAAAGATATTATCTTATACACAACCTTGCAAAAGTTCATGGTGATGAAAAGCTGATAAAACGTATGATAACAATATAATAGATCATTTAATTAAACGCATGTTACTATGGAAATTCAATTTAATTTATTCTTTATTAGTTTCACTTATTTTTCTCTCTGGCTGAATTAAAAATTCCTTAATTGATTTTAACAACGGATGTAAGTGAAAGTCGTGTGTTGTGCGAACCCGTTTTTTTATACATGTCATATTTTTACATGAGTTGACATGCTTTATATACATAATACATTGCAATGAGGACGCTCAACGTTTCGTGAAGAGAATTATTCCGTTAGGAGACCGATATAATGACGTTCTTTACCTACTTTAAAGTAGAGCTCCGAAAATTTACACGCAATTACAGAAGAGAGAATGGGCGGGTTTTCATTATTCCAATTCCGTCCCGTCCGGTTGATCCGGGGACCAATTTGCTCCCGCTGCGAATGAGACCTAAATACCAGGGGGAGGTGTGGGAGGGGCGGGAACTTAAAGAAAGGGCGCCATGTTCATATTCAAATTGTCAAGTCGAGGTGTTAATTAGGAAAGTCTTGCCTTATTTCCTCCCACCCTGGGGAAGATTACGTCAAATATTAGCCGCTGAGTCTCATGAATATGCGACGCTTCAAGTTCCTCTTCCTAGCTCCTTATTAAATATGGACACTTTGGGTTCCCCATATTAAAGCCGGTGCTTAGCGAGAAGTCCTGTCTAACTCGGTCCAACTTATTGTGTCACTCCATTGATTTCGTATATCCTTGAGTTTTAGCCCCGGGGGCCTACCGTCAATCTTCAGTATGACGAGCCTCACAAGTCCGTCTTGCCTCAACTCCGTTGATTGTATAACATTTTTTTTTTTAATCTTAAACACATCCTCACACAAGACTGAAACCACAAGAAACTGCTCGAAGATATCATTTACTACAAAAACATACTAGACAAACGTTCAAAACTTCCAGTTATTACAAAAGACTCATTTACATCACTATTATCAGACCTATTTGGACATATGGAATCAAGCTTAGGGCTCTACGAAACCATCTAATTCCTCCCGCATCCAGTCCTTACAATCCAAAATCCTTCGTAAAATCCTGAATGCCCCTTATTTAGTCACAAATCAACTCCTCAATAATGATCTTAATATCCCATTTGTTGTAGACCTAGCCCGTGATAGATACTCCTCTTTTCATTCTAAACTCCCTGCCCATACAAACCCACTTGTCCGATATTTATCTTCCTTAGATATCCCCGATAACCCTCCAAGGCGACTGAAAAGAAAGTGGTCTCGGGACCTACTGCCTTAAAATAGTGAAGTGCTACCACTGGGTAGTTCTTTCTCAAGACATTTTTATAACTTTTTTTTCATTCCTCATATTTACTTATTGTGTTCTTTAATACAGTAGTTAATTACTATAAATACATTTTTAAAAAATCTTAAACACACAACTTTTAGTTACCTACCTTGTTAAAATCATATTTTATGATTTTAAATTGACCGAATCTGACATGTGGGATTGCTACACAAAAAAGACCTTAACACATTCGGAACCGCCATACAAGACTAAAACGACAAAAAACTGTTTGAAGTTTTCAGTTACTTCTACACTTAATAGACAAACATTCTAATATTTCACTTAACAACAGAAAGCTATTATTACCATCTTAAGGCCGACATGGACTTGTGGAGTAGAGCTGTTTTGCTCTAATAAACCACCGAATACCATAGTATCTAACTCTAAAAATAAGAAATCCTTCCTAAATCCTCAATAATCCATACTTCGTAGCAAATAAACTTATCCACAAAAGCCTTAATGTTCTATATGCTGCTGATTTGGCGAGAACCAGGTATCGCTCCTTCCATGACATACTCCACCCCTGCTCTTATACGCAACTTTTAATCCCTTCTTCCTCATCGATTCCTAAAAATCCCCCGAGGCGTCTGAAAAGAAGATGACCCTGAGTACTTCTAGTTAAGAATGTTTTTGGAGTGCTGCCAGTGGGTAGTTTCTCCATATGTATATCATGCCTACAGTTATACTCAAATATACTTGTAATCAATGATAAAGCCATAGATTTAAAAAAAAAAATGCATAAAAAAGAAGTTTTTAAAGTTTAAAATTTAATTATTTTTTTTACAACTATTACAAGAAAACTAGGAGGAATTATAGGAATTATTATAGGAAACTATAAGACAATAATAATTCACCAGAGACAGCGAGAACATGCTTTACTGGTTTGAGAAGAAATTATTAAAAATAATTTTTGTCAGGTTCGGGAGGGAGATATCTGGAAAAGGAGGAAAAACCAGTAACTCACAAGTCCTTATATAATAAAGCGGATAAAAATTGGAAGACTCCGATAAGCAGTTCGCGTGGCGAGGATGAAGGAAGGCCGGATTTCCATGAAGATATTGGTCGAGGAGCTTAACAGGAAGCGAAGAATGTGCAGGCCGATGTGAAGTGGGCTGACTCTGTGGCAGCGAATGCACGTGCTCTCCTGGGCTTTGGGAGCTGAAGAGCTTCAGCAACAGATAGAGCCAACTGGCGAAAGCTTTTAGACGAGACCTTGATCCGTTAACGGGTTGTTGCGCCAAATATGCTATGTTATAAGACACAGAAGGTCTTGCGGCCGTCTTTTTTTCATATCCGAAATCTATGAGAAAGTAAAAATTAAAACTATTGGGTTACTACGGAAATTGTTTCTTATGGCAGTGGTACTTGGCTTGTGACAAATCAGAAAAATGGAACATCTTTTAATCGTAACTTTGGATAATTTTACTAAGGGTTTCGGTCACAAGAAGAATTTTATAGTTACGCCGAGTGTCAAAGTACAACTAAGCCACAAGTAGGTCATACTATCGCCATGTAACTTGGAGGGAAGTGTTAGTCCAGTAGAAATAGTCCAAAAAGTCGATTTAATAAACTTAGAACTTAACAGTAGAATTAAAAAATATATAACTTTGTTTTTAATGTAATGATGTCTCAATAGATATTATTTTCTACAGCAATTTTATAAACGTTCACTTTTAATCGCCTTGCATGTTTTCTGATATTTGGTATTACTATTCTCATTATTAGAAAAAAATATTTTCATGTGTTTTGCATTAATTATTTTTTCAGTCTTTCATATCTCATATTTGCTAAAGATTGTAGACAAAATGTTAGAAATGACTGTTCTTGTACTACCCACGAATGGTCTTGGGTTCAGTAAATATTGAAATATTTACTCTTTTATGGCCAACGGCCGTGCGAGGGGGATTCGCCCCAGATGGGTCTTAAGTGGAGATAAAAAATAGTTCCGCTACAAGACCTGAGTTCGTAGAACAGTAAGCTAATGGTTTGTCCCCTCCGACGCCGCACAGTGGGAAATATGACCGACTTAAGTAGACAAAATTCTGAAACTTGTCCATATTCACCCTTTGGGGTCCTAGATTACGGAAAAAAATTATAAGAATAAATTATAAAAACTAATTAATATTTTGACACGATTGGCGAGCGAGCAGTGGTCAATCATCAAATTTATTTGCTAAAATTCAAATTCAAAACCGCTTAAAAGAATAGTCCCAATTCTATAACTTCCTTGAACAAAAATCTCTACTTGTTCCCTTCCAGTCTGGCTTTAGATCCCAATATTCCACACAATCAACTCTCCTAAAAATTACCCAAGACCTTCAATCCTCCATAGACAAAAAGAAAATATCAATCCTAGTTCTCTTTGACTTCTCCAAAGCCTTTGATATGGTAAATCATGAAATCCTTCTTTCCAAACTCCGAAACCTCTCAGTATCTGATAGTGTCTTAAACTGGTTCCTCTCCTTTCTATCTGCCCGAACTCAAACTGTGATAATCCCAAATAAACCTCCTTCCTCACCGATCCTGTTAACACATGGAGTTCCTCAGGGATCATCACTTTCACCTATCCTTTTCTCGATCTATGTTAATGACCTACCCAATTCCATACATCACTCTAAATACCACCTATATGCCGATGATCTCCAAATCTACCTTTCCTTCCATCCCACCGAAATGCCTGAGATGGTCCAAAAATTACAAGAAGACATCGACAGCATCAATTTATGGGCCATCAATAATGGCCTAAAGCTTAATATCGATAAAACCAAAGCCATCCTCATTGGTTCCAAACATCTCCTCAACTCCCTCACCTGTCACCCTTTACTCTACCTCAACCATAGACCCATTATCTTCCACACGTCCGTTAGAAACCTAGGTGTATTCCTCAACCAAAACATTTCCTGGAATAATCACATTTCCCAAATTTCTAGAAAATCCATAGCCATCCTTAAACAGTTCCTCCGATTACGCAAACTTATACCCCTTAAAACCCGCCAACTCCTAGTATCCTCTCTTATCTTCCCCCACTTCGATTATGGCTACCTGGTGTTTGGAGGACTGTCTGAGACGCTTGAGATGAGGCTGAATAGACTGATGAACTGTTTCATTAGATTCATCTTCGGAATTCCCAGGCGCTCTCATGTCTCCACCTGGTATGCAGAGTTGAAGTGGCTTTACCCAAAATTCCGACGGCAATACTTCTTAGGAACTTACCTTTACCAATCCTTTAGAACCAAAAAACCCATTTATATCTACAATATGTTCACCCCCTATACTCTGTCCACTCTATCAACACAAGATCCCAGCCCTCGAACTTGCTCATTCCATCCCACAGAACTGCTTCCTTTAAGAGATCCTTTGTCATACGTGCATCTTCATTTTGGAATTCCTTACCCATGTCGATTCGTACATGCCAATCCTTAGCCTCCTTCAAACATCACCTATTTATCCATCTCCTCGAACATCAATCTTCCGTGCCTTTATAAACTTAATCGTTTGGCCTCTTTATTTTTATCTTAATTTTCACTATATTTTGTTTTAATATCTGTATTTCTTTGAGGTAATATGACCTTGTATATGTATATATATATATGTGTGTTTGTGTTTGTGAATGTAGGTATATAAATGAATGTTGTGTGTGTATGTCTGTGTGTGTGCATGCATGTATATACCATATGCTATGTAATTTGATACCATGTTGTTAAAATTTATATAGCCAGAATTTAAATATTTTATTGTACATTTATATTATTCTTAGGGGACTAGATGTCCCAGAATAAAATTTCTTTATTTCATTTCATTTCATTTCATTTCAAAATCTAAAACTTCCCTACATTTTACTTTGAAGTCCCAGAATACGGTAAAAATTTTACAAAAAATCTAACTATGGCTTAGAGTTGCTGAAACTTGCAAATAGATGTATTTTATATTATTTAAGAAACTCTTCAAAATTATAGATTGTAAAATTTTGATTCGGAGTGTTGTGTCTGAAAAAAAATTATGTATCATCCAAAACGCAAAAAATCTTAAAGATTCTTTGTAATGTTTAAAGACTAGAAGGATTGATGAAAAAGATCCTATAAACAAATCCTTGGGGTTACTTGGGGGTAACTTTATTGAATAGGGGCTTACATTTACAAATCGCTAAATTAACTCTACAGGTAGATTGCAATTTATATTCAATAACGAGTTTGGAAATATAACGTCTTAGCTGTTTCAGCGATGTCCATTGTTAAATAAAAGCAAAAAGACTTTGAGCTAAACACACCTTAAACACAATAATTGTCCATCGAATAAAGATAATCCCGCAGCCGGTTATTAGGCGCTTGTGTGAATAGGAATGATTCACTCATTTACTATTTATTTGTAAACACGTTACGGCGGGACATTTAGTATTAAGGGTCTTTTCAACTAATAATAAAACGGCGAAGCACTAGAAAATTCAGAACTTTTTACTTGACTTTTGTCCTCCTAATTTTGTGATTTTTCCCACTGTGCGCCGCTAAGAACGTGGTGCAGAGTGATGAAAAGTATAAAAATAAAGTATTGAATCGTAATAACTATTCTTATATTATTTAATGAAACTGAATGGTTCCAAAGTTCTATTTCACTTAGGAGGTAAGCCAAAGTATTTTCTCCTTTACACCCGACTTTAAATCCATTATTTCCCTTTTCTCATAAATCATTGGTAGTTTAATTTCACTTAGCCTGGAAACCTCACCGACATTAAAGATGAAAATCAATGGATCGGTCTTTGAAGATGTTTGAAGCAAATTACAGGATCATTTCCCCTAATCCATCTTCTAGGGTAATGTTCATTTGGGATGTAGCTTCTCCAACTCCTTCCCACCACCCCAGAGTCATCAATAGCAATGCCTAACCCAAAGTCAGCTTAAATTGCCATGTATTTACATTTAAATCTTCTAATTCTGAATATTGGATGATAAGAATATTACCTTTTCTCGTAAAACCCTTATATAGCTTTCTATAGTATATATAGATAGTTAGTATATATAGAGGATTATATGTATCAATAAATCAGTGTTTGACTAGCCATCAAGTGAGTTGTTATTGTGCCCCTTTTCCTTATTTTTTTAAAGTTTTATATGCCAACTCATAAGTTTATATATATATATATTCTTAATTTTTAATTAATGTTTATCTATATATAGTATATATATATACAATTTTATAATGTTATCTAAAGCATATTATCATTGTCCACATTGCAATAATTGTTATATACAGTCGTGGTCATAGGAATTGCATCATTTATAATTTAATTTTTAATAATAATGAGTTTGATCCAGTCAAATATTTTTGTTTAGGTCTACTTATTTATATCATGTACTTAATTAAATAAAGAAATAAAAAAAAAAATTAGTTCTTAGTTAGCATTTATTTTATCTTTATATTTTATCATATATTTATATTATGATTTTAAGCATTTTTCTATCAGCGAAAAATAACATTGTGAGGTTACATGAAGTAGAAATTTTTTTACGAAAAATAGCTTTGACACGAATCAACAGTGGTCATAGTTTTGAAAATTTATATTATAATGCGAGTTACGAGAGAACTTTTTTATATTGATTTTTATTGAGGAAAGGTGTCGGAACTGGAGGATTAAAATAAATTCTAACAAATCCCACTAAATTATCTTTACCCTTCGTCGCAAACCGATGACTTCCTGCCCCACTGTATCCTTTAATAATACCCCACTCATACCTGTTGAACAAATCCGTTACCTAGGACTCCGTCTTGACAAACGTCTTACACGCTACTTAAACGACAAGAAACTGCCCTTAGATACCGATAACTACAGCAGTTACTAGACAAACGTCCAAAACTTCCAATTTATTACAAAAAGCTCATTTATGTTACCATCATCAGACCCATCTGGACATATGGAATCCAGCTTCATAGCTCTACTAAGCCATCTAATTCCTCTCGCATTCAATCCTTACAATCCAAAATCCTTAATGCTCTTTATTTCGTTACGAATAAAATCATCCGTAATGACCTAAATATCCCATTTGTCGCAGAACTAGCCCGAAACAGATATGCCTCTTTTCCTTCCAAACTCCCAAACCACAAGAATCCTCTTCACGTACGCAACTTATCATTCCCATCTATTCATGACAACCCTCCGAGGCGATTGAAAAGACGATGGCCTCGAGACCTGTTTTAATTAAATTGACATTGAAGTACTACCACTTGGCAGTTTCTTCACTAGACATTATCATGCCCATAAGTGTAAATTAGCCCATTTACTTGTTGTAAATATTATATGTACAGTTGTAAATATCAATAAAATATTTTAAAAAAATATATATATATATATATATATATATATATATATATATATATATATATATATATATTGATTTTTATGTACTTTCATTTAATTTCAATATGTATCTATGTATTTTTTTTATAAACATGCGGCTATGTTTACTTTTGGAAACATTTCTTTTATTGAGTGATAAATTTCTATGACCACGATTGTATCTGAATATTTCAAAATCAATATTTTGACTGTTTTTTTTTGTTTTTTCAAGTCAAAATATTGATATTTTAGAAAATTTCCTCAAGTATCTTTTGCAAATCAACGTCTCAAAAGTTAAGCTGAAGAGTTAGGGGAGAGAGTTGGGCTGCTTAGCGTTGAGCGTGGAGGCGTCAAGGTGAAAAATTTAGGCGCGGGAGCTCTGGAAGGGAAAAGAGATGCTAGGATCTAGATAACCGCTAGCCATATGAAGACTCTAAATAATAAAGGGAAGAGTTGATGGGCCTCCGAGGCAGATATATACAGGAACCTCCTTTCACCTCCACAAACTGTTTCTATACGCATTAAAGATAGTACGCTCCTTCTTGTGCTTCCATTCAAGGCTCGAGTATCCCCTTCCTAACAACTTCCACCTCACAGCCATTTATTTCCTCGTCGTTATGAACACCATAGAGGAAATCCTTCATTTATTTATGCTTGAAAATCCCCATGGAACATCCTACACGCCGGGGGATAACTTCCTTAAAAAGTCAAAAGCAAATTATTTAAACTAACACTATCGGTTGTCATTGTACCATCTTGTTATCTGTTTTGTATAAATTAGGTGGTGACACATGAAGTGTCCAATTTTTACTTTCACTTACTATATATGAAATATATAGTAAGGGAAAGTATTGCGATCATGAAAATTTTCAAATTCCAGTTATCAACAGTTATAGAATGAGACTTGACTAGTAAATAATATACAGTGGTTATTAATGACTTACTTTGTCTATAACTGGGACTACCACCGATGACCCTATACCAGGTACCTAAAAAGGACTGACCAAGTACTGACAAAGGACACATACCTGTACTTAAGACACAGTACCCACCTCCTGCACCTTAAAGCACTTGCTTTGACCGCTCATGCCACCTCCTTATCCCCCCTACAATGTCTTGCTATATATAGCATTTCCAAGTCAATTGTAACCTTTTCCAAGTCAAATGTAACTTTTTCCAGTCAAAGTAACCTTTCCAAGTCAAATGTAACCCTTTCCATTTCAAATTCACCTTTTCCATTTCAAATGTCACCTTTTCAAGTCAAATGTCACCTTTCCATTTCAAATGTTACCTTTTCCAAGTCAAATGTCACCTTTTTCTTCACTTCTAGCCTTAAATATTCCGTTTTATTTATTTATTTATTGAAAAATAATTAGTTTAATTAAAATTATGACTTTTTTAATAATTTTGGCATATCCTATCGCTATTTTTTTCTGTTTTTTAGATATTTGATAACAAGTTCTGTTTTTTACGAACTAATATTTAAAAAAATTAATTATTGTCTATTTAGTTTTAAGATGATTGTTGGTTTTGAATTTTTAGAGGGAAGGGATACTTTTTAGGAATAATTAACGTGTTTTCGGGTATTATAATTACGTTTTTCGAGATGTATTTTTTATCACTCGCGTGCATATTAACTCGCATTTGCTTTTAATGTTTTTTATTGATATAGGGATTAATTAATGTCCTTTCGGGTGGATATGATTACGTTTTTCGAGCGGTATTTTTTATCGCCCTCGTTTATTTTAACTAAAATTTACTTTTTATATTTTTTATTGATATAGGGATTAATTATTGTGCTTTCGGGTGGTTATGATTAAGTTTTTTGAGCTGTATTTTTTATCGCTCATGGGTATTTCAACTCGCATATACTTTTAATGTTTTTAATAGATATATAGGTTATGAATTGTATTTGCGGGTCTTGTAATTACGTATTTTGAGCTGTATTTTTTATCGCTCATGGGTATTTCAACTCGCATTTACTTTTTATGTTTTTTATTAATATAGGGATTAATTATTGTGCTTTCGGGTGGTTATGAATTCGTTTTTCGAGCTGTATGTTTTATCGCTCATAGGTATTTCAACTCGCATTTACTTTTTATGATTTTTGTTGATATAGGGATTAATTATTGTGCTTTCGGGTGGTTCTGAATACGTTTTTTGAGCTGTATTTTTTATCGCTCATGGGTTTTTCAACTCGCATTATTTTTTATGTTTTTTATTGATATAGGGATTAATTAATGTGTTTTCGGGTATTATAATTACGTTTTTCGAGATGTATATTTTATCGCTCACTTGCATATTAACTCGCATTTATTTTTAATGATTTTTATTGATACAGGGATTAATTAATGTGCTTTCGGGTGGTTATGATTACGTTTTCGAGCTGTATTTTTTATCGCTCATGGGTATTTCTACTCGTATTTACTTTTTATGTTTTTTATTGATATAGGGATTAATTATTGTGCTTTCGGGTGGTTATGATTAAGTTTTTGATGGATATTGGGATTGATTATTTTGCTTTTAGTTCTCATTATAACGTTGTTGGAATATACATCATTTAGCTTTTTTTTTATTTTTTTATTTTTATTTAATATTTTTATTATTATTTTTTTTATAAAAGGATTAGTTATAGTTTCTTTTATAGCGTCCTGAGTAAGTTTTTTCAACTAAATATTTTATAATGGACCAACTTTCTCACTTGTTCTTACAATTATCTGATAATTTGATTGAGGAATCGTTTATTCTATTTTCGGGTGTTCTTATAACATTATTTGAACCGTATTTGTTATCGCTTTTACTCATTTTAAGTTACTGTTCCTATTTCATAAATATTTGATAGAGGGATCGTTTATAGTGTTTTGGGGAATGCTAATAGAGTTTATGACATTTGTTTATAGCTAGTGCACATTTTACCTTAAATAAAAAGTGATCTAGAACAATGCGCAATCGCGATGTAACACCCATTTAAAAAAAGTAATCAGAACGTGCAAAAACACAACAAATAATTTTTACTTCAAATTATAACATAATATCTACGGTATGTAGAAATTTCCAAGCGCATAAAAGATTAATGTTCAAAACACGTAATCAGAATCCCCTAAAACAAAAACAAAGAAACACCACTCTATCAAAATATAAAATGATATTAGCTCTAAGTTGAAACGAGCGCGAGCTATAGAATAAGCAGTCCAAAAAAAGTTTTTTCATAACCACCCAAAAACACAAGTATAGATCCCCTATAACAATAAAAAGATTAAAGTAAATGCAAGTTGGAATGCGAACAAGCGACAATAAATACAGCTCAAAAAACGTAATTACAACACCCGGAAAGACAATTACTAACTATATATCAATAAAAAACATTAAAAGTAAATGCGAGTTGAAATACCCATGAGCGATAAAAAAAAACAGCTCGAAAAACGTAATCATAACCACCCGAAAGCACATTAAGTAATCCCTATATCAATAAAAAACATTAAAAGTAAATGCGAGTTGAAATACGCATGAGCGATAAAAGATAGAGCTCAAAAAACGTAATCATAACCACCCGAAAGCACAACAATTAATGCCTATATCAATAAAAAACATTAAAAGTAAATGCGAGTTGAAATACCCATGAGCGATAAAAAATACAGCTCGAAAAACGTAATCATAACCACCCGAAAGCACATTAAGTAATCCCTAAATCAATAAAAAACATTAAAAGTAAATGCGAGTTGAAATACACATGAGCGATAAAAGATAGAGCTCAAAAAACGTATTCATAACCACCCGAAAGCACATTAATTAATCCCTATATCAATAAAAATCATTAAAAATAAATGCGAGTTAATATGCCAGCGAACGATAAAATATACATCTCGAAAAAAGTAATTACAAGACCCGCAAATACAATTAATAACCTATATATCTATAAAAAACATCAAAAGTAAATGCGAGTTGAAATACCCATGAGCGATAAAAGATAGAGCTCAAAAAAACCTATTCATAACCACCCGAAAGCACAATAATTAATCCCTATATCATTAAAAAACATAAAAAGTAAATGCGAGTTGAAATACCCATGAGCGATAAAAATACAGCTCGAAAAAAGTAATTATAATACCCGAAAACACATAAATTAATCCCTATATCAATTAAAAACATTAAAAGTAAACGCAAGTTAATATGCACGCGAGCGATAAAAAATAAATCTCCAAAAACGTAATTATAATACCCGAAAACACATTAATTAT
This sequence comes from Piezodorus guildinii, assembly GCA_023052935.1. Classification (NCBI taxonomy): domain Eukaryota; kingdom Metazoa; phylum Arthropoda; class Insecta; order Hemiptera; family Pentatomidae; genus Piezodorus; species Piezodorus guildinii. The sequence goes on from CM041295.1 coordinate 104,315,558, forward strand.
TCCCAAAAACTACCTCCCCCCCTCTAAAAATTCAAAATCAACAACTATTTTAAAACTAAATATTTTTAAAAATATTTGTTCGTAAAAAACAGAACTTGATATCAAATATCTAATAAACAGAAAAAAATAGCGATAGGATATGCCAAAATTATAAAAAAAGTCATAATTTTAATTAAACTAATTATTTTTCAATAAATAAATAAATAAAACGGAATATTTAAGACTAGAAGTGAAGAAAAAGGTGACATTTGACTTGGAAAAGGTAACATTTGAAATGGAAAAGGTGACATTTGACTTGGAAAAGGTGACATTTGAAATGGAAAAGGTGACATTTGAAATGGAAAGGGTTACATTTGACTTGGAAAAGGTTACATTTGACTTGGAAAAAGTTACATTTGACTTGGAAAAGGTTACAATTGACTTGGAAATGCTATATACCCTTGTATCCTCAAAACTGATTACTCTGGTTGTAACATTACTTGTGTAACACTCATAGAAGGAGATCTCGGAATGTACACTTGTAGTCACCCAAATTCCCTCAGCACAGTGTATTGAATTCAGAATGTGTATCATGTTCCATAATAAAAGCAGTATTTTAATATCTTCACTGTGTGTGATTCATTAACTAACGGAATTACACGTTTCAGGGTCCCCTAAGTCTAAATAACCAAGTCCCGGAAAAAGGTCTGTGTGTCCATGTGTGTGTGTGTGTGTGTGTGTGTGTGTGTGTGTGTGTGTGGTAACGCCTGGGTTAAAACGAAAAGTCCTATGAAACTGAGATTTCATTTTTAAGACAACTATACGCCCGAGATGTTACAGAATCTTTTTCATCAAAATCAGCTGACCGGAAGATCTTAAGATTTTCTCAAAAACGGCTCTAACGATTTTGGTTAAACTCCCTATGTCAATGTAAAATTTAAAGGGCTTTAATATGATGTAGGTTTCATTCTGGTTTAAATAGTATGACAGGGTTTAAATGCCAATATTTTAAATTTTTTTTTTATCTAAAGTATCTTTAATTCTTTACATTCTATAAAAATAACTATATTATCTTGTTAGCATTGAATGTTAACAGCTAAATATGCAAGTTTAGCGAATTTGATAAACAACTAAAGGAGAAAACTAAAAAAAATATTTTTTTAATGCAATTTGTTGTTTTTGAAGATAAAAACAGTAATGTAGATGTTTAATATAACGTTTGAAAGATAAAGATTTTAGAAAAAATATTATCTTATATACAACCTTGTAAAAGTTAATAAAGACTGATGAAAAGCCGATGAAACCAACTGATTATTTTTGATAATAGTATAATATAATATAATTTTTAATAAAAAAACATGTTCCTATAAAATCACTCATTTTTATCTCTAACTGCATTTGAAAATTCTTTAATCGATTTTAAAAACGGGGGAATGTGAAAGTATCGTATTGCCTGCATACGATTTTTTAAATCATATTCTTTTTAGAAGATTAAAGCGTTGTCTGTTGATTTCACTAAAAATATTTACCATCTGAAATATCACTTGTTGATCCACTACTTGCAAACTATGTTTCATAAACTATGAAGGTCCGCGTGACCTTCGGAGAAAGTTCACCGTGAGAGGCCTCTGGTTCGGATCTCGCGGGACTATCCCCAGCAGAACAAGGAGGTCTTCTGGAAGGCAATAGGGAATTGTCCATGATGGCCGATAATATAATATCCGACTGTCTAGGGGTAATCCATCATCACCTGTATAGATTTTTATCAAATTTGATTTATTTATTTATATTCATATTTTTCTTTAGTGCCTTTTTTTTAAATATTATTATTTTTTTTAAACATATTTATTGATATATACAATTTTGCAAAAATATACATCAAGTAAATGTGATGAAACTTAAGAAAAGGGCATGAAATGCATGTAAAGACATTACCCATTGGCAGCACTCTAAGAGTCTAAAATAGAAGGCCTCGGGCCATCTTCTTTTTAGACGCCTGGGAGGATTATCAGGAATCGAAGAGGAAGCAGGGATTGAAACTAGAGGGTTAGAGTGGGAATGAAGTTTGTCATGGAAGGAATGGTACCTGGATCGGGCTAAGTCAGCAACATATGGAATCTTAAGGTCTTATGGATGAATTTATTCGTGGCAAAGTAAGGAGCATTGAGGATTTTCCGAAGGATTTTGGATTGTAAGGATTGGATACGAGAAGAGCTTGATGTCTTAGTAGAACCCCACAGCTCTACTCCGTATGTCCATATCGGTTTGATGATGGTCATATAAATGAGTCTTTTGTGGTTAAGCGGCAGGTTTGAACGTTTGTCTAGTAAGTGTTGAAGTAGTCGAAAACGTCGGACAGTTTCTTGTCGTTTTGGTCTTGTATGAGGATTCCAATTTAGACGTTTGTCGAGATGGAGTCCTAGGTATCGGATCTTTTCAACAGAAACTAGCGGAGTGTCATTAAAGGATACTGTAGGGCAGGAAGTCAAAGTTTTACGACGAAGGGTAAAGATTATTTGGTGGGATTTGTTGGAATTAATTTTTATTCTCCAAATCTGACACTATATTTTAAGGTCTCGGAGGTGGGATTGAAGAGTGAGAGGCAATAACTGAATCATTATCTGTGATAAAACGCAGATGTCATCAGCATATGTAGAAAGGAAAGTGTTAGGATGGGTTGGGATATCAGCTGTATAGACTGTGTGAAGAATGGGTCCTAGGATGCTGCCTTGAGCAGACTGAGAAAAAAGGGAAGAATAGGAACCATGATGATTTACTTTAAGGGATCTTTTTAAATATTATTTTCATAATATACCGTCTTATCTTTTTGCTTAAACTTTGTTTTGATACTGTTGTTCATATAGGTGGTGATTTTTACTTTTTTTTTTTTCTTTTTGTAGGGTTGGCGCTGTAAATTGTGCGCTTTATAATATAATATAACATAAAACTAATGATAAAGAAAAAATTGTAAGGTGAATTTATAACATTTCTACTAAATATAACAATATGTCGAATGGTGTGTAAGGTAGCAATTCAGTACAGTTGGGCAGCACTGTTTTGTTTTGTTGTACTGTTAATGAAATAAAGCATTTCTCTCTCTCTTTCTCAAGTGTTAGCATAATTTTAATCGTTCTTATCGGCCATAAAAATATAATATAAATTTTTAAAAGATTTTTTTTTAGTACAAACCCAGTCAGTCCATTGCCCAGACAGCAAGTCTTATCATGATCGTGGATGGCCTCAAACATCTACAGCAAGCCAAAAAACATATTTTTGCCCTCATTGCTCCGCGCTCTTCCGTACTCACCCTAAACAAAAGATCTCTACTTACCTGTCTATTGTCAATTATTCTTAGGGGACGAATCGCCCCAGAGTAAAAATTACTTTTCATTAATTTTATATCATTAAAATACTTAGGTTTGGTTATTATTTAGTTAAAAATATAAAAATTCTTTTATTTAATCAATTATCATCTATTCCACAGATATGAGCAAAAAATATTTGCCTTGTATTTTCAATGTTTCTTCTATTTTGTCTAAATGCTCATACATTTCCTAGCGCTTCTATGTGTTTATATTCCCCGTCATCAGTGTTCATCCGTATATTTTCCCAAGGTTTTTTTTTTTCTATTCGAAACAACTATAAACTTGTATTACATACATCAAGATTTTTTAAAAATAAATAAAAAAGCATTTGTTACTTTGGGCAAAATAATTTTCAACATATGACATAGCTATCGTTCTAAGTAAGTTAATGATCCTGATGAATCACTATACGTTCGCCTTTGGAATTAAGGTTAAAATAACAAGAAGAGACGGTTGTGTAGCGATTAGTGTATTAATGATGTGTGACACCCCCTCAAAGGGTTTCAGCGACTGGATTCTCTTACGATAATGAGGCGCGCACGGTGGAATGGTGGAGTCTCCGCCTTTGTCGCAATAGTTGTTTTCTCTACACCTAAACCTCTCTTAGTAATATTGCGCTATCTCTGGGCGAGGAATCACATACACTGATATAGAAGATTAAATTTATAAGTAAGGAAAACCATCAAAATATTATAGATAAATAAACGGAATTTAAAACACAAAATCTTCGCTTTTACTTAACCAAGTATGAAATATTGTGAACGATTTTTCGAATTCGAGTTTTCAACGAAAATACACGTTCGAGTCCAAATTACCAAGTCCCGCAAAGGGATCTGTTTGTATGTTGTAAGTTAAAGTCGGAAAAGATAAGTTATAAATTGTTTAACTGATATTTTAGAAGGTTGAAGGTCTATCATAATGAATAATGTTAACTTGAAATTTTCATCGCCTTTAAAAATACTGTTATCATTTAAGTGGTCTGTGAATAGAGAAATTGAGAAAACTGGGGGGGGGGAGGGAGGAGGAGATAGGGAGGGGGGTAGAGTGGTTCGAAATCGCTGGGCTAATTGTCAATATTTAATTCATGGGACCATTAAGGGCTAAGGCTAGGGAGGCCCTACTCACCACTTTCGCCTAGCCGAGGTTAACATCCATTCCAACACAGTATCGTCTCCCCACCCCACTTTAATAATTATTATATATATATATATATATATATATATATATATATATATATATATATATATATATATATATATATAAATGACGCGATTTTGGATTCCGTAAACTCCTTTCTTTTAACAACAATACAGATTTTTCAACATCACTTAGGCCATTCATTCCTGAAGGTTTTGTGATTAAAATACAAATATAGCTTTTCTTTAAATGGAAAATAAAAATTGTGGATGTAATTAGTTGACCGTTGAGAATTACTGGAAGGAATTAGTCCGGGTGGCGGTCATTAAATGAATTCATTTAATGACCGCCACCCGGACTAATTCCTTCCAGAAAATAAAAATTGTCTGTAACCTAGTCAACAAAAAAATATTCCTGAAATATAAGTAGTAACATAGACGTATATTATACCGTTAAGAAGTGGAAGGTTTTAGAAAAGTTAATATGCCATTAAAAAAATAGTACAAGTTAATATAAAGTTGTTGTAAGTCTATAAACTTATGTCATTGGTAGAGAGGGGTATTATTATAGTTAAATATAAAGGATCGTGCAAGTTATTGGGTTGATGCAAAATTAATGCAGGTTTCCTCTATTGCAATATCTTAATTCCAATTGTGTAAACAAAGCTAATCCTAACATTGATCATTATTATACCAAAACAAACCTTATCTAATACCCTCCCTTTCACCATGAATTTGTTTAGTAAAATCGTTTTGTTCAGTGTGTTCAAAGGTCTTGAATCGAAAATGTCAAAGTGCGATTTTCGTCAAATTTATTTTTACGAATTTAAATTAGGGCGCAACGCTGCGCAAACGGCTCGTAATATTAATGAAGTGTGGGGTCAGGGGGCTATTAATGAGTGCACGGTGCAGCGTTGGTTCCAGAAGTTTCACAGAGGAGATTTCGACCTCGAAGACAAGGAAGGTCGGGGCCGTCATCTTGCTCTGGACAACGACCAGCTGAGGTCAAAAGTGGAAGAAGACCCAACCAAAACCACACGAGAAATGGCGGCGGAACTCGGAACTCAAAAATTGCAACGTCTTTGCCCAGCATTGATGAATCGGAAGGGGCCGATCCTGCTCCACGATAACGCCAGACCACACGTTGCACAACCAACGCTTCGACGACTGCACGAGTTGGGCTACGAAGTTCTCCAACATCCGCCTTATTCACCTGACCTCTCTCCTACAGACTTCCACTTTTTCAGGCATCTGGACAACTTTTTGAGGGAGAAAAATTTTCAAAACCAGGACGACATTGAAAATTCTTTTCGTGATTTCATTGAGTCCAGGGATTCGGATTTTTTTTCTGGTGGAATAAGAAAGCTTGTTGAACGTTGGCAAAAGTGCATTGATTCAGATGGAAATTATTTTGATTAAATATATATGGTTAAAGTAAAGATATGGCGTATTTACAATACCTACTAAAAACCTGCATAAATTTTGCATCAACCCAATATGTTCTTCCATTTAGTGAGCAAAAATCGTCACACAAGACTGAAATGAAAAGAAACTGCTTGAAGATATCGTTTACTACAACACTTACTAGACAAATGTTCAAATCTTCCAGTATATTACAAAAGACTCATTTACATCACTATTATCAGACCTATTTAGGCATATGGAATCGGGCTTTGGGGCTTTACGAAACCATCTAATTCCTCCCGCATCCAATCCTTACAATCCAAAAACCTGAATGTCCCATATTTTGTCCGAAAGCAACTTCTTCATAATGACTTAAACATCCCATTTGTTGCAGACATAGCCCGTAATAGATACTCCTCTTTTCATTCTAAACACAAACCCACTTGTCCGTAATTTATCTTCCTTAGATATCCCTGATAACCTCCGAGGCGACTGAAAAGAAGGTCGGGACCTAATGCCTTAAAATAGTTAGTGAATAGCTACCACTGGGTAGTTCTTTCTCAAGACATTTTCATGACATTTTTTTTTATTCTGCTTATTTACTTATTGTATTCTTTAATACAGTTGTAAATTACTATGAATAAATAAAAAAAAGTAAGCAAGATTTTTGAAACAATATTAGACACCGAGTTGTAACTATCTTGTTATCATGTTGATATAAATGTATAAACTAACATTCTTATTAATTATTTTAAATTTAATACTATTTCATAAAAATTGATATTTTACTGTATACTAAATGGGATTCTTATAGAAAAATATATTAACTTTTAAAATGTAATTTAAGTAGTTCATTTCAAATATAAAATAGTAATAAACCGAATAAAATAGGAACCGTTCTTATTTCTGTACTTTTTTAATACATATATATTGCAATCAAGTTTTCTTTGTACGGGAAAATTAAATTTTCCGTCATCTGTATTTCACATTAATAAAACGAACAAATAAACTTTTACTAATTTTGATTAATCTTTATCATGTCTGCTGATGATAAAATATAATAACAAATAGACGTTATAAAATAAAAATATTTGTTTGCTAATTGCACTTTTCGTTAAGATAAACTGGAAATCCCAGAGCGATAAACTCTTAATCGATCTGACAAAGGTTTTTTAAACAAAAATAACACCTGATTGTAATTGCACCCGTGCGAAACGGGGGGGGGGTGGTCCACTAAATTAAAAGATGTTCTATTGATTACTTAATAATTTATATTTAAATATATAACAGATTCGGTAAAAAAAAAAGTTAAATTAATTAAACTTTTCATTTGGCCGGGCTCCTGTTGTTTCGGTTAAGGAGAGGTTCGATTTCTTGTAGATCCCTTTCAATTCCTTTTTTTTTTTTCTTTTTTTTTCTCTCCTTCCCCCTCTTTCTCTCCTTCCAGGTCCCGATTATTGTCTGAAGAAAAGGGGGCCTAGGAGGTGAGGCGGGGAAGAAATCGGTAATCCAAAGAATTATTTCACGTCGAGGATACGCGGATTTATTGGCGGAGAAAGAAAGGTGCCTCGTGTCCTCAGCGCTTCCTATCCCAGGGCGAACCTCTCGCAAAGTCTCCTCTCCTTTCCCTCAGGGTTTAGCGAATTTCTACCGAGATTAGGGGGGGACGCTTCAACGCCCGGGCTAATGGAAATTAAATCGGGATGTGCTACGTAGTTGAGCCACGTGTCCTTGTAATTATGTATACATTACACTTAAATGTAGTTGTATAAAATTATTTAGTTATAAAAATATATATGTTGCAGGAAAGACGCAACATATATTTATTTCCAATGTTAAAATCAACGTATTCCGTTGAAAATCTAGATTTTAGAAAAAAAAAAAAAAATGTTATGTTAAATACAAAGTCGTATAAAGTAATATTGGGTGATGAAAAACAAATAAAAACTAAGATTTGTTATGATGATATTTATTTGTTAGATTATTTAATTCGAAATACATGTTTTTTAACTTAAAATTTTATTTTAAAGTTCTTAAATTAAATTTAAATTGTTAATACGGAGTAGAGCTTTGGGGCTCTACTAAACCATCTAATTCTTCCCGTATCCAATCCCTACAATCCAAAATCCTTCGGAAAATCCTCAATGCTCCTTACTTTGTTACTAATAAACTGATCCATAAAGACCTTAATATTCCGTATGATGCTGATTTGGCCCGAACCAGGTATCATTCCTTTCATGACAAACTTCAATCCTACTCTAATCCTCTAGTTTCAATCCTTTCATCGACTCCAATTCCTTATAATCCTCCGAGGCGTCTACAAAAAAGATGGCCTCGAGACCTTCTAGTTTAGAATATTTTTAGAGTGCTGCTGCTTGGTAGCTTCTCTACATGTTTTGTTCATACCTATTTTCTTTTATCATATTTACTAGATGTGTTGTATAATACAGTTGTAAATATCAATAAATAATTTTAAAAATATATAATTATTAGTTTGTTGTGTGCACCGAATTTTTATATTTCTTATAGGATAAAGTTTAACAACGATCTACTTAATACTTATATTTACTTTTTATAATGTATATTTTAATTTTTTATGACATTTAGTGTTTGTTATATTTACATTGTTTTTATCTTATATCATTTTGTTCACTATATTCAATTTTTATTTCCCTATCAAATCATGTTGATATATTAATTAGTTCCTTTATTAGTTTTAATAATTTTATTTTTGCTTCTTTTGATCAAAGTATTGAGATATATTGAATACTTTTTGATTCTGTTGATTTTTAATGGCCATTTATTTATGTAACACCTACGCTGTATCTTGTTTTTTAGCCCTAATGATGACCTTAAACGTATGTTGAAATGTTTCTTTTTATTTGGACACTATTTTCTAATATTTTTTGACCGCCACCCGAATGGTCCAAAATTTAATATTAAATAATTAATTTTATCTTCTTCGTCATAATCCGAATTTCCTTATAGTGTAATAACTGTAAAATATATTTTTTGGCCAATACCAAAAGAAATTAATTTTATTTAATTATTTACTTTGTCCTTTAGGGCCATCCTCGAGTGTCTGCAAAAAAATTTTTGTGTGATAATAATATACAATTTTTTCAACTTTCACTTAACTAATTTTAATAATAGTATTATGTATTTATTATTTTAATTTTGAAAAAAGGTTTACCTCTCATGCATAATTATTCCACGTATAATATTTCTCAGCTTTATGAGCAGTGCCGTTGGTTTTCACTTACTATGTCGATTAAGATGTTTAGATTTCAACCATTTATTTCTAAATTCAGATATTATCGGACAGGTAGCCATAATGCGATAGACATCTTCTACTTCATCAGTATTACACAAGCTACAAATATTATTTGTTTGTTTGAAATGTTTATAATTTATGTATAAATTACCATCCCTTATTTTAATAAATCATTTAGTGAACAAGTCCAGCACAAAAACGACGAGTCGTAAAAAAATGAAATTTTATATTTTAGGATCCAAGAGCTTAAGATATGGTGTCAGAATTGGAGAATCAAAATCAATTCCAACAAATTCCACCAAATTACCTTTACTCTTCGTCGTAAACCTATGACATCCTGCCCTACAGTGTCCTTTAATAATATTCCGCTTGTTCCAGTTGAACAGATCCGCTACCTTGGACTTCTACTTGACAAACGTCTAACATGGAATCCCTACACAAGACTGAAACGACAAAAAACTGCCCGTCGCTTTCGCTTACTACAACAATTACTGGACAGACGCTCCAATCTTCCACTTATCTACAAAAGGCTCATCTATATCACTATCATAAGGCCTATCTGGACTTAAGGAATTGAGCTTTGGGGCTCTACGAAACAATCAAATTCTTCCCGTATTCAATCCTTACAATCCAAAATCCTCAATGCTCCTTACTTTGTCACAAATAAACTCATCCATAAAGACCTTAACATCCCATATGTTGCTGATTTGGCCCGAACCAGGTATCATTCCTTTCATGACAAACTTCAATCACACTCTAATCCTCTAGTTTCAATCCTTGCTTCCTCTTCAATTCCTGACAATCCTCCGAGGCGTCTGAAAAGAAGATGGCCTCGAGACCTTCTAGTTTAGTTACCTAGTAGAGTAATGCCAATGGGCATTTTCTCTCCATGTTTTTTTCATGTATTTTATCATTACCAACACATTTACTTGCTGTATTACAAAATACAGTTGTAAATTTCAATAAAAAAAATTTAAAAAAAAAAAATTTTTAGGAGGGTATGCAAGGCCTAATCACCTTATTGCACGGCCGTTGGCCTAGAAACAATACGAATTTCTAGATGTACTGAGCCCAAGACTTTATGGGTTGTAGATGTACAGGTTTAGGAGCGTATATGCCTGAGATGTTCCAGCAACTTTTTCACCGAAATCGACGGATCAGAAGACTATGTATTTTGCACCTTTTTACGATGTTTTAAAAACGGATGAAACGTTTTTGGTTAAACACGCTGTGCCGATGTCAAATTTAATTACCCTTAATACAATGTAAGTTTAATTTGAAATAATCAAACAAAGCTTAAATGCTGATATTTTAAATTTTATTCTTCTAATACTTACTTTATATTTTTTGAATTCGGAAACGATTAACCATTTTTCATGTTGTTAGCATTGATAAAAAAACGTTAAATATAAGAAGAAAAACTGTGATAACCAACTGAAAGAGAAAAGAGCAAAAACACTTTTTTTTTTTCTTTTTTTTTATTCGTATATATTACAATTTGTCATAATAGACAATAATAATAGTGCTACAGGATCTCATTCATACAATACAAAAAAAAAAAAAAAAAAAAAAAAAAAAAACACTTTTAGATGAGGAAGATGGTTGGGGGTGGGGTCATAAATTAGATACACATATTTAAAATAAGTGCTATTTTAATTATGTGCCGACGTTTCGGCCTCCTTTAGGCAGCGTCTCAGAGTCAACCCTGATGAAGGCCCACATTTGTAGGCCGAAACGTTGGCACATAATTAAAATAGCACTTATTTTAAATGTGTGTATCTAATTTATGACCGCACCCCCAACCATCTTCCTCATCTAATTTCTCAACGGTCAACAAAACTCCATCATTAAAAAACACTTTTAGGTAATTTTTCCGAATATAAAGATAGAAATATAGATAACCGTTCGAAAGCTAAATATTTTAGAGAACAAAAATGTGTTCTTATCTAAAAAGTAGTATAGGGTAACAGAGATTGATGAAAATCTGGTAAATATAATTGATTTTCGTATATAATAATTTTTATTTTAGATGATTTAATATATACTAATATTAAAAATCTTTTTTGCGTTGGATAGTCCATTCATCGAGGATGGCTTTAGGCTGCAACGCCCGGAAGGACTAATTTTACTATTTTCATATTTTAAGGACTGTTTTAATTTGTTTTGTTTTTTCATTCTAAGTCAAAGTCGCCATTCTCGTTGACAGGATTCTTAACAATTGACATTTATTGGAACCATGATACGGTTCAAAATGGGAGAGAACCTCCATTTTTGACTTGATTCTCCTTACCCTATAACATAATGCTGCGACCAATAGGAGTAAGTAAATCAGTGGAAAATCTGGGAAAAAACGAGGAAAATTAACCTCGCATTCCAATGATTCCAAATGATTTACCTTTTAATTTTAAAATAATTTAATTTTCCGTTAATTTATCTTTTGCCGTAACAATTAATTAATCACATGGGCTAACAATTAAACACGTTTTACGTCAAGATCGGGTTGCAGAGAAAATCAGTATGTTCTTCTGTTAATCAGAAAATAAAACTAAAAATGTTATTTACGCAGAAGTAATTCCTTTAATAACTTCTTCATAGCGATTATGATAACAGACTTAGATGCAGAGGAAGTAGCGGGCAACAGCTTTTTCTAAAGGTTTTCATCAAAACTTCTAATTATTTTAACTTATCCTATATTAACATCAGTGAAAGGTTTTAATTTGTTTTAATAACCGATATATGTAAAAGCCACGTGTTGCAAGCACCATTGTTTTTTTAATTCAAGGAAACACTTTATTTTATTCACACCTTTGTATGTTTTCAACATAATAAATCCGAATTGTATCCCTTATATTTAGATGGATAAATATATTGGCTGCTAATTAATGCTTTCATGAATGAAAGGCCCTTGTTCATGTGAGTGCTGTGGGAGGCCACGGGCTTCCAAATTCGGACGGCCCAGCGCGGAGCTTTATTGTTCATCCGACGTCTAGCATCC